>OU015502.1:90807207-91186318 GCA_907164885.2 Dolomedes plantarius
TGTTTGGTGTGGGTTCACAGCGGAATATATCGTAGGTCCATTCTTCTATGAGAACATTACCCCGACAGGACCGGAAACCTGTTCTGTTACCGGAGAGAAATATCGCGACATGTTGAACAGCTTTGTCATTCCGGCACTTCAGCAAAGACAATGCCTGAGGGAAATTATTTTCATGCAAGATGGGGCCCTTCCACACGTTGCTGTACGGGTGAAACAGCTGCTACGACAGAAATTCACAACAGAAAGAGTCATTAGCCACTACTTTCCAACTACATGGCCAACTCGGTCGCCTGATCTTACCCCATGCGACTTCTGGCTATGGGGTTACCTTAAGTCCAAGGTCTATCAAAGAGTGGTCCAGGACCTGGCTACGTTGAAGGATAACATATCACGGACTGTACGGGAGATTCCTGCAGACATTTTACTTTCTGCTGTTGTGCATACTGTGCACAGAATGCAATATGTGGTCCACAACAACGGCAGCCACATTGAACCTCATTTGAATGCAAAATAAAAGGTAATTTCCGTATTGATTTGCATTTGTTAACACTCTATTTTCTATTACACAGCGCCAAATATTCCCCTAGCGGTGACTTTTGGAACTAATTTATTTTTTCACGGTATCCTTCGTCCCCCGTCTTGTTTAATCTTCCTACAAAATGTGGCGTCATTCTCGCAAATAGATCGCGTTACAGAACATTGTGAGCACTGTCAGTTTAATTATGGCCACCCGGTATATATATATATATATATATATATATATATATATATATCATTTTATCATCCAAAATATTGCTTTATCCTTCATTCTTGGTAACGAAATTAAATTTAGTGTAATTAATGATATCCTCTAAGTTCTGTCGTTTTAGAGTTCGCTTTTGTTTCTATAAGCTGTGGTTTTTCCTGCGTATGAGTACAAGTCATCTCATAAGCTACTTTCTTAGTCTTCCTTCTATTCTTTTTCTGTGATACGAAAGTCAGTTTGACCCTTGTCTTTAGATTTATAGCTACTCATAAATTTCTTTTCGAAACTTTTTATATTTCCTGCTATCGTAGATGGGTGAGTCTCTCATAGATTTCAAAGAAATCTCACAATCTTCTGAGATGCCTATATATCCTTACGGACATGCAGTTACGAATATACAGCATATCTTGGGATGTATGTGCCATGATGGAGATAATGAATGGAATAGTTATTTCGTAAGCAAGATTCCAATATCGGTAATGTGAAGCATTTGTATACACTTGCACGTTAATCATGGTAGTGATGATCTGATGTAATCCGTAAAATCTCAGCAACGTGTGCATAGAGGCCCGTGACCGTTTGTTGCATATTTAGAATGCAAACAAGAGAAGTTTTTCGTGATTTCGAGCGCAGTGTCATTAGTTGCGTGTGCTTCCGCGAGCAAAATAGCTGAAACAGCACGTCAGTTGAGGAACAATCTAAGTTATGTCAGCATGGACAGAATAAAAATCACCAAAAGGCCAAAGTTGAAAAAAAATCACCAAAAGTTGGCGAAAGCACTTTTGCTTCACGAGAGAACTGGTCCAACATTAGTGAAATGTACCAAAAGAAAGAGGCGCCAAGATGATTCGGTTTTGGCAGTCTCTCCCTGCTGCTTTGTTTATGGAAGTGTGGGAGATATTATTGCGTTTAGCCAAATGGAACGCCAATTTCCTCCCATCTTGTCCAGTGAGACCGTGAAATACTGACTCCATCTCTAGCAAATAGGCCACTAACTCTTTTTCAGTGTAATCTGGTAAAACAGGCTTCCTCCCTAGATTTTGTGCCTGGTGATGACCGAATGGCTGGGGCACTGGCATTTGGTTCAGATCCTGTAGGTTCGAGTCCCACTGACGGCATGAATGTTTAAAGCCGTTTGGAATAGGCTTTAAACTATAGGTCTCGGTCTAATTAGCCCTTGTATAACAAAAGTTGACCTTAGCGCTCCAAACCAAAACCAAACCCTAGTTTTTGTATAACCAAATCTGCTGCTGCCTTATCCACTTGTTAAGCCAATAATCTCAAAGTTATTCTTGATACACCAAACAGTCTGGCAGCCTCCTTTAGTCCCATTTCTCCGCATCTTAGCTTCTGGATAGCCTCAACCATCTTCACCCTATCCAAACTTCTGCGCATTACAGCACCCTTGCTAGCAGGAGATTTCTTCTGAACTTGCATTCTTAGCTTCCAGAATAACCGAGAAGGATTACAAAACATGAAAACAAAATATATCACAATGAAATCGTCTGTGGAATTGCATTTTCTCACGAAAACATTAATATTACATTATCGAAACCGGTTGTTGGTAATATGGACCCGGGTACATAATACCAAAACCCATGGGGTCCATATTTCAAACAACGCCATCTTTGAAACAAACTCATTTTATACATTATCAGTTACATCGAATTTAATTTCGATCTCGCTCAAAAGGAACTTCATGTCGGGTAGAAAAAGGCACAGGAATCAATTTTTACAAAACATAGTAGTAGGTATGTAAAATATTCACTTTTACTTTCCTCAGAAAAAGTTTGAAAACTCGAAAAACAAACAATTGGTCACAGGATATCATTCCCGAGTGAAATGGGGTCAATGACCTTGACTATCCATTGCAGCCACCTAGGAGCTCTAGATTACAGCTAAAATTAGCGGCTGCATCTGCGCATAGGGCAGATATTAAGGGGGTCCATAATAAATGCAGGGTCCATAATCCCACCTTCTCTCCTCTCTCTCTCTCTCTCTCTCTCTGTATATATATATATGTATATATATATATATATATATGTGTGTGTGTGTGTGTGTGTGTGTGTGTGTGTGGAAATTTATATAGATATTTATATAGATATGTGTGTATATGTGCATGCGTAGGCGTGTAATGGAGAAATTCTTCCTTCTTAATTACAATTAACTCCAAAATTCACAATTGTACCCAAAATGAACACATTTGTAACTTAGAAAACGAAATAAATATTAAAATGTTTCATTCTCTTCGCATAAAGCACTCTAATATAACCGAAATAATATGCGTTTAAATGGCTGGGTGCACTTTAAAACCAGGGATTTAATTTCATTGTGAAATTTAAATTATCTATTCATATTATATTCATTTAACCAAAAAAGAAGGCATTATATATATTCATGTATTCATAGTCATGCATCAAACGTATTCTCATGATTTACGGCTTTCCTCACTTCAAGGAGCGGTAATTTATGAAGCACCAGTTCGGTTGTTAATCATATTTTGACTTTCGCTTTGAAGTATGGTATGACGGGTGCGTTTTGCAAATTTGCTTTTTTCCTGAAATTTATTTTACGCTCTGCTGTTTATTTATGTATTATTTTTTTTTGTAAATTGCTGAAGCACTGAATGTAACATATAGTTGGTTCGTAAGTTATGTAGCACCATAAAATATGCAATGGCATAAAAGGGTAATGTAAAATTTTAGGGAAAGTTACCATACAAAATAGCTGTCTATTGGAACGATGACAGTAAATACATACATGAAAGCAAAATTTCATAACCGAAACAATAGCATAAAAAAATAAAGGAAGTAAACAAAATATATACCAACACCCCAAGTAACTCAAAACCGTTGGGAAATTATCAATTAACAGTATATGCCATAATTGGCCAGCAGTGGGATTTGGCATTTGGGCTTATGAAGAAAGAACGGTTGACATTGCAGCTCACTCAACGGTTGTCTGTTAGTTGGTCCAACTGCTGAGGGCCCAACTGTTGCCCATATTTGTTCCTAGAAATTCTGCCACCAGTAACCATTCCATAACGATGCAATGGAAGTTTTCCTTTTGTGCCAACAATTTATGTTTCTTGATATAAAATAAAATAACTCGCCAAAAAAAGATGCAGTCATTGTATGAATGAACGAGACTTGAATTTGAAAGCTTGACTCAGAGGAAACAGGTATCCTTCATAATGACGTAACATGGTAACTAAAATTAATAATTGGGTCAATTGCATCAGACTTCCGTAGAAATCTACTAGACATAAGAATTCTGTATATTAATTTTTCTAACCGTGAAAAATATTCTGAAGACCTCATTATATACTTCTTTGATACTATGCCTACAGTCGATAATTGTCAGAATTGTAACACATCAGCAGCTCAGGATATGATGTAAGCAGCTCAGGATATGATGAATCCCCACTAAAAAAAAATCTCTAAAATAACTCAATTCTCCCCTTCCAGTAAAATCCGCCTCAAGATTGAAGTGGATGAAATTAAAGTGCAAAACACACACACGCACACACACACACACACACATATATATATATATATATATATATATATATATATATATATATATATATATATATATATATATATATATATATACAGAAGGCCGTTCGCATTTTATGGAATTGATTTTGTAATTTATTTTTGGCGTTGCATTTCAGATAAATATTTGGCAACTTCAGAATAATCGTATGCTACTGTTTTGTTTTGACTGGAATGTAAAATAAAAGATTTATTTTGAAAATAGCTCCTAATATTAATAGATGGCTCGAAGGTTACGTAACTGTGCTTTCCGAGGAGAAATATCCGTATCAACAAATTATAAAGCGGTATAAAAATCATGGTTATGGCATTTTACAAAAAAAGTTATTTATAATATATTAAATTTGAAAGGAAAAAAAGTCCAACTGAAAGTAAAAATGAAAACATGGCCGCGAAACCTCATCCTAAGACTGTTCGAACGCAGTTAAACATTAAGGCGAGAAGTCTCTAATCCTAAAAGAAAATCCGCCGACTCAAAGATCCATTACATCGAGACTAAGAATGTTTTCTGGAAATGTAAGTAAAATCATTCATGAAGATTTGAAGTTGAAAAAGATGTTTAAACCTAAATTTCATCTGCTTTGGCCAAAGCATATTGCTGAAAGGGAAAAAAATGTAGAAAATGATATGAAAAACACTAAGCTGCTGAAAAATGGAAATTTGTCGTAACACTCGATGAGGTTTGGGTGTATTTAAGGGACTGTAGTACAAAAAAATTAATTTTCTACTGCTCAATTGACTGGAATAATCGTACGAAATGGCTTCGTCAGTGTACAGAAAAGTTCCCAAAGGGATTCATGACAGTTGTAGGATTTTGTTATAACGGCAAATTAAATTCAAAAAAGTCTCAAGTAAAGTTAAAATTAATTCACTCTACTATCAGCAGAAAATTTTGAACAATTTTTTTAAAGAAAAAATCCAGCCTTTATATGGAAAGGACATTGATAAAGTTGAGCTTCATATGGACAAAGCCTCTAGTCACACGTCCAAATCAACTGCCGCTTATTTAGGAAAGAAAGAATCAGAAACAGGAAAAAAGAGTGTCCCATTTAATGAAGTACATGCAAAATCACCTGACGCTTCTCCAAGGGACTTTGGACTTTTTTTTTCGGTTTATTAAAACGAGCCTTAGGAAAACGATATCCAAGAACATGGAAAATTCGAGATACAGCTATTGTCAAGAACCATGACTATTAGAACTAAATCACCACAAAAATACGGCATTTATATATAAAACTTAACTATCAAAATCGTTTCCATAAAGGGTGAACGACCTTATATATATATATATATATATATATATATATATATATATACATATATATGTATGGCGTAATAAAAAACTTTCTGTAATAAATACAAATCTCAAGCATTTACGAGTTAAGTATGGAAATTATTTCCTATATGACTCTCTCCTTTCAACTTTAAAGTTTGAAATAACCCATGGATTTTATGTTCTCCATGTCTGCTCAAAGAGTAAAAAATGCACAGCTGACATGTTCATATTTGAGAGAGTATTTTGAAAATATTCTCGTAAATAGAGGTATTATAACCAATAAATTTTATATTACAGAATTTGAAAGTGATGGGTATGTATGCATGATATGGCTTTATCTGGATTTGCTAAATTACTGCGTGTAAAAATTTCATAAAAATATTTCAAGCGAATTCTAAGAAAGTAGATTGATCATATATAATCTAATTGGACAATACATTACAAAATTTATGTAAATAAGCTATGACGTCACTTCGTTGCTGATGGAGGTTGAGAAAGGTGTAAAAAGGAATTGCTGGAAGATTATAAAGACGGTTGAAGTGTTTTGCTTGTGAAGAAATAGGTAAAAAATATATTTATGTGACTTTGAATGTGAAATAATTGTAGATTCTAGAAGCAGTGAACAGTACTAACAATACAGTGTTAGGTGACCTTACACCAAATATCTACATAATATCCTTAATATCCTTCCATCCCCGGTTTCACGGAGGATAGTAGCTATTCATATGTGTAAAATGAAAGCCATATATCTCTAGAGTGATGTTTAATATTGTATGTAAGAGACAGGACAAAGGAAGCAGTCTCATATGTAAAATTGCATTGCATATATGGCAAAACTAGGATTGTTTTCAATTTATATCGCGACAAAACACTGATTTAATGAAGTTGGTTTATGAATAAAATAAGTGCAAACTGTAAGATAACATAGTGATACATTTACTCTCATTTTACATAATGAGTCATAAAATCAATCAGTTTAAAACCTTTTAATATACTCTTAGACGGCAGTTTAATATGAAGACCTGACATTTTTTCTGCTAATCAGCTATGACGTCACGCTGTTGCTTCTAGACAATGAGATTGGTATAAAAATTGGAGGATAATGAAATCAGTTGAAGTATATTGCTAGTAATGGCTAACAAATCCAATTTAACGGACGTAGAATGATTGTAGGTCCTAGAAGCAGTGAAGATGTATCAGTAAGCTGCTTCGGCTTTTGACCCTTCATCAGGCGATACCCGTGTACAAAATGCAACATTTTCGTAATTTTGAATGGTTTGTTTTTGCATACAAGATTTGAATGTTGTAAGCAGTTTCTATTTATAGCTACACCCTTTGTAATGAAGATATGTTTTCTAACCATTGTATTCCTTTCCATTCATTGTTAGTCGTGATTTAACCGTGGTAAACCAGCGATTATACTGGATTACAATTCGACAAAAGCAGGAGCTGATGGTGTCGATCAAATGTGCAGCTATTACATGGTATCCCACATATCACGAAGATGGATAATCTCGTTATATTTTTAGGTTTTTGGACATAATAGGAATCCATTCGAAAGTTATCCTTATATCAAATAAACCGGACAGTTTTGAAATAAGTCTATTTTATTTGCATTCATTAGCCTTTAAGTATAAATATATCTCAATAAAACATTTTATATAAAACATTTTATATTTTGTCATAAAACGCAGAATTATTATTTTCAATTTGAGAAAAAATGTTTATTACAAAGGGAATAATCAAGGTTTAAGGAGACGCTGCACTTTGTGCCATGCGCGCCTGCTGGTGTTCCAAAAATTGGCGCGCCCACTGAAGGGTTAAGGTACTGGAGATCAGATGTTGTTCATATTTGCAAAGAGTCGGCTACCACTCGAAAATCTGAGTATTACCATACTAAGTGCCGCCGTCAGTGATACGGAATGCTCAAACTCATATCAATTATCAGGATTTTCCAGCAGAACCATTATAAGCACTGCATTATCGCCTCATGCAATAAACATTTTTAAGAATCTAAACGTGAGGAATTATACACACTTTGATATCGTAAGATATATCTCGATATCGAAAGATAGGAATAATTAATGACGTTTAGCCAGAAATTGGCAACCTTTTTAGTTTTTCCGCACTCATGTGAATGAGATAAGAAACTTGGGGTACCTTTGTAAAAATTTATCTTTTTTCAATTTTTTTTAAATATCAAATAAAAGCGTAATATAATCAAGAACATGTCGAAATTAAGTTTGAGTAAAAATATACCCAATAACTGATTTTATTCATTTATTGTAAGATATAAGTAACAAACACCAGAATAAAATATGTTAATATAGTTTCAAAAATAGTCATGGTATTAAATAAAATATTACACAAGAGGACTACAATGGAAAAAACTAGAAATATATATATTTTTAATGTGAGAACTTCAAATAATGCTGAGGTCACAAATGTTTGATATTAATTCAATATTTATTTATTTTCTCTACTAATATTTCTTCGTTTATGACCCTAAAAGAAAAAAAAATCGTGGTAAAAATTTTCGTTGATTTTGCCTCACCCTTCAGGACCGCGACACACCGGTTCGGAATCATATCTTCAGGGTGTAATTATAACAAAATTCCATAACCTAAAAATCCATTTCAATAACACCTTTCTATTAAAACGTATGTTAAAGTGTCATACAACTGAACTTGACTGAGGTCGCAATCATTATTAGCTACTCAATTTTACACTTTTTATACATATTTCAATTTTTAATTCATTTCCATCATTGAACCACAATTTCTATATTTTAAGAGTTTATGTATTGAAAAAGTTTTATGACAACGCAGTCACAATGCAGATGAATAATTTTACAAAGCAATTTTATTTAATTTCTATCATTAAACAATACTTTATATATATATTTTAGTATATGTATTGAAAAAGTTTTAACACAACACAATCACAATACTGATGAATACAAAGCAATTTTAGTTAATTTATATAAATTTTTAGTTAATTTTCTATTATTAAACTATACTTTATATATTTTAGCTGTTGAAAGTTCAACTATTTAGGATAATGGCTTGCTCTTAATAATATATTTCTTTATAAACATACGTTAAAGTGTGATACAATTCAACTTGACTGCGTTCGCAACCATTATTTGCTACTAAATTTTGCACTATTTACACTTATTTAAATTTTCAGTTAATTTCCATCATTAAACCATAATTTATATATTTTAAGAGTTTAGGTATTGAAAAAAGTTTAAATACAACGCAGTTACAATGCAGATGAATACAAAGCAAATTTAGTTAATTTATATCATTAAACAATACTTTATATATTCTTTTTAGTATATTGATTGAAAAACTTTTAGCACAACACAATCACAATACTGATGAATACAAAGCAATTTTAGTTAATATATATCAATTTTTAGTTAATTTTCTATTATTAAACTATATTTTACATACTTTAGCTGTCGAAAGTTCAACTATTCAGGATAATGGCAGGATTCTTAATATTATATTCAGGATTCTTAATATTATATTTCTTTATGAACATACGTTAAAGTGTGATACAATTCAACTTGGCTGCAATCGAACAGCCATTCTCTACTAAATTTTACACTATTTACACAGATTTCGATTTTCAATTAATTTCCATCAATAAACTATACACTATTTTACAAGTTTATGTTTTGAAAAAGTTTAAACACAACGTAGTTACAATGCAGATGAATACAAAGCAAATTTAGTTAATTCCTACCATTAAACAAAACTTTATATATTTTTTTAGTATAGGTATTCAAAAAGTTTTAACACAGCACAGTCAGAATACTGATGAATACAAAGCAATTTTAGTTAATTTCTATTATTAAACTATACTTTATATATTTTAAGAGTATATGTATTGAAAAAGTTTTAACACAACGCAGTCACAATGCAGATGAATACAAAGCTACTTTCTTTCACGAAATTTCCTACGGCAAATAGGAAAAGAGAGAATACTCCGTCAGCTGTCGAAAGTTCAAATATTCAGGATAATGGCTTGCTCTTAAGTTCGGAATTTGATGATTGATGTTCATTCATATTCAAAAGACTGCAGTTCGGCGAAGCGCCCGCACTTTATCATTGTCCGGCAGATTTCTTCAGAATGGGGTAAGATATTTAGGACATAAGAATTCACTTTCCCATTCTTTGAAGTCGAGTTAAACTGAGAATGTCTGAGCAGTTTGAAAAGGCCCCAAGGACATATGGTGACTCGCTTTGGATTTAAAAAAAAAATTATTCTGATATAATGCAGTACATAGGTGAAATTTAGTTTTCTATACCTTTCAATATTGAAAAAAATTTTTACTTATTAATTATTTGTTAATAAATGAAATTCAACTAAAACTATAATTGATGTTTCTTGTTATATGTTTTAAACTTAAAATGAAGTCCTGGGGAATTATAAAGCGCACAGGAAATCCCAATTCTACGTAACATTTTGCTAATCACCTTACTAAAGGGAACTAATATCTACTTAGTTGCAATAGCTAAATCTCCCCTCTGCCAAGTTTCAGTTTAAATAATATAGCAAAGATTTTCCTAAAAGAATTGTTTATTAATCCTGCACTGGTTTCATATTTAAGATTTGCAGGCATGGTCACAGGACGTCTCATAGACGCCACACTGTCTTATTTAGGTTTCAGGAATTCTATTTGCAAAAATAAATATTTATTAAAACATCATGTTAAAGACATTATGGATGTAAATAAAAATCCATCAACAATTTTTAATGTAATTTTATATGCACTTTTTTCAATAAAAATAAAATAAAGCAAATGAAAAAAAAATGTATGTCTATAAGCAATTTTTACAAATTAAAATCAATCAAATGAGAAAGAAATATATTTTATTAGGAATTTTTTACAATAAGATGAATAAAAATAAAGCAAATTTTTCAAACATGTATTTCTATTAGAAATTTTTACAAATTTGATGAAACGCCAATCAGGTGTTTTGGTATATATCCGTTTGCTATAAAAGAATGATAGCAACTGCTGGACTTTGTTTGTTAGCTTTGACTCACCCTCAAACATTTGGAAGGTACAGACAACTTCTGGACATATCAATACTCAGAGCAATCCAGCAATACTCAAAATATAAACTAAGTGCTATTGGCGTCTGTGAGGCGCAGCGCGACCAGAGTTAAGGCTTGATTTCGGTTTCAAATAATATATGATTTGAACAATACAATCATCTAAATGAATTCAATTTTCGTAACCAACAAATATCAAATTTACACGTAAAAAGGTTTTTATCCCCCTCTAACTTAACCTTTAGCTTACGGGGCCCATTTTTCCGATTCTGTCTTTAGAACGGGACATTTCATACCCCCTTTGTAAGAACGGACATTAAGGAGATTATTTATATATATATATATATATATATATATATATATATATATATATATATATATATATATATATGTATATATATATATATATATATATATATATATATATATATATATATATATGTATATATATATATATATATATGTATATATATATATATATATGTATATATGTATATGTATATATATATATATGTATATGTATATATGTATATATATATATATATATATGTATATGTATATATGTATATATATATATATATGTATATATATATATGTATATATATATATATATATGTATATATATATATATATATATATATATATATATATATATATATATATATATATATATGTATATATATATATATATATATATATATATATATATATATATATATATATATATATATATATATATATATATATATATATATATATATATATATATATATATATGTATATATATATATATGTATATATATATATATGTATATATATATATATGTATATATATATATATATATATATATATATATATATATATATATATATATATATATATATATATATATATATTCATTCTTGGACCCGTATTCTTGAGATACATGCTATCCCACCCAGTAAGGGAAAGGTTAACTTTCAATTGTCTTGCACAATTTGGTTACCACTGGATATGAAACGTAGCATCTAAAATCAGTGGTCAAGTGGGTTGATTTAGGAAATAAATTACTCGATGGTTTCGTAGCAGACTACTACACCTCGGGAAAATCCGCTCCTCTTTACAGATCACATTGTTTAATTTTCTACCAGCAGTTAAAATATTACTTCCACATTTGTATATAATTTTCTTTTTTCATTTCTGTTAACGAGTCTGACAAGTGTTGCGCGAGACTTGCGAAAGTTTTCAAGGGCTGTGTGTCGTTAAAAGCTTTTTAGAAGTCTAAAGATTTTTCAAAAGAGTATCTGCCCCCTCGCAAATGCTCAGAAATAAAGGTATGCATTTTACCAAGGAGGATAAAAAAGATACTGTGGTATGAAATGGACTTAAAACTCTATAGCATAAAAGTCCTGTAGAATTTCCTAGAGAGGATTTATGAAATTACCTAACAATTTTATTGAAATTTTTATACTTCTTTATTTTCCCAATTCTTTAAAAACTTTATTAAAAATTATAAAATGAGTTTACCATACTTTTTTTCAATCAAACATGCTTAGTAAACATGTTGCAATGGAACTAACATAAAATCAAGCTTAATTGACAAATTATGTTAGTAGTACATTTTTCTTGTATTTTTTCTTGCACGTAATATCATTTAGATAGTTTAGACAATTATTTTTGTGTGCGTATAATTTGCAATCTTTTAAAATTTTAATAAGAATTATAAACTGAGGTTACCATTCTCCATTTCCATGAAATATGTTTTGTAAACATGTCGTAATATAATTAACATAAAATCAATTTTAATTGACAAATTATATTTACAGTACCTCTTTACTTGTATTTCTCTTACATGCAACATCCTTTAGCCACTTATTGTTTTTGTGTGCATTCTTCCAAATTTTAAAAGTTTTAATAAAAATTAAAAATGAGTTCGCCCTTGTCTATTTCCAAGAAATATGTGGCAATGAAATTTACATAAAATCAAGTTTAATTGACAAATTCTATTTATAGAATCTGTTTACTTGTAATTTCTCTTACACGTAGCATTATTTAGACAGTTTAGAAAATTATTTTTGTGTGCGAGTATATGAAGCAGATTGATGAAAATTTCACTTAAAGTATTTTTAACATTTTTTCTTCTAATATTGTCTTATAGAGACACACTTATTACAAAAATTTTTTTTTTTTGTCAATATTAGTCTTTATAAAGTTATCGCAATCTATCAGCAGTTTCTCTAAGTCTCTTTGGTTGTATTTGATATTAAGATCTTTCCAGATTTATAGGTTTTCAACCAATTTCTCACAAATTTAATTCCTCTGATATTTTGTACTTTCAAATAACTAAAAAAATATAAATCATACCACTCTTTAATCTTATCATTTGATAAAATATTTTTAAAAAAATATTTTGCTTAAAATTATAAAACTTCATAACATGCTCGGAAGATGATTTAGCTTTCTATGCGTTAAATACTATAATCTATATTATGTAAATAGAGATGGATTTTGTTATAAATGGAAAATATTCAAACAATAAAAAATAGAAATATTCAGTTTTTGAAGGAACTTTTTGTCATAAACTTGGAGAATTTTGTGTTTTCTTTTTCACAAACTAGTCTATTTATTGGAGAATAAATACTCTAAAGTTGTAATTGATTCTTCAATAAACATAAATAGAACAAATTATGAAATATTAGACATTAAGAAGTGAAAGAAATATTAAAATAAAAAAATAAGATTTTACAGCTTCGATATTTTGATTTTTCAGTGAATATTTTTTTTAATAATAACACTTAATATGATATACGACAGAAATAAGGAAATATATACATGTTTGATAAAACTGCTGTCTCTCCTTAATCAGAAATAAATTTTAATCAAGCAGAACATAAAATATTTCCTTTTTTACTTATTTGTAGAAAATTAGTCTCATAAATAACAAATCTCTTTTATTACAAATAAATCTCATTCGAAAAAACTTTATTTTTCATTCCAAAAATATCTCATATGGCATTAAATTTTTTTTTCAATATGATTAGTCAAATTATGCATGGAATAATAAACTTGCTGTGCATTTTTTTCACATTATTAAAACTTCTTTAATTTGACTTAATATTTTTTTGCTTCTTAAAAAAATTAAAATGCATTTCCCTAAGGACGAGAATATCTTTGAAAATTTTATTCCATTTATTCACATGTTTGAATAAAGTTGATTATTATTATGCCCATTACCTTACGTCAATTATTGTATCCCAGTACCTTACGTCATTGATAAGACAAATGTGTTATGTAAAAATATATTTCAAAGATTATGACTTCCATTCTAATAACATGGAAAATGAAATTTTTTTATGCAATTTTGTATTTAATGGATAACATGTTCGTTTTAGATTAACGTATTTTCAAAAGTTTTTTCGTGTTTTTTGAATTTTGGAGTTTTAAGTGACATTTATTTCTTCTAGTTTTACAGGATGCGGCAAAATGGATCCTCACATTTAAAAGGGTAATAAAAAATGAATAACAGAAAAAAATCAGTAAGGGTTATAAAAATTAGAGGAACACTTTACAGCCAATTTTTTGTGAATAGAACATATAATCTAGGTTTTATCCCCTAGATCTTGAAAATAACATCTCTCAGATGGTGGCCGTTATTTCCGATGCACTGCCAATGGCATTCTCTAAAACTTATATATTATATATATATATATATATATATATATATATATATATATATATATATATATATATATATATATATATATATTAACGTTTTGTGCGTGTGAGTGAGTGTATGTATATGATATCTGTGTGTATGAATAGGGTTGATATAAAACAGAAAGTTGTTCTAAGATAGATTTTTTCTTATAAAGACATTTACTATCGCGTTTAAATATCGTAATGTAATAAATTGTATTATAAAATTGATGTTGAGGGGGCAGAAAGTAATTTTTATATGTTACTTTTTATTTTACTACATTGATGGCATTTTAAAACTAAATTTAATTACTATGTTATCACATTAAATTTTAGGCTTTATATGTGACTTTTTTTTGGTAATGTGTAGGCACTTTCCATAAAACACTGGCAGAGAACCTCGGAGTTTGTTGACTACTTTTTAACTTGGGAATCACATACAAGTGATATGTGAATATCAAATATGTAAATGAATTATATCAGTTATTGAATGTATGATGTTTTTATTCATACCATAAGTAAGACGAGTATCTCTTTAACTTTCGGTTTTAAATTTGTTTCTCAGAAAATTACCCTTGCATATCAAAAAAACAAGAAGTAGTATTTTAGCTGTAAATAAAGTTCTAGTTTCTTTGTAAGTCTTAAATCAATCACTAAAAAGATATCGTGGAAAAATTCAATATAAGTAGATTTTTTTTGTAGTAAGCCCGATTGCAAAGACACTCACTTAATCTTGATGTCCATTGGGATTTTTTTTCATTATACTAATTTATTCAAGGGCTTTTCAATGAAATATAAAGAGTTTGTTTAAATAATAGAATTATTTAATGTATGCCAATGTAGCCCACCTAAAGGAAATCAAATTTGTTTAAAGAAAGAATATTGTAAAATTTGTCTTCCCTTTTTTGAAATAAGTTAAACGTAACTGATGTTATTCATACATGATAAAAAATAATAAAAATTCAGAGGGAAAAGTAAAATAAAATATTAACATGAAATCAAAGTCTGAATGAATATGAAATTTAAATGCGTAGGTGTTTCTTAAATTGCATTGGGCCCACTGACAGAAATATTATAAGATAAGTTTTAAAACGATAAGTACAGAATACTTTTAAAGAAAATTTTAAAAATAAAACTCTCCGTTAATTTTGAATTACTTTAGATAATTTTCAGTTTGAAATGTCATGATTTATTCAAACGAAAAGACAAAAAATATAAAGTAGTGATAATGAAATAAACATTTGCACGATTTAAAATTAATCTTAGCACAATTTTTAGCATACTTAATTTAATCTGTCAAACGTGCATAAAATAGATACTATATGACTAATTATACTATATGACTAATACAATAATTTGAGTCATATACTTTAGATACTATATGACTCAAATTATTGATAACTACGTAATATTCATAGGGATATATGTTGATATAATTTTTAACATAAAAAGACATATATAACTCAGTTCTCGTCTTAAATTCTAATAAAATTAAATACTTTCAAAAACAGAGATGAAGAAGGAAAATATTCTAAAAGTCAATTTACGCAAGGTTTTAAAATAAAGTATCTAATTACAAAACAATTCTCTACGTAATCGTGTAGGAATATTTTTCATTTTGGAGGAAAATGGCAAAGCAAGATAATAGAATTTAACTCAAATTTCTAAAACATATACTGCCCCGAAAAGCAAGTTCTTGTCTACAAACCTGCAAATCTTTAGGACTTATTTTAAAAGCAATTTCAGGGTCACGCAGTTCAACATAATTCAAAGGCTGTTGACACAGTTATCACAAAACAACTCCATCATACTCTCTAATTTTCCTTTAATTAAGGTTGAAATGCGCTCCCTTAATATTTTGTTAAATGGCCGGTAATAAATACGTTGCAGCTCCTGAGCGATTTGTCTTCGTACTGTGCGAGAGCTTTATTATGGAGAAAATAAACAGAATTTTTCCGGTATTAAGTTATACATTTTAATAAATTTTCACAATTTGCCTTTTCTAGTCGTTTCGGGGGTATATTTACGGTGTCATATTTGCTGGAGGTATTTGTTACTCGTTCTAATAAATCTCCTTTCAGTTTATTTTATTCAAAGAAAATTTGGAAAAATGTCAAACGAGCTTTTATACGAAGCTTCAAATAATTTTTATTTATTAGATAGGGAAAATTGAAATATGTGTAATTAGATATTTGAAAATTTAAATAGAAGTATCGTTCCAGAAATAAACTCATATCATATTTAAATTTACTATAAAAACCAGCTATTAAAAAAAAGTTATGTATAATATATATTATATAAAATTTGGGGAATATATGTAATTTATGCATACTTTAAATTTTAGGGATTTAAATTTATTAGAATTTCTTTGTAATTTTTTTTACACAGACAGAGGCTTAGCAAAACATTAGAATTTAACTCAAATTTATAAAAAGAGATAATTCAACGAAAAGTCTAGAAACCCACAAATCTTTAGGACTCATTTAAAATGTAATTTCAGGGTCACGCAGTTCAACATTATTCAAAGGCTGTTGACGCAGTTATCACAAAACAACTCTATCATACTTTCTAACTTTGCTTTTGTTAAGGCTGAAAAGCGCTCTCGTAATATTTTGTTAAGTTGCTGGTAATAAATATTCTACAGCTCCTGAAGGATTTGTTTTAGTACTGGGCGAGACCTTTATTATGGAGAAAACAAACATAATTTTTCTGGTATTAAGTTATACATTTTAATTACTTTTCATAATTCGCCTTTTCCAGTCGCTTCTGGGGTACTTTTACGGAATTCATCTTTGCTGGAGGTATTTATTACTTCTTAGTAAAAGTCTACTTGTACTTTATTTGAGTCAAAGAACGTTTGGAAATATTATGTCAAAAGTGACTTTATACGAAGCTTTAAATAATTTTTATTTATTGTATAAAGAAAATTGAAAGGTATGAAATTAGGTGTATTTAGAAATTTCAAGTATTGCCGCAGAAATAACCTCATATCATATTTCAATTTACTTTAAAAACATGTTATTTTTAAAGAACGTTATGTATAATATTATATAAAAGTTGGGTGACATGTGTAATTTAAGAGTACCTTAAATTTTAGGCATTTAAATTTGTAAGAATTTCTTTGTAAAAATGATTAAAAAAAATTATGTTATATCCTTAATAAATTTATAAAAAGAGATAATTCCCCGAAAAGTCTAGAAACCCGGGAATCTTTAGGACACATTAAAAAGACAATTTCAGGATCACGAGTTCAACATAATTCAAAAGCTGTTGAAATAGTTATAACAAAACAACTGTATCATATACGCTATTTTTTTAAATAAGGCTCAAATGCGCTCCCGTAATATTTTGTTAAGTTGCCGGCAATAAATATTCTGCAGCACCTGAACGATTTGTCTTCGTACTGTGGGAGACCTTTATTATGGAGAAAAGAGAGTTTTCCTGTATCAAGTTATACATTTTAATTACTTTTCACAATTTGACTTTTTCAGTCGTTTCTGGGGTACTTTTGCGGCATTCATCTTTACTGGAGGTATTTATTACTTGTTAGAATAAATCTACACTTACTTTATTTGAGTCAAAGAACGTTTGGAAATATGTCAGATGAGTTTTTAGACGAAGCTTTAAATTATTTTTACTTGGTGGAGGGAGAAAATTAAGAGAGAATACATATAATTAGATATTTCAATGTTTACAACTTAATATTGATGCAGAAATAACCTTATACTATATTTAAATTTACTATAAAAACGTGTTATTTTTAAAGAACGTTGCGTATAATATTATATAAAAGTTGGATAATATATGTAATTTAAGCGTACCTTAAATTCTTGGGATTTAAATTTATACGAATTTCTTTGCAAAAATTATAATTTTTTTATACAGAAGCGTAAACATTAGAATTTAACTCAAATTTTAAAAAAAAGAGATAATACCCCGAAACTCAAGTTTTTGTATAGAAACCCGCAAATCATTTGGACTTATTTAAAAGGCAATTTCAGGGTCACGCAGTTGAACATAACTTCAAAGGCTGTTGACACTGTTATCACAAAACAACTCCATCATACTCTCTAACTTTCCTTTAATTAATGTTGAAATACACTTCCTTAATATTTTGTTAAATTTCCGGTAATAAATATGCTGCAGCGCCTCAGCTATTTGTCTTTGTACTGTGCTAGAACTTTATTATGAAGAAAACAAACAGAATTTCTCCGGTATTAAGTTATACATTTTAATTACTTTTCACAATTTCCCTTTTCTAGTCGTTTCAGGGGAACTTTTACGATGTCATCTTTGCTTCTTACTTGTTATAATAAATCAACTTTTAGTTTATTTGAGTCAAAGAAAGTTTGGAAAATTAAGAAATGCGCTTTTATACGACGCTTTAAAAAATATTTAATTTTTAGGTACAGAAAATTGAAAGATAATACATATAATTATAAACACTGCTGGCCACCCAAATTGCAACACCAAGAAAGACAAGAGATATCACAACAAAATTAATTTTGTAGATAACATGTTGACCAAGTATCAAATGATTAAATTTATAGACTTCTGTGAAGTGTGGTTCCTGCCAAAATCAGTAGCCAGAGTAGCCGCCATTGTTGGAGATCACCACTACCACACGCCTCGGCATTGATTCAAAGAGACTTTGGATGAGTTCTTGGGGTACAGGAGACCAAGCAGCTTCCACACGTTGCCAAAGTTGATCTGCTGTGGCAGCTGGGGATGGAATCTGGGTCCATCGTAGAGCAACCATGGACCACATGTTTTCTATCGGCGAAAGATCCGGAGAGCGAGGCGGCCAGGGAAGCAATTCAATCTGGCGATTGACGAAGAACCGTTGGACAATGCGTGCCACGTGTGGTCGCGCATTATCCTGTTAAAATATGGCTGTGGGCAAGCCCTGAAGGTAAGGAAGGACAACTGCCTCCAACACCTAGGAGATGTAGCGCTGGCTGTTTAAAGTACCGGCAATGCGAACTACAGGTTTGCGAGAGTGATATCCAATACCGCCCCATACCATAATACCCGGTGCAGGACCAGTGTGGCTGTGCATAACGCAGCTGTTCAGCATCCTCTCTTCACGGTGTCTCCAGACTCGAATGCGACCATCGTGGTGTTGCAGACAGAAGCGTGACTCGTCAGTAAAGACAATTTCATTCCATTCTGCCGTCCACATCCTTCTGCCATCGCACCATTGGCGGCGGAGACGTCTGTGGTTCTGCGTCAAGGGTAGACAAAGCAATGGACGTCTTGCGGACAGACCACTCTGCTGTAAACGGCGTCGAATGGTACGCGAAGACACTGGATGATGCGTTACAGACTGCATGTGCTGTGCTATGGTTCGTGATGTGACTGAGCGATCCGTCAGTGCCATGCGCACAATTTGCCTGTCATCACGTGAAGTGGTGCTCTGAGGTGGATGCGATCGAACACGCCGGTCCGTCGTACCCTCCTGCATCCAACGATCACATATCCGCATTACAGTTGTTTGGTTTCATCCAACACGACTACCGATTTCCCTGAAAGATAATCCATAATCTCGGTAGGCCACTATCCTTCCTCTGTCGAACTCGGATACTTGATCAAAAGATGATCGCTGTTTTCGACGAGGCATAATTGATCATTTTTTTTTGAAAAAAAACACAAGAAAAACACAATTGCCGAACTTGAAATCGTCGAAATCTCCAGGCCTTAAATAGCGCTTTGAAGTGGCGCCACAGGCGCGCGTGATGTGCGTCTGAGCTGAAATTATAATAATTTGCATATCTCACCTCCGCTAATGCATGTTGTAAATTTAATGTTATTTGCATATTTCCTTCAGGGTGTTGCATTTACAGTGGCCAGCAGTGTATTTGAAAATATACAAATTAGCACCGTTGTACGAAAACCTAATATTATGATTAAATTTAATATATAAACATGCTATTTTTTAGGTACATTAGATATAATATTATATCAAAGTTGAAATCTATAATTAACTTGTGTGTACTTTTCATTATGGAGATAAAAAAAAATGTGCAAAATTTCTTAATAAAGAAAATAAACAATTTTCAGTCTCTTATAAGAATTCATGGGATGATTTCTTGTTCAAAAAACATTTTAATTATCTGAGAACATTTTGATTATCTGAAACTCCGACGAGCCTATTCTGTCGTCTACAATAGGCTCGAGTTTTCAAGTAAGTATCGAAGACTAGTAAAATTTATGGTTATATTATAAATAAAGACGTACTTTTGTGAAACTTAAAGTTTATTTTTCTTCTACTATATCAGCATCAAAAGTTAAGATTAGACTGCAAGTCATACATCAGACAATAATACTAAAGAAATTATCTTTACGAAATTTAGCATAATTTTTAATGATACATTTTACTTCCATATAAATATTCCTCTATCCTTAAATACGAAATATCTGTCTAACGAAGTACATTTTTGCTGCCAATATTAACTAAATCTGCCTCAAAAGAGAAGAAATATGGAATCTGGCATTATTACAGAAACTTATTACAGTTATTACATTTACATTGCATTTTCAATTTGGGAATATGTGTTATCTTTACTATTTCGGGTATATTTGTGTACTTTAGTATTTCCAATGACATACTCCCCGATATGACAAATATTCGGTTTTCATATGGTTATACCATATCATCTTTTCTACATTTTGTTATATTCCATAATTCTATGAAGCAATAAACAGAAAAGCTTCTCTTTATAGTAATAATAATTTTCCGTAATGGAATTGATTCAATACCTGGAATTTTCTTCAAATAGAAGTTTATCATCTCGCTACTTATTACGGAGATGTACAGTATAAAAAGATCCCGAAATTTTCTTGTTGGATCCATTCCAGATAGAGGCAGCGAAAAGAGGTTTAACAAAGAGTTTTATGCACGTCTTTTTGGACACAGAAATTTACTCAACAATACCTTTGCAGGACAGACAATATTTCTCTGTATCGCTTCCATTGATTCGGATCAATTTTTACCCTAAAAGACTTTTGAACCTTCATAGATACACACACACATATATATATATATATATATATATATATATATATATATATATATATATATATATATCTATTTCTATCTCTCTCTCTCTCTCTCTGTATATATACAGAGGCTGTTCGCACATTTTTTAGACGATTTTGGTAAGCGGTAATAAAAAATCGTTTGCTGCAAAAGAAATAATTGCAATTGTACTATGTTTTTAAAAGTCAAAATTATCGTCTGCGGCTTGAAAGTTTTGTTTTTATTCAAAATGGCGTTTTTAACAAAGCAGTGGTTCGAAGGCTACATTTATGCTCTTTCCGAAGAGAAATATGCATACTCTGTTATCCAAAAACGATGTGAGAGTCATGGTTTTGTGATATCTAAAGCGTCGATAGGTAATATCGTCAACAAGAAAGGGAAAAAACGTCAAATTGGAGCCTCAAGTGTGACAAAAGTTCCAAACAAGTATCCAAGGAAAAAACGGACATCTTCGACTATTGCAAAGGTACGTTGTTTAATGTTAAAAGAAAATTCCCCTACTCAAAGGACAGTTGCAAAATCATTGAAATGCTCCGTGTCCACTGTAAACAAAATAATAAACGTTGATTTAAATCTTAAGAAAGCGAAAAAACGCAATGTGCATCATCTTCTTCCAAATCATATCGCTGAACGCAGGACACGCTGCAGAATTATATAGAGAAACACTTATCCAATGAAAAATGGAAAACAATTGTCAAAATAGATGAATCATGGGTGTATTTAAATGATTGCAACAAAAAAAGAGCCATTTATTATCATAAAAGGGGAGAAAAAAATTTAAGTACATGGTTCAAAGAATCGAAAGAAAGTTTTTCTAAGGGATTCATGATTGTTGCTGGTTTTTCGTATAATGGCAAGTTAAAAATAAAGAGAGTGCAAAAAAATGTCAAGATTAACTCCAAATACTATCAGGAACATATTTTATCGCCAATTTTTCTGAATGAAATACCATCGCTTTACCCACAGTGCCATCAATCTGTGAGACTCCATCAGGACAAAGCTAGCAGTCACACATCAAAATCCACTGTAAATTTCCTAAAAGAAATGGAATAAAAAACTGGTATCAAGGCCATACCCTTCACTGATATCCCTACTAAATCTCCCGATGTATCACCTATGGATTTTTGTGCTTTCGTACTTTTAAAATATGCATTATCCAAACGTCGTCCCAAAACCCTTACAGGACACTGGAAAGCTGTTCAGGAGGAATGGGATAGAATACCTCTTCTGACACTTCAAAAGGCATTATTATCCTGGAAATTGCGGTGTCGAAAGATAGTTCAGAATAAGGGATGTCAAATAGAACATTTAAAACACAAGAATTTTATGTAATTTAGTTTTGTGAATACAATATACATCGTCTAAAAAATGTGCGAACAGCCTCTGTATATATATATATATATATATATATATATATATATATATATATATATATATATATATATATATATATATATATATATATATATATATATATATATATATATATATATATATATATATATATATATATATATATATATATATATACTATATATATATATATATATATATATATATACTATATATATATATATATATATATATATATATATATATATATATATATACATATATAGGTTCAGTGCGTGTAAAAAGTTTTAGGACTGAAAAAAAAAATTTAATTTTTTTTCATAAATTTCAGATCAGATGAAAAAAAGGATACTATAATGTGTATCATAAAGTTGGAAAGATAATAAAGCAGGCAACTAAATTTATCTGTAAGTATTTTATTACGAAAATAAAATAATTATACAAAAATACTATTTCTGCATGTCTAAATACTTTAAGGACAGGGAAATAAAAACAATAAAAAAATAAGAAACATATACTTAATACCTTGTGCATCCACCATTGCTTTTAATGACCACAAATATTCTATCTTTTATGGACATTATTAATTTCTATCACAGTTCGGGACTGGTTTTGTACCATTCCTCTTCAATCATGGATCTGAGTTCTGAAGCTGGGGGAAAATACCTTCCATTTTTTTAAAGTCGTCTTTCTAGATCTCTTACAGGTTCTCTATAGGGTTTAGATCAGGACTTCTCGGTGGCCATTGCAAAGCTTCATTATTTTTCTTCTGGAATCAGAGTTTTTTCTACGGCTTGTGTGGATAGGCGCATGATTTTGCTCATAAATCCACTTTACCGCTGCCAGAACTGTTGCAGCAGGTGAAAGATGGCCAGAAAGAGTTTTTAGATATGCCTTTAAATTAACTTTCCCTAAAAGAAATGCAAGTGACACCATGCCGTTAAACGAAAAGCAGCTCCATGTCATAACAGATCTGCCACCTAAATGACGGTTTGAGAAAATTCATTTTTCTTTTTTCAAATCATGCCAACAATACTTCAAACCATCAGGATTATCTAAGTTCCATTGTTTTCATCGGGAAGAATCAGCGGTAGCCATTTGTCGTCCCAAGTAAGCACATGAATTGCAGTCTGTAAACGCTAGGTTTTGTGTCTAGTCACTAAAGATGGTTTACACAGTTTTGCTCTGTACTGGAAATTTCCAGATCGAGTAGTTGTATTGCAAACTGTTTTCTTACCCACATTGAACCCAGTTTTTTCTAAAATTTGTTCACTTGAGAATTTTCCAGTTGATGCTAACTCGAAAATTGTCCTTTCATCTCTGGATGAGAAGGCTTTTGGGCTACCTCCAGTGGATTTTTTATCCGTACGCGTCATTTAACCTTAAAAAAATTTTGATGACATTTTTAGATCTTCCTATCTTTTTTACAACAGACACCACATTCCTGATAATGCAAAAGATTCCATAGCACCTTTTTAATATTCAATCAATTTACTTGCTTTTGGCATCAATATAAAATTAACAAAACTCTTAAAAGAAAACGGCAGAAAAATAACTATACGAAAGAGTATTTAACTTGCAAATCAATAATAGTTTTGCGTAACATTTCTATAAAACGATGGTGATGTCTTTAAAGTTTTTACACAGGCGAAAATAGCATTTTTTTGCATAACTATTGTTTCGCAATAAAAGGCTCGCAGATACATTTTGTTCACTTTTATAATAGTATTTAAACCTTATGATCAATATTAAATTTCCATTTCAATTGTCTCATTTAAAATTTATCAAAATTTTTAAAGTTGATCCCTGTTCTTAAAGTTTTTACACGCAATGTATATATATATATATATATATATATATATATATATATATATATATATATATATATATATATATATATATATATATATATAGATATTTAAAATTAAGATAATTAAAAGGGCAGATGTGACCATTTAATACACCTCTAACCTGAAATAAGATTGACATATATAAATAGGCAAAAAACGGAATCGGAGGTGGTATAGTTGATGACTGGGGGGGGGGGGTTGTGACCCCCCAACCCCGGTTAAACATGTTTTAAGCCAGGCAACGCTCCCGGAGGTCGGCTATAACACCAAGACAGTAATAAAAAATTATGAAGAGGAGAAATATTTTAGGTGAAATAGATAAGTTAAACCAGATAGTTTTCTAATGTAGTCAACTAAAACATAATTACAAGATGAATAGAATGAAAAAAATCTTAATACTAAGTTACAGAAATAGAATAATACTAATTAACTAAATAAGTATTCACTAACATATACACTATATATATACAAAATACTTAGCTCCCACCAAGCAAAGGGACACGAAACCCTTGCACACTCACATTTTATAGACATAGTAGGGATAAATATCGCCGTATTAGGGAAATTTTTTTTTTAGTGTTGCCAACTTATTTTAAAACGATTCATACAATCTTTATTGTCTAGATTAAAAAACTGGGTTAGAATAGATACGAGGAAATTGACGGGAAAACCCTGGTCAATAGCTATAGTTAAGAATTTTATTATACTGACGTCCATAGTTTTTTTGTTTGAATGTAATCGTTGACAACGTATTAACTGGTTAGTAACTATATTGCGTTTAATATTTAAATGTAGAGCATTATTCCAATTCATAATCCTAACAGTTTTAAAGTTGTAAAACTCGCGTTTATCATATAGACAGTATGATATTAGATTTTGATTAACATTTAAACTCAAGTCTAAAAATACCAAATTTCCATAGTTATCTTTATCAGTCTCCACTAGTTTAAGATTTTTAGGGTAAAAATTAATATCTATTTCTTTTAAGTTTTCATTAAAACATATGAGTATATCATCTACATATCGGAAAAACATAAGTTCATTTAGAATCATTACACCTCTTTCATAAAAGTGAAGGTATATATCTGCTAAAGCAGATGAGCATCCTCCACCCATTGGTATTCCTTGTATTTGTTTGAAGAAGTTACTACCATTATATAAAGCTGTTTCATAAAGTACAAGATCTAATAACGCACGATATTTATTTTCAGCTATATACGTATTTAAATCGTATTGATCGTATAATCCATGAATAATACTATATAGATCTTTTAGGTCGATAGAGTTGAAAATATCCGAAAAATCGTAGCTTTTAACGTTTGTTATATCACCTTTACCTTTTATCTGTTTAACTATTTCTAAGCTATTATTGATGAAATAGCCACCCTCTTTACTTATTTTTTTATAAACTATTTTAAGTATGTTTAAAAGTTTATTATTAGCAAGCGTTAAGTATGTATTGCAGCCCACAGTAACAGTTCTAAATTTAACAGGCGATTTATGAAATTTAGGGATTAAGACTAAATAAGGAAACCTAAGATTTTTAATATCGTAACCTGCACGACGATATAACGCTTTGATACGATTTTGTATAGTACAAGACGTAGAATCTAGTACATATATATATATATATATATATATATATATATATATATATATATATATATATATACATATATATATTAGGGTGGGGTGAAAAAAATATTTTTTTATAATCAATTTCTAATAGCACGGATAACTTGTGAATTGGCCTTCTAATAACGGGAAAAATAGTATAAAAAAACATAAATTGGTTTTGAAATCACGCAAGAGCCCTAAAGTTTAGAAAAAAGGAAAATAATCTGAACTTTTTAAAAACGTATAACATTTTTTCAATAGTTTACTTTATTTCTAATTGTGTAAAAACTACTCTTTGTAGTTACCTAAATGCGTAAAAAATACTTTTGTACGCATTACCGTTTATTTGAATTCGCGCAAAAAGCCTTAAAATACCATTTATTTTTGTAAAAACCTCATATTACAGCTCTTCGTCCATCTCAGCATGTTTTTCCTTTATGCTGAAATGACCCAGGACTCAACACGTGGAGGTGGCAAGTCAAGTCCCACCCATACCCTACCCAAACAACCAACTAACCAATTTGGGTGTAGTTATTTACACTGAAGTCCCTTTAAATTCTGACTTCGTATCAAATTTTGACTTCAAAGACCTTGATTCTAAAGTTGTCCGAATAAAATCTTCTCGGTTTTGACGCTTGAAAACTTTTCCAGCAGCCTTTGTAACAAGTTTCACACATCTCTCTACCTACTGAGTGTGGCATGAAAATTTCAAATACTCAAGTTCTGGCAGGGCTTTGTCTTTCAATAAAGTTTAAGTGTGTTCTGTTGCCATATTTGACAACAATGGAGGTGGTGTGAGATTTGTTCAATAAATATTTTCAGTATTGTCTGTGGCTTGAAAATTAATTAAAGGAAGCTTGAAGGCTCTAACGTGACATACTAATGGTGGCTCATTTCTGGCTTTCAGTATTCTCCTGTAGCTTAATTCTCGAATGTGTTGTCTCTCATCAAGTATCATCACCAACATCATATTCTCTGGCTGGCTGAAGAACGAGTTCATCTGAATGGCCGGATCGATGATTTATTTTATGTTGTTCGGGAAATGTCTTGTTGTTTGAATAACCTTTAGCATGTGCTTCGGACCGTCTTTCACAGTGTAATGCATCTTAATATCAAACCAAACAGGAGCATAGGTCTTTACAATGTAATTTACAAGTGTCTTCATTTCGCTTGTCGGACTAATTTGGGAAACATGAAGTCTTAATACCCGGTTAGTATAGGTTAACCATCAGTAAAGACTGAGGGGTCCAGAATCTTTAACAGCTAATTCTGGCTCACAGAGTCCAGTGATGACTGCATTAACAATGTCTAGATAATACTGCTGATCTTTACTGAGGTTAGTTTTACTTATTGTGATGGTGACTTCAGATTGAATCGACACAAAATTAACAACAGTATTTATCTCACAGCTAGGCAGTTGCTTGCCAGTTGGACGCCTGAATGACGCATGGCCACTTGTTGTCCCGTCTAAGTGCTCAAACAAATGTTTATAAGGCAGCTAATTCAAGTGAAGCAAATAAATATACTACTGCAGTGGTCGCTGACACCTGACTTCAATGTTCTGTACAACACCACTTTTCCAACCTGTGTTTGTGACTGTCCCATCATATCCGATGGATACCACTGCACTTATGTAAAAATCTTTCTTTTTCATGTAGTCGAAAATACTTTACCAAAAATACTTAACCGGTTTATCATTACCGGTTCCTGTTTTTGGTGTAACATGGCCAATGTATTGGCCACCAGGCTCACTAATCTCGCTAATTTTCTTACTCTGCGGTACATTTTAGCTCCTATTTTTTCTTGTGTTAATATAGTATATTTTCTACCGACGAAGTAGATTCCATTTACTTCTTTCAGCTGGTGCTCTTTTTTCTTTATTGCTTTTCGAATCTTCACTTTTTCCCTTTTAATCTCACTTTTGTCAATCACTCGTGACATATCTGAATCAGAGATCATTCCATGATCATGCAGGACACCAGAAGCTATTGCTGCTGTGGCCCTGTCAGAAACACCATACCTATCGCTTAATAAGGAAGTATACGACAACTTTAAAAGCATTTGCGATGTAGAAGGCAATACCAAACTCTTAAAGGAAAAACATGCTGAAATGGGCGAAGAGCTGCAATATGAGGTTTTTACAAAAATAAATGGTATTTTAAGGCTTTTTGAGCGAATTCAAATGAATGGCAATGCATGTAAACTATTTTTGACTCATTTAGGTAACTACAAAGAGTAGTTTTTACACTATTAGAAATAAAGTTAACTGTTAAAAAAGATTTATACGTCTTTGAAAAGTGCAGATGTTTTCCTATTTTTCTAAACTTTAGGTCTCTTGCGCGATTTCAAAACAAATTAATATTTTTTTACATTATCTTTCCTGTTATTTGGATGCCAATGCGCAAGTTTTCCGCGCTATTAGAAATTGATCACAAAAAATATTTTTTTTCGCCCCACACTAATATATATATATATATATATATATATATATATATATATATATATATATATATATATATATATATATATATATATATATATATATATATACACTGCTGGCCACTGTAAATGCAACAACCTGAAGGAAACATGCAAATAACCTGAAATTTACAACATGCATTAGCGGAGGTGAGATATGCAAATGATTAGAATTTCAGCGCACACGTACATCACGCGCGCCTGTGGCGCCACTTCAAAGCGTTGTTTAAGGCTTGGGGATTTCGACGATTTCAAGTTCGGCAATTGAGTTTTTCTTGTGGTTTTTTCAAAAAAACGATCAATTATGCCTCGTCGAAAACAGCGATCATCTTTTGATCAAGTTTCCGAGTTCGACAGAGGAAGGATAGTGGCCTACCGAGATTGTGGATTATCTTTCAGGGAAATCGGTAGTCGTGTTGGACGAAACCAAACAACTGTAATGCGGATATGTGATCGTTGGATGCAGGAGGGTACGACGGACCGGCGTGTTCGATCGCATCCACCTCAGCGCACCACTTCACGTGATGACAGGCAAATTGTGCGCATGGCAGTGACGGATCGCTCAGTCACGAACCATAGCACAGCACATGCAGTCTGTAACGCATCATACAGTGTCTGCGCGTACCATTCGACGCCGTTTACAGGAGAGTGGTCTGTCCGCAAGACGTCCATTTCTTTGTCTTCCCTTGACGCAGAACCACAGACGTCTCCGCTGCCAATGGTGCGATGACAGAAGGATGCGGACGGCAGAATGGAATGAAAGTGTCTTTACTGACGAGTCACGTTTCTGTCTGCAACACCACCATGGTCGCATTCGAGTCTGGAGACACCGTGAAGAGAGGATGCTGAACAGCTGCGTTATGCACCGCCACACTGGTCCTGCACCGGGTATTATGGTATGGGGCGGTATTGGATATCACTCTCGCACACCTCTACTACGCATTGCCGGTACTTTAAACAGCCAGCGCTACATCTCCGAGGTGTTGGAGCCAGTTGTCCTTCCTTACCTTCAGGGCTTGTCCACAGCCATATTTCAACAGGATAATGACCACACGTGGCACGCATTGTCCAACGGTTCTTCGTCAATCGCCAGATTGAATTGCTTCCCTGGCCGCCTTGCTCTCCGGATCTTTCGCCGATAGAAAACATGTGGTCCATAGTGGTTGCTCTACGATTGACCCAGATTCCATCCCCAGCTGCCACAGCAGATCAACTTTGGCAACGTGTGGAAGCTGCTTGGTCTGCTGTACCCCAAGAACTCATCCAAAGTCTCTTTGAATCAATGCCGAGACGTGTGGCAGCGGTGATCTCCAAGAATGGCGGCTACTCTGGCTACTGATTTTGGCAGGAACAACACTTCACAGAAGTCTATAAATTTAATCATTTGATACTTGGTCAACATGTTATCTACAAAATAAATTTTGTTGTGATATCTCTTGTCTTTCTTGGTGTTGCAATTTGGGTGGTCAGCAGTGTATATATATATATATATATATATATATATAATTGCATACAGTGGTGCCTCGACTTAATCGTTTAAATCGTTCCATGACGGAGCTCGTGACTCGAAATACTCGTATCTCGAATCAATTTTCCCCATTGAAATGAATGGAAAAGTCATTAATTCATTCCGGGCTCCCCCAAAACACCACATTTTTTTGTTACATGTTTTTAAATAAGAGATATGTGCTTATAAATGATGAACACTGTATAAAACCACAATAAAATAGAATGTCCTGCAATGCACTTGTATTATTAAGTGTAATGCACAACATTTACCTTGTAGATCAGACGTTGCTGATTTAAGAGAAGGAGAAAGGCTGAACTGAATAATTAAATCTTATTCTTTGATTTTTAACCAAGGTCATCCCATCCCCTAGACCCCATGGGGGTTCCAGTGGGGGGTATGGAATTGAAGCTATTTATCTGTGAGAGAGATTGGACGCTGTTCGGTTTCGGATGGCGACTCATGTGTGGGCAGAGCAAGCTGCCCCGGATGGTAATTCTTGAATGTTAATCTCTCGGTTTAAGACTGGATAGTAGTCTTAGAATAATATTTTACAATTGTATAATAATTGTACATAAAGGCTGTAAATATTATATGCTTCTCGGGTTCTCATTTGATGAGCACATAACATGGCGTTCGCTGCGCTAACTAGCTGTGGGGTATCTGAAGCTTGCTCGTAATATACTACTAGTATATATATACTAGTATATATATATATACTACTAGTATATATATATATATATACTAGTATATATATATATATATATATATATATATATATATATATATATATATATATATATATATATATATATATATATATATATATATATATATATATACTAGTAGGTAACCCGCCATTTTGAAATCATAATGGAAAAAGTATATGAAAGTTAAAAAATATCCTGAATTATCTAAAATATTGCATTTAATCCACACCTTGTAAAAGCAATCCCTTTCATTATTTTTTTATTTATTTAGTTTTTCATGCGATTGGAGTAGTAGACTGCCATCCAACCCGTCATTTTGACGTCATAATACTAAAAATGACGTCATAATGAAAAATTTATATGAAAGTTAAAAAAAATTTTACAGTTCACTACGCGATTCATTCACATTCAAGTTTGTTGTTTACTTTCAGAATTCATCGCAAAAGTAAACAGATTTTTAAAAACTGTTAAATATACAGCTAAAAACATCCAATTTTGTTTAGTTCTGATTGTTTTATAGAAAAATAGGCTGAACAAACGTGTTTTGATGGAGAAGATATTTGTTTTTAGGTAAGAAAAAATTCTGATCCAAATCTGAAATTGAAATTAAGCCTATCCGGCGGTTTGTTTACTGAGGTCTTCAATTGAAAGATGAGTACAGCCCGGAAGTGTCATACAGAGACAACGGCTATTATATATAGGATTATATATATATATATATATATATATATATATATAATTAAATATATGTAATAATTTTGTTGGGCCGAATTTTTTTTTTAAATTTTCGATGATGGTCAGTGCAGAAAAGGGGCCAATCATAGTACTAAATTGATACAAAAAATTGAGATTTTTAGGACAACTCCTTGATTTGCATCAAATGTATTGAAGTTGTGATAAAACGCTGATTTTGTGATTTTTTAACAAAATTTTTCAAGCTGTTAAATTTAATTTATTTTGGTAGTATTTATTTGTATAGTGATGTTCAGTGTGTGAAATGCCTAAATAAGCTCTGATTATGTATTATAAAATTTCTATGTGTCTTCGAAATTAGCCGATTTTTATAGCCTTTTAGCGTATAAGTGGCCAAAAGTTGTAAGTTTTCTTTGAATCCTCAACCGGTTTCTTTCTTTTACATTTTTATGTTCCTTGCTTTTGGTTCTTTTGTTCTTTTCGATGCGTCGATGTGTCATATTTTTGGGAGACGGACCGCAGTACGCCTGGACAGCAAGTCCGGATGTGGAGGAGTGGTGGATCGAGAGTGGGATAGTGTTCGTTTCTAGTTTCAGGATGTAACCAATGAATATACAGGAGGTAGAAGACCTTGAAGGAAGAAAAATTAAAAGAACATTCTTTGATGGTAGAAAATATATAACGATCTTCATAGAAAAAAAGGGTACAAGCGGCATCGCCGAGAGAAAGAAGAAGACAATATCACTGTGTTTTCGAAACCTGGTGTGGAATATTCGGGGCACCTGACACCTCGTTCCAGTCACGGCGAAGACAGCGGAAGCATTACATAATTTTTTAAGCCTGAACAAAGTGGGTATTTCTCAACTAATAGCAGTCGGTTGTGATGGAACCGCTGTTAATAGAGGAAAAAACAACGGTGTCATTTCCTGTCTTGAGGACAAACTAAGAAGATACCTGCAGGATTTGGTTTGAAAACATAGCGAATGCATTACATAATTTTTTGAGTCAGAACAAAGTCGCCATTTCTCAACTGATAGCAGTCGGTTGTGATGGCACCGCTATTAATAGAGGAAAAAACAACGGTGTCATTTCCTGTCTTGAGGACAAACTAAGAAGATAACTGCAACATTTGGTTTGTATTCTTCATACGAACGAGGTCCCACTAAGACATGTACTCTCTTAGTTAGGAGGAGGTACCCTGGGACCTAAGACCTTTTCCTGCCCAATCGGAGATAGACTAATTGCAAAATTCTACGAGTTGTTTCATTTGAGCTTATGCCTGTTGCAGGGACATCAGAAATGGAAAACACCAATGATCTGAGCACAGTTCAAAAGACAATTGACATTTATGCAGCGGTTTCAACTACACAGTGCTCTCGAGGTCTTCAAAACATGAAGCCAGGGACAACTGTGCAATCGAGATGGATGACAACTGCTTGCAGGATTTTACGCTTGTAGTTTAGTACTTCCTAACGCTTGTACTTTAGTCGAATTCTGACGAAGCTCTTAAAGATCTCGCACAGTACGTAATATGACTTTACTCAATACGTTTTGGCATAAGGAAACGGTCAGGTTGCGCAAACGGACCTAGAAATGCGTGGAAGATTATTCAACTCTAATTTTTTCTCCCGAATGAGCAAATGAAGACAGTGCACTCAATGATTCAAACAAATGAATAATATGCCCATCCCGAGAATTTACTGCTAGAATGGCAACTGACGATAACCAAGATATTAGAAGATTAATATGGAGATGGATTAAAAGATGCCATAATTCAAAGAAGGAAAAGACCAACAGAGTGCGAGAGTTCAAAGTTTCAAAGCTCAACTTTAAGGCAAAGGATTAGTATGACTGCATCGACTGGGTCTCCACCGAAATCATCGAGCTTCCAATCGCCAAAAGTCTTTCATCACTAGAAATTCAAGAGAACTTAAATTCAGGATCCATGTTAGATTAATCATTAGTCTGCTTTCCAAGTCCCTCCCGGGCTGTGAAAAAAACCACTAAAATTTTCACTGAAACTGTATAAAAGATATGTGGGAATGACGGAAGAGATGTCTTCATCAGAGCAAAGTTGCAATCATGAAAAATGATGGCAAAATTCATTTCAAAGACATTTCAAATAAGGACTTCGTACCTAAAAGACGTACACATTTTGAATTCAACATTCAGTGGGTGGGCGGAACTCCCCGTACAGCAAACTCTCCTTGGTGAGTTCTGGGTTGATTCGCGCTGGTGTCAAACGCTAAACAAGCCAAATTCTGTACAATTTCAAAGCACGTAGCACCTAAATCTATACTTATATAAAAAGAGAGAGCGATTTTGTACGTGGAGGGTAATCTCCAGAACCACTGCACCTATTTGAAAAATTCTTTCACTGTTTGAAAGGTACATTATTCCAGATGGACATAGGCTATATATTATGTATATCTGATCAGTAGAAATAAAGTTAGGGGCTTAATCCTAACAATCTCCATTGCTACCGCTACTGTACTCTACCACTTTTTGTGCCGAAGATTTCAACGATCCTTATCGTGGTGCTATCACGGTGGGCTTCTGTTCTGACGGTAGCGGTTCGAACCTAGCCGTTCTCCGGCACGCCTTTTTCTTTAAAAAAATTTATTTTAATTATTAACTAAAATAAAATTAATTTAAGGTATTATTTAGGTTATTATTAAGGTAAAAAAAGATTTACAATTTATTGGCTATCAACTGGAAATTTATTGGTATAATATTTTGTTCAACCAGGACAAAGTCGGGACGGGCCGCTAGTAATACATAAACAGGGTTTATATAGGTATTTATCACACAAAAAATTACTATATAAGGAATTCCAACCAAAATAAATTAAAATTAACATCCTGAAAAATGTTGCCTAAAAAATGGAAAATCAGCAATTTAACAAAATTTTAAGAAATTTGCGGCAAATCAAAGAGTTGTCCTAAAAATCTCAAATTTTTTATGTCAACATTTCCGTGCCTTTTCCGCGCTACCCATCATAGAAAATCGAAAAAAATGATTTTTCAGCCCACTCTAATATACCAGGTGCGTCATAAATTCGTGCAAAGTTTAAAAATTCGTAATAAAAGAAATAATTCTCGGGAATTTTTCTGTTTGCTCGAATAGGACCAGAGGGACATTGGATTTTTTTTCCATGTAAAAAAAAAAAAAATTCCAAAAGTAACCGAAAGAGGGCGCTTTTGCCTGACCACGTTAAGCCTGCATTGCAGAAGAGACTTGCGCTACCTGGTGTCACCTTCATGCAGGATGGTGCCCCGCCCCACATTTCACGTGATATCATGACGTTCCTGTTGGAATCTTTCACTGAAGACCGAGTTCTGTAAGTCGCGGTTGTAAGGCTTAGTGGCCCTCACGATCACCAGACTTGACCCCGGCAAATTTTTAGTTGGGGGATACTTAAAGTCGCATGTGTACTGGGGCTCCCCAACCACTTTGGTGAAACTGAAAAATGTCATTTGACAGACAATCGCTGTCATCGATGCTAGAATCCGCTGTAATAGGCTTACTGACGGGCCTCACTTGCCTATTACCTTGTGCTGGTAGTAATGTTGAACATCTGTTACTTTAAAATAAATGCACAGTCTCGTGTTATTGTGATCTGTTTGATTTTCTTTTTGAGTTTGCCCGATTTCCATAAAACGTCTCAGTATGACGGGTGGGCGCCCTCTTTCGGTTACTTTTGGAAACTTTTTTTATTTTACATGAAAAAAAATCCAATGTCCCCCTGATCTTACTGGCGCAAACAGAAAAATTTTCCGAGCATTACTTCTTTTATTATGAATTTTTGAACTTTGCACGAATTTATGACGCATCCGGTATATATATATATATACATATATATATATATATATATATATATATATATATATATATATATATATATATATATATATGTATATATATATATATCACGTGGTTCTTTTCTTCTCGTGATACTTTAAACTAATTTTCTGCCAACGAAATAGCCAATATTTTTTCGTTTTTTTACATCAATTGCATATATTGATCGTTGTATTTATTATATATATATATATATCTCACAATAATGCAGAAGAAATCACATTTACGAAATATACCTCATTTGTTATTAATATATTTTTCTTGTTTGGATAAAATACTATATCTCTAAATCCCCATTAAATCTGAAATTTTGTGTACACAGGTATATTTTTCTGGTCAATTTGAAATAAGTCGAAAAAATGAAGAAATATGGAATGTAGTAATATTATAGTAACTTATTACAGTAATTACATTTGAATGGTATTTTCAATTCGGGTTTTTTTGTGTACCATATTTCCAATAACATACTCCTTTTTACGACAGAGATTCGGTTTTCATATTCTTAATACCATATCATTTTTCTGCATTTTGTTATATTTCCTATTTCTATGGAACTGAATATAAAAAAAATTCTCTGTGATAGTAATTTTACTTTTCCTTAAATGGAATTGATTCAATACCTAGAAGTTTCATCAGATTGAAGTTTATCATCTCCCTGCATCGCGGCTATGTAAAGAATAGAAATAGCCCAAAAATTACTAGTTGGATCCATTCCAGATTGAGGCAGCGAAATGGGGTTTAACAGAGTGTTTTATATACGTCTTTTTGAAGTGAGATATGTGTTTTACTCAACAATACCTTATACGACAGAGAATATTTTTCTGCATCGCTTCCATTGATTCGAATCTTTTTTACCCTATGATATGTACAGTTACATACAAAAATAAATAAATAAATGAATAATTATATATATATATATATATATACATTTTTAATTTTTTTCTTTTACCAATGCGAAGGCACTTGTAATCAAACATTCGACTGTACTACGCCGCAATTATACTGCCCATTTTATTGTGGGGGCACCATATAGGCTGACAGCATTACCCCCTATGAAGGGATGACACGAACGGAGGCATTTTTCGTGGCGCAACGCCGGGATTCGATCTGAGCACCCTCAGCCCCGAAAACCAGTGCGCTGTACCACAGAGACGCCACAAGCCCATATATATATATATATATATATATATATATATATATTAATAATAATAATAATAATAATAATAATAATAATAATAATAATAATAATAATAATAACGCCCCACCTTTTTTCCTTAATGCGTATTCCGAATTATTCTCTTTTCACTAATGAACAGTCCCTCTTTCAAAATTAATCTAGAAATAAACGAGTTAAATAACTTGTTTGTCCCTTAAGGCCCGCACTGAAATTCAGATCTGTGATTCATGATGATTCAGAAACCACACGCCTTGCATAGCATGTTCGGAATCTTGAATTATGGCTCACGTGGTCAAGTCGGATGATCGGCCCCGGCCAATTAAAGAAATGTTAACTCCTAGCGTCACGTTAGCGCTCCCATGGTCTAAAAGATGGGACAGAGGATTTTTGCGCTCTCTGCTCTGCTTCCTCGCTTTTCTTGTTAACCTTGCCCTGTGTTCGTGGTGCTTCGCAGCTGTACAATATTACGATGTAAAGTCTGCCTTCTGAATGCGCCCCGGCAGGGACCGGTGCCGTTACTATTGTGTGTGCCCGACCGTAAATGTACCTGTGCTTTGCTGAATGTCTGCTGAATCATAGAGTTTTTTGAATAAATAAATTCCATGGATACTGTTCGCGCGTCGGGTCTCTGTCGTATTTGTTCATCAATGCCTCTCCTCTCTGTGGTTTTACCTCCCCGATGTGTCAAGGGCAGTCTTGGAATAGTAAATATCCTTCTCGTCATTCTGGCCACGTCTACACTGTTGTGTTTCATCTCCTCTACATAGTACGGTTTAAAGTTTATCGTGCGCCTAAAGCCGATATCATTATATATATATATATATATATATATATATATATATATATATATATATATATATATATATATATATATATATATATATATATATATATATGTATATATATATATATATATACGAGACATTTTCGGAAAGTAAATATACTTCACCGATAGCAACAAAAGAAAAGTTTCTGTGAGCCCGTTGGCAACACGGACTGTAACCTTGAACGTTTATCTTTCCCTGGAGTTTATTCGTTGTTTTTACGGTGAGTCTTGTATGAGCAGCACGTCTTTATAATGTCTGCGTCAATTCAGAATCCCACCAAATGTGGGATACAGGATCCCCGCCAAAAAAATCATGACTTCTGTTTTCTGGGACAGACAAGGCTGGGTACAATGTCCGGGCTGTATGGCGGAAGATCTAAACATTTTGATTCGAAACTTTTGAGTAGTGCTTTGGTCTAAAGCGCTGTGCGAGGACGAGCGTTGTCATGCAGCAAACAAACTCCTCTTGTCAGCAAGTCCCAACCTTTGTTTTGAATTGCTCGTCGGAGGTCAAAGTCTCGCAATATGCAGCAGCATTAATTGCGGTGCCGGGAGGCATGAAGTCAACCAGAAAAATGCTTGTCTGTCCCAGAAAATAGAAGTCATGATTATTTTGGCGGGGATCATGTATCCCACATTTGACGAGATTCTGAATTCACGCAGACATTATAAAGACGTGCTGCTCAAACAAGACTCACCGTAAAAATAACGAATAAACTCGAGGGAAAAGCCAAACGGTCAAGGTTACAGTCCGTGTTGCCAACGGGCTCACAGAAACATTTTCTTTGCTGCTAGCGGTGAAGTATCTTTACTTTCTGAAAATGCTTCGTATATAAATATATATATATATATATATATATATATATATATATATATATATTCAAAGAAAAGTATAGGATATTATTTCTTAGCTTTATTTATAGTAATTTTTGATGGATTGTTTTTAAATAAGGCCTTGTGTTAATACTGTGAATGCATTTAAACCTATATCAAATTATTTTCAATCAGTTCTATTTTTACCCTTGGAACATTCGTCATACAAGATTAGTAAAGCAGTATTTAGGCCTTTTGTGAATCTGTACTATAGTTAAAAGTGGAAAACTATGAAACTGAACCAAACTATTATTCATAACATCCTTATAAAATTTCCATTTATTCTAGTAACTTCTTTTTTGATTTCGTGTTAAATTACTAGCAAGAAAAAATAGATAAAATAATTAATATTGCATACAAAACTTTGTATCACATGCATTTCCTGAAAACACATGTGAAACAAATAGATGATTAAAAACTAATTTCGTAATGACTATTTAAATGTAAATACATTTACTAAGTTTTTCTACAAAATAAGTCATAAAGATACTAAGTTCCGACGATTTGCAACCATTATGCTTATTAAAGTGAAAAAAACAATTATATATGATTTGCACAATTTTTTTATAAAAAATATTTTTCATTGATAATTAAAAATTTTAATTACTGTCAAAAAAAAATTCGCGTAGAATTCTTTTATAAAAAATGACAAATAATTAGCAAGTTCTTTTAAGTCAGGATTTTACATAAACTATGCTATTTAGTATATTTTTTAAAGGAAAATCGTAATATGCTGTATTTTTTGTACCCTCATATGTAAAGATTTGTTTTATGGATTTGTTTAAAGATCATACACAAATGTGTCATCTCAAGTTAACACTTGAATTTCTCATATCTCAAGAATTATTTTATTTACTTATGTAAAGTAGGTACATAAATGCATCATTTAAAGTTAACACTTGAATTTATCATATCTCACGATTTATTTTATTTAATAATTTAACAAGATACATAAATGTATCATTTAAAGTTAACACTTTAATGACGCATTTCTCCAGATTTATTCTATTTATTAATTTAAAATTGATACATAAATGAATTATTCAAAGCTAACGGATCTCTCATATCTTAAGATTTATTTTATTTTATTTTTCATTTAATATAGATGCATAAATGTGTTACTAAAATTTAACACTGAATCGTTTATATCTCAAGATTTATTTTATTTACAAATTTACAATAGATACACAAATATATCATTTTATTATAATTAGGCATACGTAAATTTCGCATAAAAATATCAAAATTTCGCAACAAAAAAAATACAATATATAAAATTTCGCATTTATTCAGAAAAAAGTATATATAAATACTTTTAAATAAACATATAAATTCAAAAATTTTACGTTTTTTTTTTAAATTACGATTTTACTTACATTGATAGATAAGTATCAAAATTCTTAGTTAAAAGATAACATTGTAGTAGTCTCAACATCATGTTATTTAAGTCTTTGCCTTCTTTCATTAATTAGTACATTGTACACTAAAATATCTCAGCATTTACTCTGTTAACGGGACCATAGAAGTTTTGTATAGTGCTTCTTTAGTTTTGTATAGTGCTTAAAATGCTGCTTTTGCAAAGTTAAGGTAGCAGCATTTCGTTGCAATTAAAATCTGTATAACATCAACATAAGTCTCATGGTTGACTATTTAAGTAGCTGAAACATCCTTGACTTCAAGACGCTCAATAGACGTATGAGCCCCCTTAAAATAAATTTTTAAAACACTTCATTTCTAAAATCCAATTCTCTTTTTGACAGATTGTTGGGAAATATTAATTATTATTGATATCAATGTATATTAAAGTATATATCTATGTACAAAATAGCAAATTTTACAGGAATGTTAATTTTTAAATCATATTAGAAATTGTTGCACTTTCGTTAAAAACAGCTGTGTAAAATTTTCATTTTCCCCAAAGTATTTTGTCTTCCTCAACAATTAGAAAACTGGTAAGTTTATAAAACTAGTTGTAACATAAATATGAATTTATTTATTAGTTTAATACAAGTACTTTAAGTTAAATATAATGAAAATGTAAAGTATTTGTATTAAAATTGGTATTTCTCAAAAACAATTTTTAAGACACTTCATTTCTAACATTCAATTCTCTTTTTGATAGATTGTTGGGAAATACTAATTATTATTGTTATAAATGTATATTAAAGTATATATCTATCTACAAAATTGCAAATTTTACAGGAATGCTAATTTTTAAATCATATTAGAAATTGTTGCACTTTCGTTAAAAACAGCTGTGTAAAATTTTCATTTTCCCCAAAGTATTTTGTCTTCCTACACAAATAGAAAACAGGTAAGTTTATAAAACTGGTTGTAAGATAAATATGAATTATATATTAGTTTAATACAAGTACTTTAAGTTAAATATAATGAAAAAAATATTTTTAAGTAAAGTATTTGTATTAAAATTGGTATTTCTCAAAAAACATTTTTTTTTGTCTATTCTGCGCATGGTATCTAAAAATGTGTTATTTGTATAATCTTGAAATTTGATACACTTATTACTCATATAGTATACTATACACCCTAGTAATAGCTAAGAAAAATAATAATATTTGCATTTTTTAAATGCTTTAGTATTGCTAAAGTTATAATTTTTTTTATTTAAAAGAAATATTAAAAAAAAATACAAAACATGGGAATTTTCTTTAGATTTTACTAGGGTATATTTTTGAACTTATATCTATAGACCATGCAAAATATTTGAACAAAATAATGGATAGAAAGCTTTGAATTCTACGCGGAAGAAGTATACTATGTGACAGAATGTAATTCTTTCATTCTTACATATAACTATTTTACACAACTATTTTATTCAAGAGGGTATATTTTAACTATACCAATGCGAAGATGCACCATTTCTTTATATACTAAAAGAAATCCAAATCCATTACTTGAATAACAAATATGGTATAAGCAATCGAAAAATATCAATTTTTAGGCCATAAATCGATGGTTTAAAAAGTATGAGCCCCCTTAAATTTAACACTTGAATCATCTCAAAATCCTTTAATATAACGAAAAAGAAAAAAATATGTATAACCAAAACTTCTACTATGTGTTTAAGAGATGTCTAAGTAAAACATCTAAAATCCCTTAAAATATGTAATTCTAACTAAAGAGCTCAACGGTGCTACTAAAGGGGTAAGAAATGAAACTTTTATTGCTCCTTAATCGCGAAGAAAATCAAACACAATTTTGTCCTTTAGTGGCCTGAAAACGCATTTTTCTCTACTTTGTGAAATGTCATTTTGCCCCCAAAAGAACTTTTCCCATTTTATGAAAGTAACGACATCTCAGAATGCATCATTAAATTCATCCGGATGAAAAAAAAATGAAGTATTACATGAATTTCATTTCTTAAACGCATCACTTGGGTGACATAGTCATAATTTCCAATGGCGTTTAAAGGATAATGCATGGAGTTCGAACGTTTCTGTTAAAATCTTCTTTTTTATCTTTAACCTTAAACGTGCATTATTTTTGCTGGATATCAGACAGAATATAAAATAATTATATTTAATAGCAAATTATTTAGAGAATGGTTTGGAGTATCTTCATAGGTGTCAATTTTCTTCAGCAGTTTGAAAGAAAATGAAAGAATCCAAAAGTTTGTGACAGGTTAGTTGTTTTTGTTCCTTTCCCGTGTTATCTGGAAATATAACGAGCCCCAAAAGAAATAAAACATGGTATTTTTCGGATACGAGAATTCGTGTTGTTAAATACGAGTATGTTCAATATTTTTCTCGTCAAAGGTAATGTGATGCAGTGTAATTTTACGTTTAAGAAAATTCATATTTAAAATTCTTATAGTGCACAAAGAAATGGGTACGATAAGAATATCAGAAATTATTTCATTTTTTTTTTTACACAGCAGAAAACAGTGTAAAAAGCCCTTAAGTATGCAGAAAAGGGGAAATAGGCAAAACTTCAACGGAGAATAAAATATAGAAAATACATAGAGAAGAAAAGAAACTCAGATGGAATTCTTATGCGATCACGAGCTGCCCAATAGCGTCTATACAGAGAACGTCCAGTTAAGGCAGAGCATGACATGATGTACTTACCATCCATGCTGTCGGAATTGCAAGAAGGATATGTTGGACTAGAAAAAAGCCCATTCTATTTAAATATGCAGCCCGGCAATCGTGTTCGGTTGCAATCCTGAAAGCAGACACTATATTTACCTATTAGCAGACACTATATCTACATATTAGCAGGCACTATATGAAAGCAGACACTATATCTACTTTATATCTTTATCTTATATCTGATTTATATCTACTTTATACTTTATCTACTTTATAATTAATTTATATCTCTTTATCTACACAATAATTTACCATTTAGACACCACTTACGTTAATATATACCCCCAGCGAACCAGGGTGACCTAGACCCAGGATTTGCCCATGTTGTGGGCTCAGTTAGGCACAGTGAATTTAGCTGGAAGAAATATTTCTAAATGCGGAATTTCTATAAATTTTTAGTTGTGACTTGCAATGTGCAGTCAACCAGCTCACATCGGAAAGAACCATCGTCGATCGCAAAGAGTATTGCAAAATGCATGAGGCATGCCCTTATAATCCACACTTAGATTTGTGGGTGCCTAGTACGCTAGTCGTATATATTTGGTATATGATTGAATTCTTTCAAACATAAGCAATTAAATATAAAGCTGTGAAAAAAGTTAGCATTGGATGCTTCGAAGCATAAACAATTTATTACAATCAGTGAAAAAGTTAGGATTAAATTCTTAGGAACTTAAAACAATTTATTACAAACCTGTGAAGGATTTTGATCGCAATTTATATACGCTTTTTCCTTTCATCACAATATCTTGTCCTCATAAGGACTGTCCAGTTCAAAAGTTTTTCATCGTTATTCATGCATCAGAGTCCTCAAAGTTTGTGAAAAAAGCATATGAATGAAATGTAATCATGGAGAGTAATGACCTAATCCAATATTTGTAATAATATTTTCCAAAGCTAAAACTTTACAGTTAAATCACAAATAATTTTGTAATTTTAAGCACGTATATTTTAAATTTCTTGCGTTACATGTACGTGGTTAGAATGCATTAGCAGTTCTATATGAGTTCAGAATTTAATGACACATCGGAAATTCAGTCAAGTGTACTAATTCTATGTTTTTTTAAGTATGCCTTATCACAAAATCGGAGAAATCCCTTATCAAATAGATGTCCTAATCAAAAACATATTTATAGTCAAAACCAATTCAAGTAATATTGTAAGATGATGGAATGTACTCAAAAATCCGGTTTGTTTTCAAAATAAAGTAACATCAGCAGGACAACATAGTATTAGTAAAAAAAAAACTATTTCTGACACTGTGCATGTATAATTTAAAACAAGAGTGATTCCCTCGCAAGTTATGTTCCCAATTACACATATATAAGAGGAGAAAACCTCATGACATGTTTTAGCTTCCGGACAAATTTATCCACAATAACACTAAAATATATACTGCCCTAATTGCATATTACAACATTTGTTTTATTGATCAAACATTTTAATTAACGTTTAGCTAAGACTAAAACTCAAACAATGCTGTGGCAGAATAGAATTAAGCCTTCATTTTGCAGAAAGATTTAACATATGAAACAAACAAAATTTGAAAATACTAAATAATAGATTTTTGGAAAAATGTCTTAATAAATGTGAACGATGCATGGATAGGGATACGTAATTTTCGTATTTACAAAATAGATGCGAATAAATACGAAATTTGCCGATATGAGAGAATAAATGCAAAAAAATTTTTTTTACTACTTTTCGGCGAAAAATCGTTGATAAACGGCTTTTTAAACGAAATTAGGTAATAATACTAATAATTTATTAACATAGTTGGTTACCTAAGACCATTCAGAGGCTTTAACTGAGAGATCTCCCTCTCGAAATTCGTTTATTACTTATTGCTAAAGACTTAAAGGAGAGAATGTGGATATTACTACAATGTTAGCTTTTAACTAAGAATTTTGATAGATTGTTTAGTTAGATTGTAATTATCACTATCATATTTCTACTGTTATTATTACAACATTTATAATCTAACTTAATATGTATCATTAAACAAACAAACAAACACAAACACACACACACACACACACACATATATATATATATATATATATATATATATATATATATATATATATATATATATATATGGCGAATAAACAGATTAGCTTCGAATCGATATTTTTCAAGTGATTTCATGTTAACGCAATTTTCACAATACAACAAGTAATTTGAGCTACGCGAATATAAAAGAAGTACGTAAATTGTCTCGACTCAATGATTGGATACTAATCCTTCCTTCGAGCTGCTGTTATTAGAGAACCTGAATAGGTAGTAGTGGGAAGTTCCTTTCCATTCAGACCTCCTATTGATACCCAAGCCAGTGAGATTATTTCCTTCTCTTGTTGCCTTTGTCATTCCTGTTGTCTGCATTTTAGCACAAGTTGAGGCAATAAAAGAATATTGTAACGCATTTTTAACGAATGCTAAACCCTTAAGTATGAATACAAAGTGGTTAAAGTTTGATGAAAAAGTATATAATATAATGTATCTTACGGGGGCATTAAAATTAGTTTTATTTTCCTTTACTTTTAATTTTAATTGTAAAAGTATGTTTTATTTAAGAAGATTTTTAAGCTTCATTAATGTTTAATGTTTTATTAAAAAATAAGTTTCAAAAAGTTTTATACAATTTTCTGTTTTACCTTTAAAATAAAGTAATGGCAGATGTACAATATTGTTTTAGCCAGAAAATCTAACTAAAATTTAAATCTACGCATTCATAATCTATTTAGAACAATAATCATTGCCACATGAGATTTTTTTTAATTTATACATTTTTCAATTTTTTGCTTTTATAAAAACTAATTGTATTTATTGATTTGATATATCAGCTTTGTCAGAGAGAAAAACAAGTAAAACTTTTTGGTTTCCGAACAAATTTATCGACCATAACATAATGTCGTAACTTACATTAATAAGATATAACAAATTTTATTTTATTGAGAAATCTTTTAAATGTATTTTTTCAGGTAAAATGTAATTTTTACCTTCACACATTTTGTATTTTTACACCACTTTACCATTTTATAAACTAAATTGTAATCTCATCCTTATCATTTAACGTATGTTTTTATGTAAAGATTTGGAATATATGGAGAATGAACAGATTAGATTTGAATCGGTTCTTTTTAACTGATTCTATGTTTACGCAATTTTGACAATAAAACAAGAGATTTCAGCTCAACGGAAAAGAAGAAGTGCGTAGATTGTTTCGACTCAATAATTGGATACTAATCCTTCCTATGAGCTTCTGTTCAGAAAGAACCTGAAAGGTAGCAGTGGAAAGTTCCTTTTTACTCGGGTCTTTTATTGATGCTCATGGCAGTTAGATTCTTTCCTTTTCTTGTTGCCTTTGTCATGCCTGTTGAGTGCATTTTAGTACGAGTTGAAGAAGTAAAAGAATAGTTAAATGCATTTGTAACAAATGTATTTCTAATAGTTAAACTCCTAAGTATATTTTAAAGCGATTAAGTTTTAATTAAAACGTATACAATATAATGCGGTGGACCGATGCATTATAAATTAGTTTCAGGTGCAATTAGTTTTACTTATAATAGTTAAACACAAAGATTTTTCTTTTAATTTCAAGAAGTTTTCTATATAAGATTGTTTATATCGTTAATATTGTTTAATGTTTTATTTATAACATGCGTTTCAAAAGGCTTTATACAACTTTCGGTCATAATAGAAGGCAGTTTCTGCTATAAAAATAATTGTTCTTATAAATTTAGAATATCACTTGGCGTTTCAAAGCAAGGAATTGTGTTAGATATATCTGGTTTCCAGTAATTCCACCGCCATTGCATATGATAAAATAAAATTCCAATATTCTCTGATAGTTTATGAATTATTTCTGAAGTGTAGCTGTTTCAAGTTTTTTCGAATTAAAAGCCTTAATGGTTTATGATTTTTCATGTTGAACTGAAACTAGATGCCTGTCTCAGGGATTTCTCAGTTTCAAAGTTTTTGTTACAACTTTGGCGAATTTCTTACTCAAAATATTTAATTAAAAGCACCCTTTCTCGTATAGTGGATGACACACAAAATCACCAGGTTCCAGGAAATTCTGACGTCCATCACATCGAGGGGTCTTTACCATAATTGTTGAAAAAATTGCTCTGTAGTAGTGTTGCATAATTCGATTTCTCAAATCAGAACCAAACATTCTTCCACATGCTGAATTTCTACTCCATGGAAAGTGGCCTATTTAAAAAAAAGTGTAAAGTATCACACTGAATATTAATGACATTTGGAAATAAAGTTATGAAATCAGAACTTGATGAGGTGTACTTCATGAAAAGCTCCTATATGCAGTTATACTGTTTTCTTAACGTTTCTTGCGAATAACAACATCCAGGTACAACATCCAGGTAATTTCACAGATTTTGTACACGTTACTTTCGCAGTGGTCGACAGCCCAACATATCATAAACGTACTCGAATGGCGAAAGACTGGACTCGGCAAGGAGGTAGAGAAAATAGTGTAGCATGCCTGTGTCCATTGTGGTGGACAGTCCATACTTTGCATCTATCAAAACTGAAATATGATAGGTTCAAATAGCCTTTATACTGTTGAGTATAACATGTTGTACGAAGTATAGCTCCTGATATCTTTTCCCCAATCTCCTGTCTATCATATTTGTAACAACGATTTTTCGTTACAGTTTTTATTAATTAAATCTAACCTCTTTTTATTAACTTTTAGTAATCCTAGTCCAAAGTTTTTAATTTAGTTGACTTTTCTTCAATTAATATATGGTCCCTATTTTGACCATTCCTCGTGGTCGTTCCTGGAATTCCCACGCTTTGTGTATGTTCTGGTCCAGTAATGGTTTTCCTGAAAGATAATTGTATTTCACAGAATTCGCAGCTGGACTCAGTTTAAGGTATCGTTTTATCACGCCAGCTGGTGTACGCTTGAAAGCAGGGCATTTAAATATCAATCGCTTTTGTACCCAGTGTTACCATGTTCAATAGGGTTCTCGGACCTGTTCTATTATTCTTAACACATGTACGGTGAGCTGGTTTGTTTTCAATTGCTAGCCTCGCTTTAGGGTCCTGGCTTGGGACATACTAGCTTCGCATCGGGGTCCAACTCGTCGTTTTTCTTCGGAAAACGCGGTCTACTGACGTCAATGTATGCCGAGACCAATACGAGTTCTTGGTGAAACTTAAGTACTTAGCTTGGCGCGTTCTTCGCCGTTTCCTAGTGCGCACACAAGGTTGTTGGCCCATTATTTTGGCGGCCCTCTTCAGTGATTGGCGGTTTTCCGTGCTTGGCAACCTTACTTCCTTCCCCTTTCTGTCCAGATTTTAAAAAGTGAATATTATTTACAGACTTGAGTTTTTACTTACTGAGTGTATGTGAAAACTTGTAGTTTCCTCCAGGTAAGAGCTTCGGCTCGACCCTGAGGGATAAACTATTTTCTTTTCCTGAAATATTTGTGAATTTGTACAATGCTTGCGTACCTATTCGGTCGCTGATACTTAGGCCTCCTATTTTTTTGTTAGACCGGAATGGTCCTTACTGTATGCTTTTTTCAGGAGATCTTCATCATGTAAGATGTTAAAGTTTTGTCAATCTTTAATATCTTTGAAGATATAAGCTCAAAATAAAAATTATTTTTACTTAAAATATAGTGTCGACTAGATGTTATAATAGTTTGAATTTCTTCATCCCGTTGATTTCTGATAGCGTAGTGAAATGGTTATTGCGGTGTTCAACGCAGTAGTTATTTATATTTCTGCATGTACTTCATCAAAAAAATCCGGCCAGTGGTGTTGTATCATGAACGTGGTCTCCCAAGTGTTCTGATTATTTCATCCTACCAACTGTACTTGATAACAGCTTCTGGTGCTGCTTTACAGGGTTGACAGACGGACATTTTTGTGATACTACATAATTATCGACTTTAAATAAAGTGACATTCTACGTCGTAGAATATGCGGACTGTCTACACCGGTGATTCCTTCACCTCCTAAACTCCCTTTCTCTTACAGAAATGTCACCCGATGAAATCTTCCTTACAATATTCAACCACTAAGTTTCACCGCCAGAATGGTTGTTTAAAATGTAGTGATCAACAGGTTTGTTTAAAGCGAATGGTTAAAGCGGTGAGTATTTTTGAACAGCGACGACTGTAAGTGATATTATCTGTGGCTGGTAATCGTCATCGTGCTGCCAGCATCATGTTTGTTTAACATGAGAGTTTTTCATTCTAGGTCTCACCCAAACTTCGCAACTTATAATAATCTATAACCTTTTTCAACTCTCTGCTGTAGAAAGGAGTTCACCTAAGGAATTCTCTAAGAATAACAGTCTTATATCCTATCTCGGTAGTCTTTTTAAGAGTTCAAGGCAACGATATATCATCTATGAAATTTAATCAATTGCTATTGCTTTGTTCTAAATTGCAGACTTATGTTAAGCTAAAAGCAATCACTATCGTAGAAATGACACTTATAGGTTATCATCTTCTCATTACATTTGTTTATTTCATGTTCGTGTTCATTTTGTAGCACAGAATGCATTAATTATTGTATTGAAATTTTTAAGGGCATAGTGAAAATTGTTTTCTTACAGAGTTTTATGGTTCTTAACGAACGTAATCTGGTATTTTAAGGAGACACAAGACCTTGAAGCTAGACGAAAAGACTACAAATATGATCTAATTCTAACCACAAAAACTCAAATAATATTAGAAAAGGAAATTTTATTTCTTTATACATATAAAGAAAATATCTTTAAATATGTCATATATAAAAACGGAAATTAGAAATATATAAAATATTTTCAAATTAGCAATTCAAAATTTTCTATGATTAACTCCTAATTTGAGATTGTTTGCAGTATGTCTTTTAAACTATCAATAGGAAACCTATAAAAATGCACTCATATGTATATTTCCTGATACTCTACGTTTTAAAACTAGAAAAATGTACAATTCTAGAATACTTTTTTTTATGTGTTAAAATTACGCAAATAATTATGATAATTTTTTAAGTTTTCCAATTTTATGCTCAGCTTTTAGTTTAAATAATATTTATTACAATTTATTCGGTTTACATAATAGATAAATATATTACAAGTGTATTCTGACCATTGATTATTTTCAATAAGCATATATCTCAATTTTATGATGTTCACTGCACTTTATGATCACCAGTTAATCTTAAAATTCTAAACTGCTAATTTGAAAATTATTTACAGATTTATACTTTCCATTTTTACATATGACATATTCAAAGATATTCACTTTATATGTATAAAGAAAGAAAATTTAATTTTCTAATATTATTTCGCTTTTTCTGGTTAGAATTAGACCATATTTATAGTCATTTCTTCGAAGTTCAAGGTCATGTGCCCCCTTAAACCTGTCTTGTAAAATGCTTTTTCAACATTCTCGTTCTTTTTACAGTATAAATATTTATAATTTTTCTGAATTCTCCCAGTGCATTTTCTATTATCTTGTTTCTTTCTTTTCCGAGCTCTTTTTCAGATGCTACTGCTGTATCAGTAGATCCCATTTAAGGAAAAGTTTCTTCAAAGAACAATTCACAGGCAATACTTTGAGGACTTTCCGCTCCTTTCATTCATTGTTAGACGCGTAGCAACTGCGTCTATTGTGTACTTTTCATCACTTTTATTTGATATTGTCTTTATTTCATATAAATCGGGAAGCAGACAAATCCTAAAGACTAAAACTCGAATAATGTGTTGCAAAATTGAATTAAACCTTCATTTTACAGAATGATTTAACATATGAGACTGATAAAAATTGAAAACACCAAATAGTTGATTTCTTTGGAAAAATATGTTTATAGATGCGAGCGATATATGGGGAAGGATACGTAATTTTCGCATTTTCGAAATAGATGCGAAATTTCGCGATATGAGCTAATAAATGCGAAAATTATTTTTTTATTACTTTTCGGTGAAAACTTGATGATAAACGGCTTTTTAAGCGAAATTAGATAATAAAAGGTATCATTTATTATCTTTATCTCTTATCTAAGACCACCCAGAGGTTTTAACTAACAGATCTCACTCTCGAAATTTGATTATCACGTATTGGTAAATACTTCAGGAAGAGAATGTGGAGGGTACTACAATGTTAGCTTTTAAATAAGAATTTTGACATTTTCCTAACGAAGTAAGTAAAATTGTGATTTCTTGTAAGAAATGGAAAATTTTTGAATTTATATATATATTTATATATATATATATATATATATATATATATAACATTAAAAATCCCATACCATTTTAAATTCTAAATTTCCTTGGGCGTACGAACTAATTTTCTCTTTTAATTCTAAGTCCTAAAAGCCCTCGGGTGAAAAATATTAAATGGCTTCCTTTTTCAAACCTGCGTAGTGTCATTCGAGATTTCATATAGGCTTTGCGCAGATTACATAAAACCCCATGTGACTTCTCGACAGCAGCAAATCCCTAATCGCTATCATGATCACATGACAAAGTTTATATAAGCCATCTGACCAACATACATGTGCGCTTTTCGGATTTTGTAACTGTCTTGGGGAGACATACTATCCTCTTAATAAAATATAATGCCGCAACTTGCTGCGTCGTCCTTTATTCGAGCCACGACTACACTTATTATTCCTTGTGATGTGCTGGACACCAGTCATCTCCTTGGCCGGTCCGAATACGTGTATCGTCGAATTCATTACTTAACATCCCCGTAGCATGGGAGATTAGACGTCTTCTGAGCAATGACCTGCGGTCATCTCCCATGTTACACAAAGAGTCGTCAGTGATACAGGAACCAGCATGCGGCAAAAGTACAGATGTGGGATTTCCATTGCCATAAGGATCGTCGGCTGATGCATTTCTTCTTTCTCGGTTTTTCAGCGTTTTTAGTCAACTTCACCGCGCCAAGTCAGCAGCGTCGATAATGAAAGTAGGTCATCGGCAGCGTGTGACATCATTCTTTTTCCAATTCAGCGAGTTTTAACAAGGTCAGCGGAGGAGTTTCGTTTTTTTCCTACCGGCATTGAGGCATGCAGTGCTGACGACGAAGGTTTTTCTCTCCCCGCTGTTTCCAACAATATGTGATGGTAATCAAAAGGTTCAATGATTCATAATATTTTTGCATGGATTCTTCTGACAAAGTGTCGTCTTAAGTGTTTTACTACAACACGGTGTCTTCAAGCTCTGAGTTTTACGTCAAAATCATCGTTTTAAGCGGCGAAGGTTTCTCTCCCCTGTGTCCGGATCGTGCGGATATACTGTGGTGAAGTCGATGTTCTATTAAAGAGCTAATTAAGTTCATTTTCCTAAAAATTTCGTAAAATATAGTAAAAGTGTTTCCATCCATTTCAGTCGTGTGAAAAAATGGGTCAGCTTTCTATCTTGTGATGTATAATCAAGCAGTGTGATCATCTGTGAAAGTGTTGTGTCATCGATATTGTGCGCATAATAGAAAAATGTGTTCGCGATGCAAGGTTGTTCCAGCAGTTCAACGCAATAGTTCATTTTCAAAATGTTACCAAAGGAAAAAATTTACCAGCTACAAATTCCGTAAAAGAAAAAAAATGTGTGTCAAGAAATTTCTTTAATGTGCTCATTCATAGTGTTCCAATTGGGATACTGTGTTCTAGAACTAACTAATCCAAAGATTTCACCAACATAAATTCAGAACAGAGCTGCAGATGTTAAAATTATGAAGATATGTAATATTGAAAATTAATAAGGATAATGGTAAAGAGTGTGAATAACCACTTCAAGTGGTAAGCTAAAATTTACGAATTATTGTTGAGGGTGAAGGGTTTTGATATTAATCAATACTGATAAAAATTTATTATAAATGTGTTTCAGTAAAAGTATTTTCAAATTATTGATTTAGCTAAGTAAAAATGATAAAACTAAAAACGAAAGTGAATATATCAATGGCTTATAATGTATATTGTGGGTTTTCATTTTATAAAATTAATGTTTTGTTTTTATTTTGGATTGCACTAAAGAAATTTTTTAGACTTAAATTTGATAAATTGATTATAAATGTGTATTTTCTGTGTTCTTTTTCTAATAATGAATATTTTAGTGTTTAAAGAAAAGTAAAAATCTGTGGTTACGTTAAATTGAAAATGTTAAATGAGTGTAGTAATTCTATAAGTATTTGTTTTTGCACCCAGTTAAAAAAAATCGTCGCGGAGAAAAAGAATATACATGAAAGTAAATCACTTCCGCTTTCGGGCGCGCTTTTGTGTAAACAGAGGAGCGTTTTGATGCCAATTCGACCATAAATTTGAATGTCAGCAGTAATCTGGTAAACACAATCACGAAAGAGCCAAACTTGTTTCGATTCATTTAACTTAGAATTTTTGCGGTTTTCAAATTCAAGCTTTCTAAATCTAAACAGCTAATGCGAATCTTGTGGTTTTGATTTTTAATTTATCAGTAGGAATAACTTTGTAATTAATTCAGACATCAAGAAAATTTTAAATTTTAGATTTTTTGATTATTATTGACATATTACATTTGAAATTGGTCCTCGTGAGTATTTTTACGAAATTAAGTAAAAGAGATTTCCGGAGGTTAAAGTTGAAAATTAAAGGCGTAATTGCAGTTTTCATATAAACGGAACGTCCTTATAACATGACTTAAGGTGCCGAAAACCACAATTGGAGAATTAAAAACCATTGTATGTTATATTTGGTTCATCCGCCCCAGAAAATTCTCAAGACAGAGATAATGAGAGATACGTTTGTGAAAACATTAAAAAGAGATGAGGATTATGCGAAAAATAAGCGAGGATTCACACCAAAATGTTATATAAGAAAAGAAAAAAATAATTTTGGTTTATCAGTTTCATGGTTAACTTAAAAAACTCGGATAGGTATTGGTAAAAGAATTTTGGTTATTTGTGTTAATTGATAGGGAATAGTGAGGTATTATTATTACTATTTTAAAATTATTAAATTAGTAGTATTAGGAATATTTTATTATTGTGTGTTTAATAATTTCATATGTTGTGTATTTTTGATTCTATTGACTAAAGAGATTGATAACAAATTTTCACACCAAACAAAATTCTGAAATTGTCCATGCTTGCAAACTAAGATATTATAATGCACCAGATAAATTAAAACTATACCTCGAATAATGACAAACAATAGATCCATTTTTCTTTTTTGTTTGATGCTTAACATCATTATTTTTTTTATTTTCATAGAAGTAATTTTGTGTTGTCCTACTAAAGATAAAACATTTGAAAAAAAAAACTGTCTTACTTAAACTTCCTTCATAAGAAGAATATTATAAGTGAATGTTTTTTGGATCTGAAATTAAACACCGACTATGACATTTCTACTTCTTTTACCTTTCAGTAAAGTTCCTCCTTCTCGAATAACCTTTACTATCACCCACTCTAGAAGCGCGTTGGATGTCATCCCAGTTGTTTAGTATCTTTTTAATTTTTTTTGTTATTTGTTTTAATTCATCAATTCAGTTACTTAAAGTGCTGAAAACCATATGCTTGAGTAATGACTAAAACATGCCTTGGGATGGCCACTCTTTTGACCTCCCAGTTCTATATCACACTCCCACAGGTATGTCATTTGTACATTTTTTCCTATTTCTTCATATTTGCACTTTGCAAGATGCTGTTTTTCTTGGCTGTCATATCCTGTCGGGAGAACAGTTGGACCACAGTACGGCCATTCTTTCCTCCTTATTAGTTGCTGTACAACAGGGAGAAAGAATATCCACTTGCTACACAAACATAAACACAACCCCAAAACTACTTAGAGGACTAGGTAAAAGTTTGAAACTAAAAGTTTGGGTGACACACATACAACAAGGTACCTTCAACAAAAAGAATTGGATTCATGTAAACTTGAAATAAGTGTACACAAATGACTAAAGAATGAATAAATTGAATACTAAGTGAAAACATTTTGAAATTAAATAAATAATGTCAGAAGAAAATGAATAGAATAAATAATAAATATTGAATAGAGATTTATTTTTGAATAAATAAATAATGTTGGAATAAAAATGATTATAATGAATATTGAAATGAGAGTAATAAGAGATTTAAAGATATGAAACTAAATATAAAGAATAAAAATCCAACATATTAGATATTTTGAGTGATTGAGTGTTTTGAAACAAAATGATAAATGTTTTGTAATATGTTTATATACAATTTATATAATATAATAATGTGATTTTTATTAAAACCTGTGATTTTTATTATTTAGTGTCATACAAAATATTGTTTTGTTAAGAGTGAAAACTTTGTGTATTTACATTTGCAATAAAGGGCACACCAATTATAAGAGACTGTGATAAGACTCCTTGAGGAGTTTGTTAAACCTGACACAAAATTTCTTTTATGTAACCTACTGTCCAACATGATGAAACTTTCTTTGAAAAAAATGGACAGACGAACTATGTATGGACAGGTTGTGATGGACAGATATTCCTGTCAATTTTTTTTGACTCACTCCATGGTAGTGAAATGTAAAGAGGAATGTTATGTTTTGAATTGTGTCAAGTTAAACTTTAATTACTTAATTTTTTTTGTTTGCTATTCTTGCTCCTCAATTTTATTATCTGTATGGGTCGACTCGAGGTTAAATTGAAATTATGTCCAGTGTATATTTAAAGTGAAATTTTGTTAATTTTGTAAATTTTAAGAAAGGTTTCATTTGTTATCTTCTGAGATCTTGTTGTGTAGGGAGGCGCCGCCCAGTTCAACATTGTTTTCAGTTGATGATAAATACATTTTTAAATTTTTTTTTTCAAAGTAACAACATAAGAAGAAATTTACATAATTTACAATTTTCTATAATTGTTCATTAATTACTATGTTTTTTTGCTTTTATTGTGTTCAAAAATTAGTAAATCATTAGTGTATTTTTGTGTATTCAATATTGAAATGTGCAATGTCTCGTCATGTGGTCATGACACTGAATTAACTTATCACATATGTTTCTTGTCAAACTTTTTCCAAATTTGTGGTCTACGCACATTTTCCTCACATGGATGGGTGAGTCCGTCCTCCAATGCAGGCATTGTTGGTCAGCCTCTTCTCGGACGAAGGTGATATTCTACAACATTAAAAACCCCATACCATTTTAAATTATAAATTTCCTTGGGCGTACGAACTAATTTTCGCTTTCAATTCTAAGTCCTAAAAGCCCTAGGGTGAAAAATATTAAATGGCTTCCTTTTCAAACCTGTGTAGCGTCATTCGAGAGTTCATATAGGCTTTGCGCAGATTACATAAAAACCCCATGTGACTTGTCGACAGCAGCAAATCCCTAATCGCTATCATGATCACATGACAAAGTTTATATAAGCCGTCTGACCAACATACATGTGCGCTTTGCGGATTTTGTAACTGTCTTGGGGACACGTACTCTCCTCTTAATAAAATATAATGCCGTAACTTGTCGCGTCGTCATTTATTCGAGCCACGACTACACTCTTCATTCCTTGTGATGTGCTGAACACCAGTCTTCTCCTCGGTTTGTCCGAATACCTGTGTCGTCGAATTTATTACCTAACATCCCCGTAGCATGAGAGATTAGACGTCTTCTGAGCAATATCCTGCGGTCATATATATATATATATATATATATATATATATATATATATATATACATATATATATATATATATATATATATATATATATATATATATATATATATATATATATATATATATATATATATATATATATATATATATATATATATATATATATATATATATATATATATATATTGGAAATAAATGCGAAATTTTATGTATTGTAATTTTTTTTTACGAAATTTTGATATTTTTTATTCGAACTTTAGGTACAATTATGCATGGGATAAAATTTAACGAGATTTCCGCTGTACAAGTTAGTACTACCAAAAAAATGAATGTTTTTCCCCAAAAGTTCATCTTTTGAGGATATATGAATGCTTAATTTTGTGACAGCATCAAAACAAAAAGAAAAATTTGCATACTAGCATAAGACAAATTATTTTTTAAGAGATAATGAAAATTTTATTTTTATTTTTTATTTATTTTTTCCAATGCGGAGGCACTTGTCGTGAGACATTCGCCTATACTACGCCTAAATTTCACTGCCCATTTTATTGTGGGGACACCATATAGGCGGACAGCATTACCCCCTATGAAGAGACGACACGAACGGAATCATTTTTCGTGGCGTGATGCTAGGATTCGATCCGAGCACCCTTGGCACCGAAAAACCAGCACGTTGTACCACTGGGCCGCCACAAGCCCATTTTTATTTTTTAATTTTACAAATTCCTCGAAATAATAATATGGAAATTGATAGTTAACTATTTTTCCTGAAATTCCGTTTCTGTACTTACTAGATAGGTGTTTTAGCTTTCCTTAACATTTGATTGTTGTAAAAAATATTTGTTGATAGCTTAAATCTTTTGAGGTACAAAAATATATTTTTAATTCCTAACAAAAGAAACCTTTTTCGTTGGTTAAGCATGGTTGGAAGTAACATCGCAGGGAATACATTAATTACTAAGATAACAGGGGATAATATAGACTACTAGAAGTTTCTAAATCAAGATGGATTTAATTTATCTCAATTAGTAATTTTTCAACTATTAATACAATTTGCTTTCCAATGGTAACAAATATTGCAATGTTTATTAGAGATTTACAACATTCATTTTTAAAATGCAAAAGAATTCTACAATGTGAATAGTGATTAATATCAATACTACAATTATACTAACATATTTTTAAATTAAAAATTTTCAGACTAAGAAAAATGTTTTGCAAAAATTGTACTATGAATTTAGAATTATAATAAATATTTAAATAAATACATAAATATTTAGAATATCTGCTTTAGATCACTAAGGCTTTTAGAATAAATATGGTCATATAAATATTCTTTTGGTGATTTTCCTATCATTTTGAGTGACTGATGTAAGTGTATTTTTCTTTGATTATATTTTTAATCAAGTTATGTCAAATGAAAACCATTTTCAGACCTAAAATGTACTGGAATTTTACAGACTGACAAAAAGTTATAAATACATTTCACTTTGCATTTTCGTAAATTTCCCTTTTTTATGATCTATTCATATTTTGTATGGTAACTAATATTCATACTTGCGTGATAAGATCACAACTTCGTCACATTATGAATCACATAATGTGACACATTATGAATCACATTTTATATATCACATTAACACCCAAAACAACCTAAAACCTGAATTGCCACCAGTTTCAAAAGTCCCTTTACTATTTTAACTCTCCATTAGTAAATTTCAGTCAACAATTTAAGAATCAAAAGGCAGAAAAAACTTCTTTGATACCCATATGTCTCATTTCGATATATATTTTGCATCATAAATATATATTATTTATATATCAAAAGATTAGCGAGTTTAAAATGCTAATAAATACTTAAATAAGAGGATAAATTTTTTAATTCATTATCAAAGCTGTAAAGGGTCTAAAATAAATATGATTGTAAAAATAATTATCCATTAGGTCTATGAGGTTATTCTTATCATTATGAGATATTTGCAATACCGCCTTTTCCAAGTTCACTCAAATTTCAGTTTAAACAAGTAATATTTTTTTCCCTGTGAAAGATATTTAAATGCTGAATATTTTCCCGTGTAAATATTTTTATAAAATGTGGGTAAGTTTACATTTTCTTGTGCATTTCCCTTTAAATGAAGAATGATATTGAATATCGTACAACTAATTTAAGGTGGCATCAAATGATGTGAAAGATATTTATATATTAAAACTTTTTTATATATATATATATATGCATAATTTTATATATTGTGGGTGAGTATAGATTTTCTTTTACATAGCTCCTTAAATGAAGAAAGATACTGAAAACCGTACTAGGAAATTAGGGTGGAATCAAGTGGTGTAAAAAAAATTAAATACTGAATCTTTTCCAATACACACACACACACACACACACACACATATATATATATATATGAGTTAATATTATAAAATGTGGGTAGGTAAATATACATATTTGTGCTCATCTCTTTCAATGAAAAATGATAATGAAAACTGTACAATAAAATTATGGTGGGATCAACTGATGTGAATGATGTTTAAATATTGGTGCTGAATATCGGGAAATATCATAATGGAATTTAAAACTGAGCTTACGCAAAGTGTAAGAAAATTTCTAATACCATGTGAGAAAGTGAAAATGTCACACGTTCAGAAAGAATTAAAGTTACAGTTAAAAACAGAAATGAGTGATAAAGAAGACCAACGTTACACTTTTGAGTCTTATTGGGAATAAATAATACCTGAAGAATAATCAACTTATGTAAATGCAAATTTGATATATCTCTGCAATTTGAAAACATTATAACAAGGCCTTAGAAATGCTGTCATTTTAACAGTATATCATACGTCTTCAGTTATACAGTAAAGTCGTATGTGTACTATGATGGTAAACGTTTTTTCATGAAATGAACTATAAGAGCTGGTAAAGTCATGCTTGTAAAAGTGTCTGTACTATATCTGGTAAAATATTACTTTCAGTTAATTTCTGGATAACGACCACGTAATAGACACTTCTTCAATTCCGACATTTGTGAATTGTTTGTTGTAGCAATCCTATTAATGTTCCTCGATTTAAGGATTAAATCTAATATAGTTCGAAAAAAGTACCCACCCCTACTCTCTCCCAGTTTTTTAGTTTATTGTGGAATTGAAAAATTGTTCACTACGGATAGGGGATTGCTGGCAAATTTTTCTTTTTTATATAATTTTCCATTGGACAAATTCTTCTAATCTATATAACAATAGAAAACTTTTTTAAAAAAAAAAAGCTTTTTTGAAATCCTATTGTAAACTACTAAAAAAATCCAACAATGCTTAAGATCACATCATTAACACATTTCATAAGTATGCTATAGAAATAAGGAGAGATAGGGAGATTATTATGCCTTTATATTTGTGTGAACTCACTGCTCACGATTTATTTATACAATTAAGTTCAATAATAAGAAACGAATAAAGAAACTTTACAATTATGTTCCTACAAAAGAGTTGGAAATGTTTCAAAGAAATAAAGTTAAATCTTAAGAGAATGCAGAAAACCCATATAAGAGGTTTTCTTAAAGCATTATTCGCTTCATCTCCATCAATCTTAAGCGACTTTTGTTTGCATCTAAATGAATTTTGTAAAACAATTGAAAATTCGTTCATTTCCTGAATGCCGAACGGTTTACAAGGGCTTATTTTTCTGCTTCACCTACTTGTATATGCATACTTTTGTATTTAATGGTTTAAATTAAAATTAAGGCAGGCTATTATGCATGACCGGGACTAAGACTTCATCCTCTTGAATATATTATCCTTGAAAGTAAATATTTGATTTAGCAAATTCTTTATTGCACTGCGTCCTTTTTCTCTCAGGGGCGTTTTCCTCTGTGAATGCAGCTTAATTAATTACGGTTAGGTATCTTTGGACATTAAATTCCGGATAAAATACAGCGTTTAACACAAATACTTAAGCCTTTTTAGGAGCCGTATAAAAGTACTTTAATATGTGACAATTACTTGTTAAGGTTTCTTTTCTTAAAGCCGAAAGAAAGATTAAGGTAACTCTTTTGCATTCAAGCAATGTTTTATATTTTAGAAACTTTACTTGACGCAATGTCAGTGGTAATAAAAATTAATTGTTTAGTATTACGTTTTCAGTCATAGATTTACTAAAAGATCATGCAGCGCATTAATTGTAGCTAACTAGTCGAGTGTTCTTGACTTGATAGAATATTTAGCATATCAAATATATAATCTTTGTATAAACAGTAACTTTACAATTTCCGAAAAGTTTGACATATCTTACTTAACATCCAGTAATTGATTCTGCGCCAGCGTATCAGATTCCTACTAACTTCGTAGAGTAAATCACTAGCTTGGCTAGTGCATAAACTGTTGCAGGAACGTATTCTATCAAAACTTGGTTTTGACTAGCCTACACTGTAAAAATGAAATGATGGTTTGGACGTAACACAAAAATTGAAGTATAACTAGAAGGATAAGTATACCTATTTAAGACACCAAACTGGAATTTGAAAAACAAGTGTACCCACTACCCATAACATTACCCTCTGAAACAGGTAGCTTTTTTCAACTTGAAGCAGCATATCATTTTTAGAGTGTACACTGGCTTAGAAAACCCACATACTACTGAAAGCTACGTCACAGCTTTCTAGTAAAAGTAACCTCTTTCGACCAAGTGTCATGCTGCCTACGTATCACACAAGCTTCCCAACAGTTGATTGCCTTTTGAAAACGAAGGTTAATTATCTACTTACAAATTGGTAGGAGTTCCATTATCGAATATCTGCCCTTAGAAGAACAGCATATCAGCTATTCCTGTAAAAGGACTTGTCTGACTCTGCTCTTTTTAGAGAAACAGACTTAATTAACCTTATCTTATATTTAATTAAGTTCTCAAATTTACCTCTGGAGTTGTCGGGTCAAGTGTTCCAGTATCGTTACTTGGCTCGGCTCTAAATTACGGGACCAGCTTGTAGGCGGGTAGTGCTGGCCGCTTACATGGTGCCTCTTTAAATGAATGGCCAGCAATCTTGCAGTGTGAGTTAGGGCAACCGCCAGCATTCGATGTTGACCACTACTGGTCTGGTGTCTGCAAGGCGTTGATTGCACAGTAATTCATATTCGGCGAATGTCTAGCGACAAGTGCTTTCGCATTTGAAAATATATAGATTTAATTGTTGGCCCGTCGATAGAACAAAATCCTTGAAGGGTTTGCTTACGGGCTTACACCGTGGGCTTACACCACTTTCGCATTCTCTTTCGAGGGAATAGGGTGAAGTTACTGAAGCTTTTGCGTCTCCACTTCAGAAAACGGGTAAATTGGTTAAAAAATGGGTAGAAAAAATAATATCGCAACTAAAAATTTTAGAAATAGTCCAAAATATTAAATAAATTCCTTCCTGACAACGTTGGTCTGGTTCCTTCAGTCTCCCCAAAAATTAGATAGAAAAGGCTATTGCAAAATCCGTTTCATAAGCAAGTAAAATTGGGTCTCTGCAATTTACAATTTTCAGACAGGAACATACATTAATATGAACATTTAAGTTTAAATATTTAATGTTAATGACTTTCGAGAAAATATCGTCACCTGATTGCAAGAACTAGGTAACTCGATTTTTCAAGTTCTTGAAGATCTCAAATGTTTATTTCTTCCAGAGAGAAAATACTCGTAGTTCTGTTTGTCTAATTATTACACTAGCCAATAGATGACATTAAGTTACCAGAAAATTGAGTTTTCTAGTTATTGCATTCACTTCTTATGTAATCTAGCTATAAATAACCAGATATCTCAAAAATAATTTTTTGGAGTTACCTAGTCCTTGCATTCACGTGACGAATGTGAGATATATGAGAAACTCTACATTTTAATCGAATAGCTTGAAACAGTGATTTGTTATGTGAAAGAGAGTTAGTAGAATGTCTTTTTAGTATTCCTCTTTTAATTAGTATTCCTCGTTCTGTTGTGAATCATGACCCCTCCACTTCTGATTTCCAAAATGTCACTCCGAACATTCACCCACAGCTCCATTGATTTTGCTCTGCCCATTGACTTATTTTCCATTAGCTCTCTTCGTAGAATTCACTACTTTTTCTCTCATTGGATCTCTGTCCGGCCATCATTACTCTTTGAATCTTTCTTGTTTGTCTCAGGTTAAATATTTTTCCCAAATCCTCTCATTCTTTTATTAAATTTTTTCTACACCCCCAGTTATCCCTTCATTACCTACCAATCTACTGTTAAAACTTTTTGTAATTTAATTTAATTCTTTTTTTTTCTCCTCTCTTTCTTCACTCACACTCTCAGTACTATTATAATCAATTTTAGAGAACGGTAATTATGATACATTCCACAGTGAATACAGAGGATATGGATCTCTAGCTCCCGAGAGCCTCTAAACTTAATTATGCTTATGCCTATGGCTATGACCCCTCCCCTCCCATCTCCCGCAGGAAAATTCAAGACCAGGTCCATATTTGGCTATGGGCAAAGGATTGCGGCACCTGTTTACAATGACACCACAAGTCCGACTTAGCCAGGTGCAACTTTATTTTGACCGAGCAACTCCAGGGCTACTTTTGGAGGGCTCATGCCTTCCCTATTCCTCTAACAACAGGGAATGACTCACCAGCCTACGTATTTAACTTGCCCATACTCCGCGCACACATTGAAACATTCAGTGGGGATTGTAGGGATTCGATCTGAGAAGCCCACATCCTCGTGAAAACTGTTAAATATAATTTAATAAAACGGGATAAAGACGTGTCCAAAAGCGAAAATTGTGGACATATTTTTTCGGTCAAAAATAGCATCGACAGAAAAAGGAAATAAGTCGCTCCCGTTTATATTTCACTGAATAGCAATATAAAAGAGATATCACATGCTTATCTCCAGCTAATTTGCTTATGCAAACACTCAATGCATCTGAAATATTTGGACTCGAAAAATAGTGTGAGTATATTCCGATGGGCATGCTCCATGCACCCGATTATAAGTGTAAAATACAGGTGACAGACTATTTAAGTTCACTTGTAGGTATTTGAGAAAACCATTCTTTCCTCTTTCACAGGCGTAAGATCATCTTTCACAAACTCACAGAGCCCCAAGAGTATAATAAAGTGAAAATTATACTTACATTTCACTAAAAATTACTGTTATTAGAGTTTTTTTCGTATTTCATTTCAGATTAACCGTACAATTCTGTGAGCATATGTTCATTGAAAAAAGAGTTCATGGAGGAAAAAAAAACGTTAGTACACGCTTTCTAGAACATAATAATCTTTCACCCCAAATAACCTTACCTTATTGATAAGAAAATCGAGACTTTCATTCAAATAATTTTTCTTCGCCTATTTTCTCTTCCAGCTATTAGTATGCTGCCGAAGGAATAGGGACCACGAGCGGAAAATGTGCTACGCAGGGGCACAAAAGATTCTACTGAAAAGATTTCCTGCGTCAGGGATTTTATATATAAAACCTTTTATTTACTTTTTTTGTTGGAATTTGTTCTTGGAGTATCATGAAAGGAGACTTGGAAAAACGATTTCCGCTGCGATTCACCACTATGCAGAGCATTTGTGAAGCTTTTCTTAACGGTAAAAGGCCTGAAATTTTATGAATGTACGTCAAGTGAAACGTGTTTTCAATTTCTTGCTCTGTGCATATTATGTAAATCTGATATTCCGTATATAGCCTTATTTTACTGACGCACTTTTAGAATTATATATGTACTTCTTTCTGTGCACTTATCTATTCATATCTCTCTTATTCATATATATATACATATATATATATATATATATATATATATATATATATATATATATATATATATATATATATGTATATATATATATATATATATATATATATATATATGTATATATATATATATATATATATATATATATATATATATATATATATATATATATATATATATATATATATATATACAGAAGGTCATTCGCACTTTATGGAAACGATTTTGATAGTTAAGTTTTATGTATAAATGCCGTATTTTGTGCGGCGATTTGCTTCTATCTGATAGCCATAGTTCTTGAAAATAGCTCTTGCTTAAATTTTCCATGGAAGGGCAGTTGGAAGGCAAATTCGTAAAAAAATCGTTTTTTTTTTTTTTTAATATTTCGAATCCTTCATTTTTCCTCTTTCGAATGGTATATTACTTTTGTTCCTACGACAACGATAAGTTAAAAAAATATATAAGTTATTCAGTTTGTTTACATCGTGTTTCTCTCGTTAACCACGCCCACTTAAAGGACCAAGAATGTAAAACATCGAATTCTATTGCGATCTGCAGCTGGCAGCTGAGTCTCAGAATTCTTTTCTCCAGACTTTGAAGCTATTAGACCAATATTTAAATTCTTTTCTCATCCAAATCTCTTAAAAAAAAGATTCTTCAGGGAAAGAAAAAAATCCAAATAAGAGCGCAAATAATGTTATTTGGACTCGTGTACCTAAAAAGACATTTATACATCTAGAATGCCTTCAATTAGGTGTTTATGATGCTATGGCCTGTTTTAACAAAGGAAATTATATTAACATGTATGTCGTGGAAAATTTAGGTATGGATCCAGGCCTTTATTGCCAAAAATGTCTAGACCGTGGACGTATGATGAGAGCTAGATATGGCCATTTACAACAATCTAGAGAAAAAATAGAGTGTTACAAAGATTAAAACTAAATAGGCAAGACGAAATAGAGTAAGAAAAAAGCAAAAATACATACTCTAGAACAGGGATGTTTTAATTAAGTATGTTTATAAACTTTAAACTCAATTTTCGCAAAATGTTGTTTTTTGAAATTCAATGTACCTTTTTATAAAAACTACTACGTACTATTGTCTGTAATCTTGCCTGAATATTTTACACATACCTCTTATCAATCTGAAGTGAACTTTTATTGCTTACATATGAAAAAAAAACTATCAAAAAGTTTTTCTTGGGAAAAATGCAAGATTTTTTCTATTTAAAAGTGGTTTTTATTCCAGATTTTTCATAAAAATAACTAAAGGATATCTGTTTATCAATTTGACTTCACTTTATTAGGAATTATTTATGTTATATATATAAAAAATGCAAGTGAATATCTTTGGTAGTTTCTGAGAAAAGGTACATTAGTTTAACATGGGAGGTATAGGGCCTTCCAACTGCTCGTAAGTAAATTTTTCTTCTGTATTGTCATGTCGATTTTACCCCATTCCTCTTGGACCGTTTTCCAGAGTCGGTCCGGTGTTCTTGTAAGCCGCTTTCCTAAGATTCGCTTAAATAAACCGAAAGCGCAAAAGTCCATCGGAGGCACGTCAGGTAATTTTACAGGTATTTCATTAAATGGGATACACTTTATTCCTGTTTGTGATTCTTTCTTTGCTAAGTAAGCAGCAGTAAATTAAACATGTGACTAGAGACTTTGTCCATATGAATCTCAGATTAATCAATGCCCTAGCCATATAAGGTTGGAATTTCCTCTTTAAAAGTTGGTTCTAAATTTTTCTGCTGATAGTAGGATTAATTAATTTCGGCTTTACTGGAGACTTTTTGATTTTTAATTTGCCGTTTCTAACAAAATCCTGCAACTATCATAAATACCTTTGGAAACTTTTCTGTACATTGACGAAGCCATTTCGTACGGTCATTCCCGTCAGTTGAGCAACAGAAAATTGATCTTTTTTTATTACAGTCACTTAAATACACCCATGCCTCATCGACTGTTACCACAAATTTCAATTTTTCAGCAGCTAGTTGTTTTTCATATAATTTTCTACAAATGGTTTTTCTTTCAGCAATATGCTTTGGCAAAAGCAGTTGAACTTTAGGTTTAAACAGCTTTTGTAACTTCGAATCTTTATGAATAATTTTACTTACAGTGGCAGAAGACATTCCGAATTTCGATGCAATAGATCTTTGTGTCTGCGGATTTTCTTTTAGGATCAGAGACTTCATTTTCTTGATATTTACCTGCATTCGAACAATCTTAGGACGAGGTTTTGAGCTCATGTTTTCAGTTTTACTTTTAGTTAGGCACTTTTTACCTTTCAAATTTAAAATATTATTATAAAATTATTATTATTTTATTATAAATACCTTTTTTTCAAACGCCACATCCATGACTTTTACACCGCTTTAAAATTTGTTGATACGAATATTTCTCCTCGGAAAGCGCAGTTACGTAACCTTCGAGACATCTACCGATTTAAGGAGACATTTTCAATTTAAATCTTTTATTTTAGATTCCAATCAAAAGAAAACAGTAGCAGAAGATTATTTTGAAGTTGTCTAATTTTTATCTCAAAATGCAAATGACAAAAAGAAATTTACAAAATCGTTTCCTTAAAGTGCGAACGACCTGGTATATGTATATATAAACAGGGTGTCCATAATTAAAGTCCCACTTTCAAAAGGCTGCAGGCCTTTTGAAAGTGGGACTTTAATTATGGTCCCACTTTAATTAAGTCCACTATAATTATGGACACCCTTTATATATATATATATATATATATATATATATATATATATATATATATATATATATATATATATATATATATATATACACTGCTCAAAATAATTAGGGGAACACATGGTTTTAACGAAATTACGCAAATACTTACACCGAGAAGTAATATAAAATAAATCATCCATAATTTAAAGCCTAGCAGGAAACAGAAGAAGAAAACTTCATATGCAAATCAAAGTTCATGACGTCAAAAACCAGAAAAAGAACATAAGGGCGGAAATCGGGATGTTGCAGAAACGTCTGTTTCACTGCCTTAACTGTGAAATTCGATTGCTCAGTTATGCTTTTTGAGAAAAGGTGACTTGAAAATGTCTCAACAAAGTGATTTACCAGAATCAATGGCATGGCGTATTATAGGCAGACTTGAATCCGGGCAAACACAACGTAGTGTCGCGGACGCTGTTGGAGTCGCCAGAAGTGTCGTTGCAAGGCTGTGGAATCGATTCCAATAAACAGGGAAGGTTAGACGTCGACCAGGGCAAAGTTGGCGACGCGACACTACAGCAACTGATGACCGGTATATACTGTTAACAGCTCGTCGAAACACAACAGACAATGTTACTCAGCTACAAAGACAGTTGCTCTTGGCAACAGGACGAAGGGTGTCCAGCCAAACAGTACGTAATAGGCTTCATCGGGGAGGTATCTATGCCCGTAGGCCAATGGTCTGTATTCCGTTGACCTCACGCCACCGTGCGGCCAGAAGAAGATGGGCTGCTGAACATCGAGATTGGGAGCAACATGATTGGAGCCAAGTGCTGTTTACAGACGAGTCCCGATTCAATCTGGAGTGTGGCACTCGACGTGTTTTTGTATGGAGGGAAAGGGGCACTCGAAATAACCCCGAATTCCTTCATGAAAGTTCACAATACAGACGACCTGGTTTTATGGTATGGGGTGGAATCCGTATAGGTGGACGTACAGACCTGCATATCATTCGGAATGGTACTTTGACGACCCGAAGGTATGTAGTCGAGATACTGAGACCTCATGTCATACCGTACGCTGCAGACATTGGAGATTCCTTTGTGTACCAGCATGATAATGCCAGACCGCATACAGCTCGTCTTGTGTAGAACATGCTTCAAGCTGAAACAATACAGCGTATGGAATGGCCAGCGTGCTCTACTGACCTGAATTCAATCGATCATGTTTGGGACATGCTCGGACGAAGCATTGCTGTGACACCAAGGCCTCCTTTTACTCTCCGAGACTTGGAGATTGCACTGCTTGAGGAGTTGAACAGTATTCCCCAAAGTGTTTCTTTTACATCATCGCATTCATGGAAAAAAGGTGTGCAACAGTCTTAGCTGTTCGCGGATACCACACGCCATATTAAAAATCTTGCATCATTTCTAAACAAATTTTTTTAAATCGTTTACATGTAACCAAATTGTTGCCCTAAATCATCTTTTCGTGTTTTTTCCATATTTTCAAAGAATTAAAGCTTAATTACAAATTTTGTTACGTCTTTTTTTCTGTATTGCACATTGATACGCGTGTACTATCCATTTTATGCCAATACGTGGCTGTCTCGGACAGTTTTCTTAACTTCTTTGCTTGCTCCCCTAATTTTTTTGAGAAGTGTATATATAAATAGGGAGAGAGAGAGAGACAGACAGAGGTAACTCTAGATTAACTTCAGAATTTCTATCTTGGTTATACAGTTCTACAAATGTTATTTCCACTCGAGTCCAACTACTTTTAGCGATTGCCCTTGTGCCTTGTTAATGCTCATGGCGAAACTTAAACGGACAAGGAACTGAAGTCTTTTAAATTGAAATGGTATTTCGGAAGGGATGATTGGTATCCTGGGAATAAATACTACTTCGCCTGCAGAGTGTCCTGTCATAATGGTGGCTTCAATCACATTCGGCATCAGATTCTTTACAGCAAGTCTTGTTCCATTGCACAGTGAAGGTGGATGCAGATTTCTCAGCAGCATAATTGGTGCACCAATCTTCAGCTCTAATATGTGAGAGGGTACTCCAGATGGCTTCTTCTGTATCACAGGTGGTGTCAATCTATTTGTAAACTTGAGCTTTACCTGGCAATTCTTGTAAAAGCTGTTTATTGATGACGTTGACATCTTCGCTTCTTGGGGCATAGATTGCTCTTTCGCACAGCCATGTGTGATTAGTGAAGTGCTGGGCCACATTTCGAAACACCGACTCTTTCAGCTGTTGTTGAGTTGTCACAATCATTCCAATCGTTCCCATGGATATACATCCTGTATTATCAGCAGTAATGGCTCCATTTCCAAGTTGTAGAATGCTATCTGCAAATTGCTGGTCTGAGGGATCACCATGGACATGAACTCGCATGTTTGTTGAAAGACCAAGTCTTTCGATGCCATTCGACTCATAAGACGATTATGATCTTTTTAAATTGAATAACAGTAGAATTGATATTTGAGTAGTATTCAAAAGTTATACAATAAGAAAAATAAATATAATATAAATAAAATGAGAAAAAAAATAATAGCATCGACTTTTTGTTATGGATCATAATCTTCAAATTCACAGTTTGAAAAAGCGTAAAGACCCAAATTTTCTTAAAAGTTGTCTACATTTTCCGATTTTAACTGAACTTCTATTAACGTAAGGGAAAATAGTTATGTGAAACGATACGAAAACATAAATTGCTGTAAACGTAAGATATTAATTAACGTCATTTAAAACTGTAGAAATGAAACAAATAATATAAATACCACATTCAAACACTAAATTTCTTTTATTTCTCAAGTAATATAATAATAACATTTAGTTTAAAAAATTATAACAGGTATTCTACAGCTTAAAACTACAGCTTAAAACTTAGAACAGCATAGATTTTTTAATGAAAAAACATTTGTACATACAGAGAGGGATGTAATTTTCAAAATCATTGGTGTTGGGTTTCTCAGTCTTATCTTTAACTCTGTTCTGATGTAATGGAAATTCACATGTTTTAATCACGATGTTCGAGAATAGTGTTTAGTTACGTGTGGCCTCCAGACAAATTTGTGCTTTCACTATAGTTGCCGGGGGGGGGGAGGGCTGACAATAATTAATTTCTTATGTTTACAGTAATTTATGTTTTCGTATCGTTTCACATAACTATTTTTCATTATTTATACAAAAAAATTATTGAAAATTATACACATTAAAACAATGCACGAATTGTATTCAGTTAGGGCCCTCCTCAGCGCATGGACTGCCGGACGGTCCTTAAAATATGAAATATTAAATAGTTTATAAAAATTTCAACTTACGCAAGAACAACAGCAACCGTTTTGCAATTTTTGAAAATGGTACGCAGTCAACCCAAAGCGAATCGATTCCTATTCGAATTTTCACTTTTAACTGGCAAAATATCCAAAATTAATCAGTACATCTTGAAATGATTTAATTATGATTAAAAATTTTGAATTAAAAGTTTTTAAAGCTCTTTCCAAATATGTAACATTTAATAGAAAAAAAATACATCCGAAAAAAACTTGGTCAAAAGGTCTGTTTGTTTACGTTTTTAACGTAAACAAACAAAATTAAAAAAATAATATAATGAAAAACTGTTTTACTGTGAAGAAGATTTAAGCAATTCGAGATCTCCAATTAAATTTTTCTTACATTAAGGGCGAAGAATGAATCACGTGATTGAAAGACTCAATCGTTGTTTACAACCCAAAGGGAGAATTTTCCGTAATTCCTACCGCGTTTGAAGAACCGCTTAGAAAATTTGTGTTGAAGTATAGTTCTTTAAAATTCAATTAAAAATCGAAATTTAAAGATAGAGACTTGAAATGAAAATTATATGAATGAGAAAGCTTTCGTCTTCCATATGATGTAAATATTTTCTTTGTAAGATAAAAACTTGAAGAGCATCGACCGTAGATCCTCAAAATTGAGTGAATTTCTGGAAAAAGTAGGTTTAATATTTTGATGAAAATATTAGTCTGTTTTAAATTATTTTTAAACAAATGAGGTCTTGTTTGAAGGAGAAATGTCTGTAGGCTTAGATTGTAAAAAGATCAAAATTCTACGATCATTTTTTTGCCGAGAAATCATAATCTGAAGTTAAAAAAACATAAAATATCCCTCAAAACATAAAATAAAAAATTTTCCAGAATAAAATTTAAAATTCGGGCTTCGAGTGCACTTTCCCATAGTCTGCACTACCCGTGTGCCAAATTTCATGGCTGTAAGTTTCACAGATTCGTTTCGAGTCCGCACACACACACACACACACACACAAACATTTGCTTTTATTAATAAGATATATATATATATATATGTATATATATATATATATATATATATATATATATATATATATATATATATATATATATATATATATATATATATATATATATATATATATGTGTGTGTGTGTGTGTGTGTCTGTCTTTGTTTATGATGCATTTTTAGAATAAGTGATTAGCAAGCTTATACGATTAAATTTTAATGTGCATTGTTTCAAACCAGTAAGGTAATAATATTTGAACCTGGCTGTGATTGTGCAATATATTTCTTTAGTTGTTCTAATTTTATAAATTTTATATTTAAATTAGGATTCATGCCGTGTTCGTCTCAAAATGTTAAATGCAATTATCAATTTAATTGCAACTATAATTTCATTTGTAAACTTGTACCTGTATGCTTTTTTCCCTAAATCTTTTTGGAATTCCTATCACATAATTTGGCTGACTTAAAAGGCATGTAGTAATGCGAATCTTATGAACTAATATGTTTAACTTAAATTTTTGCAGCTCATGATTTATTTTAGAATAAAGCTAATCAAAAAACTGGCGTTAACGTATAGTGTGGTATAGCAATCGGAATTTTTTTTCAGTTTGATTATAGCCAAAAACAGAAAAAAATCAAGACATTTTTTACTTAATGTAAACAAACTAAATTCTAAAAGTTTATCATGTTTCATCCTGATATGGTGATCTTTTGTAAGTTAAAAAATAATAGCTTATATTAATTACAATTGCAATACTATCCTAGTAAATAAATGTACTAATACACAAATTATACTCAACACATCTTTGCCAAATGTTGAAAATCCTAATACTTAGAATAGAGAAATACACTTTAAAAAAATACTATTGAACCCAATTAAAAGAAATATGGTTACTCAACAGCGCGAAATAAACAGTTTCCGTAAGGTTCAGTTCTATATCTCACAAACAGAATTAAAAATAAAAATGGCAGAGATTGAGAGCTAGAGAGATTCCTCGGAATAAACAAATTAACATGTTTATGTGGACTCGTGTCTAGTAAGATCTAAAGCTCGATTTAAATATGTCACTGAACATGCGCAGAAAAAAATTTATGTGTTTATGCAGCCTCGTTCTTAGTGACTATCTAAAGTCAGATTTAACCATGTCACTCAGCATGCGCAGAAAGCAATTTTTAATTGTAAATTATCGCTAATTAATACATATTCCGGTCATAAAAACCAAATTTGACACATCTATAGATTAAAATATTTCGTTTAAGACCAAAATGAAGTAAATTAATGCAGTAGTTTTCTCCCACGGACTGCCCAAAGAATCGGCTTACGAACTTAAATGTATAGATAGAGGATGATTGTTCCTTCAGGGACACATATTCGATTATCTCACTCTCGCCAGTTTGAAATTACCTTGTTTACCTCCGATTTCAATCGTAAACAGTTTGCCTTTGTGAAGAGTGTGTAAGGTATACACAATATTCAATTCACAAGAATCGAACTTTTGAGTGAATGAATTAAAGAAGCTGCTTGAGATATGCTAATTTCGGCATACGCGCTTGGTATAAATACCAAGCAGCTTGATTAATACAAAGGGTTGACAAAAGCTTGTAAAAGTGGATAGATAAGCGAGAGGGAGCTACGAGGTAAGCAGTTCCAGGTGTTAACCGGCGCTTGTGCTTAGCAGGCCCAAAGTTTACGTGGCAGAACTGCTGGTTTGACTCTCTGCTGGTTTGTGAGTATTTGCAAAAAGTATTTCTATTGAATGTTAATATATATTCCGTACAAGTAGTAAGTATGCTTATTGCTGTAAAAGCAAATTCTATATGCGCAACGAATTCAATAAACATTGTTTCATGTATAAACTGTGTTTGTATCAAATTCATTTAGAGCGCCACTTCAAATCATATACACCCAAGTCTGGGTAGAAGTAGTTATTCTCTACAAGTGTAGGCTAAGCAGGTAGAATGACGCTCGTTCGAAGAGGGTTACTTATACCGGAAGGCGCTAGCTCGCTTAACAATCTGGCAGTCCGATGGTGGCGTCTGCGTTTGGTGGATGCCCGGCGAGCGCTTCTTACGTGACTGCATTATGCCGACTGTTAAGTTTGGTTGTGGCAGCATCATGGTGCGGGGGTGTGTTTCATAGTTTGGCCTGGTTTCTTTAGTTCCTGTGGTTGAAAACATGAACTCTGAGATGTATGTGAACATTCTGGACAATGCTGCTCAATGGCAATATTTCGGGGAAGGCCCATTTCTCTTCCAGCAGGATAACTGCTCCATTCACACATACAGATATGCGCAGGCATGGTTTGGCGAAATGGGTGTTCAAAAACTGGACTGGCCTTTTCAGAGCTCTGATCTAAATCCCATTGAACACCTTTGGGACGAATTAGAACGCAGATTACTTTGCCAGTCGAATCGACCATCCTCGCTGCCAGCATTCACATCAGCTGTGATGGACGCCTGGAAATCAATTCCCATGGACACCTATCAAAAACTGGTAGGAAGTCTCCCCAGACGTGTGCAGGCTGTCATCGATGCAAAAGGAGGACCAACATCATATTAATATATGCCTCAGGACTCTCCGAGTCCGTACTTCTGGGCATCAGGATACTTTTGGCCAGATAGTGTATTTGTTATACCAAGAAATCTTTTATCCCCATGTCAAGGATACTGGACTATTTGCCCATAATTTATGCATTGCATGATCTATTATTTCATCAATGAATCAACATTAAACACAATTAAACTACAGAACATTGCTTCAAAGTAAAAAATATATATCTTAATCTTTTTCTTTTTTTAGAAACGAGTACTTAAACAAGTAAATTTCATTGTTTAAAGAACATTTGAAAAGCTCCTAAAAAGGCTTAAATATTCGTCTTAGACGCTGTTTTTTATCCAGATTTTAATGTCCAAAGGATACCTAACCGTTATTAATTAAACTGCATCCACAGAGGAAAACGCCTCTGGGAGAAAAAAAGACGCAGTGCAATAAAGAATTACCTAAATCAAATATTTACTTTCAAGGATAATATATTCAAAAGGATGAAGTCTTAGTCCCGGCCATGCATAATAGCCTGCCTTAATTTTAATTTAAACCATTAAATACAAAAGTATGCATATAAAAGTGGGTGAAGCAGAAACATTAGCCCCTGTAAATCGTTCGGCATTCAGGAAATGAATGAATTTTTCGATGTTTTACAAAATTCATTTAGATACTAACTAAAGTCCCTTAAGATTGATGGAGGTGAAGCAAATAATGCTTTAAGTAAACCTCTAATTTCGATCCTCTGTATTCTTCGAAGATTTAATTTTATTTTTTCTAAACATTTGCAACTATTTTGTAGGAACTAAATTTTAAAGTTCGCTAATTCATTCCGTGTTACTAAGCTTAATTATATATATGAATGGTATAGCGTGCAATGAGTTCGTACAAACATGAAAGCATAATAACCTACTTTTCTCTCCTATATTTGTGCATTGTAAATAGATAATATTTGCGTGATGTAATCTGAAACATTGTTACATTGTTTTATTATTTTACAGTATGACTTACCAAAGTAATATTCGTTATATTTTCTATTCTGATACAGATTAGAATACTCTCGCCGACTGGAAGTTGAACAAAGTCCGGAGAAGTTGTCATTTTTTACAAGCATTACAATTCAAGCTATTGTATTTGTCATACAACATAATTACCATCGTAGAACTGATTTGAATTTTCTGTATAACTGACAACTTATAAAATCTAAAGGAAAAGACAGCCTCTGTATTGCCGTGTAATATTATCCTCAAATAGCAAAGGTATGTCATAATTTTTACATGGGTTGATTGTCTTGCAGATATTATTTATTGCCATTGATACTGAAAAAAGTAACTTTGACATTGTTTACCACCAAATTTTTACTTTTAACTATAAATTTAATTTTTTCTGCAATTGTGACTTTTTTCGCTTTCCACATGGTGTCAGAAATTTTCTCACGGTAATCTCAGTTTTAAGTTGTTTGATAATCTTTAAGCAATATTTAGTACCACAATTTTCCTATTTTAAGAATGAAAGATTCAGGAACAATCTTTTCTTTTATTGATATTTTCAGGGCTGATAGAGATGAATCTATATTTAAATATCTTTCATATGAGTTGATTAAATCTAAAGTTCTTTGTGTGGTTTTCAGTAATATTCTTCATTTAAGGGATTATGCAGATGAAAATGTATATTTACCCATATTTTCTAAATATATGTATTGTAGAATATTCAATATTTAAATATCTTTCACAACAATTGATTCCACCTTAATGTTAATGTACAATTTTTCAGTACTTTTCTTCATTAAGGGAATATTCGAAAGAAAACGTATATTTCCCACAGTTTATTAATTTATATATATTGGAAAAGATTATTCAAATATCTTTCACATCAGATAATTCCCCATTAATTTCGTTTTGTGGGTTTCATTATCATTCTTAATTAAAAGGGATATACCCGAGAAAGTTCATATTTTCCCCTATTTTATAAATATACACACGCACACACACACACACACACATATATATATATATATATATATATATTGGAAAAAATTCAATATTTAAATATCTTTCATAATATTTCATTCCACCTTAATTCCATTGCACGGCTTTTCAGAACTATTTTTTCCTTTAAGGGTATATGCAAAAGTATATGTATATTTACCCACATTTTTATAAGAGAGGTTTATCTTGTAATATGTCTTTAAGTAAAGATCTTTATGGATTTAAAAATATATCACAATCTAAAATTTTGTTGAAAATTCAATAAAATTCTATATGTTAAACATGTTTGGTTTTTGATACATTTTCTGAAGTAAAACATCTACTTAGCTATTTTAGCATTTTGTAATGTTGCTAATTAGGAGAGGTTACAAAACAACTTACTCTATGATTGAAAATAAACTAATTTTAAAATCCTTATGCATATTTGCAGGAAAAATAGTTTATTCGAAAGAATTTTGAAAGTTAGTATTCCAATCGTTACACTACTTTAAGAAATTCTAGAAGCAGTTTTATGAAAATAAAACGAACAAAGTTTTACGAAATTTCATACTTAATAGTATTAAAGGAGTTTTATATTTATCTTTTTCGAGATGAAAAATCATAGTACATTTCTCTCCAAGATAAATAAACATAAAGTATAAATGTGCAAAAGGGTAAATATAGACAGTACAACTCAAAATTGTTATGTCTGGAACTATAATCATCCTAGGAATATTGGGATAGTCTTATTTGATTCTAAAATCTCTGCTATATGTTTTTGGTCAGAAAATAGAAATGACGCCAGTTTTGTGCCTCAGACCACCTTAATTATAGTTCTAAAATATAATTGTGCCTTCAATTGTTTTTTGCCATACAGTATTTAATGGAATATAACTATCTTTCTCTGAATCTCATTCTCACTCTCTCTCTCACCATATATATATATATATATATATACATACAAGCCCGCTTAATGGAATAGCCAATTTGCCACGAAAAATTATTCTAATAAGCGGGATATTCCATTGTCCGGGATCACATTGGCATGCCCACAATGATTAAAGTTACAGTTAAACCTAGAAAGTATTAAAAATTACCTAAACCATAGGCATATTTAAACTATTATAATTAACAAACAATTATTAATTAAAGTAAGAAACAATTTAAACACATTAAAATTTTGAAAATTAATGAAAAATGAGTTAATTTTATTGTAGAATATACAAATTTCCCTTAATTTTTTGGAAATAATTATAATGCTACTTACTTATTTGTTGCTAAAGAAGTCGAATATTTTAGACTGTTTACTGTTCTGTGAATGCAGCAAATCTGTTATTTGATTTTCTAGTTTATAAAATAAATGAAAGTCTGCATTTGGCTTCGTTTCCAAGAAACGTCTTATAATATCACAAGCGTTATTAACTTCAACATGTGAAGGAACCTTTTTAATGGTACATTATTCATCAAATTCATCTTCATCGACTTCGCTTTGATCAAACTGAGGGTCTGAAGTTTTATCACATTCTACCAAGACATTGTCGAAGTTTACGAAATTGGAAAAATTTTCTTCTGTCATTCCTTCTGGTGGTAAATCATTTGCGTTTGTAATTGATTCATCATTTAATTCATCATTTGTTACGTGTGTTGAAAATTTACATTTTAGGAAACAGCATTTTATTCCGTCAGAGGAAATATTATTTCATGTTTTGTTCATCATATGAACAGCTGTAAGAATTGAAATGTTTCTCATAATTTAGTAGTTGAGCTATTGATAGAAAATCCACTAGTATCATCTATGCAAGCTATGATCTTTTTAACGATTTCTTTTCTATAATTCCTCTTAAAAAGGGATATAATTCCGTGGTCCATTGGCTGTAAAATAGCTGTAGTATTCGGAGGCAAAAAATGAAGTGCTACATTTTCTGGTCTTACGTCGACTTTGTGGGCTTGACAATTATCGATAAAAAGGATAGCTTTTCTTTTCATCTTATTTATCTCATTGTCAAATGACACTAACCAGTTTTGAAAGAAATTAGCAGTCATCCAAGCTTTTGAATTCGCTTCGTATTTAACTAGAAGGGATTTTACACCTCTAAAACATCGTGGGCTTTTGGATTTCCAGATCACAAAAAGAGGCATTTTATGACTGCCGTCAGCATTACTACAGCATAAAACTGTCAGTCTGTCTTTCGGGATTTTTCCTCCAACAACTTTTTCGCCTTTTAAGCACAAAGTCCCATCAGGAATTGCTCTGTAATAAAGTGCTGTTTCGTCACAGTTATAGATACAAGAAGAACTGTAGTCTTGTAATAAAGCAGGTAATACTACATTTTTCCAAGAACTGGCAGCGGCTTCATCAGCATCACTTGCTTCACCGTGAATTTTTTTGGAAGAAATTTGGTTTCTTGCTTTCCATCTGAACAACCAACCATTTGTAGCTTTAAAATCAGTTATATTTAACAGTTGTGCTAAATCTTCAGCTTTCTGATTCAATAATAATCCACTAATAGGAACATTACAAACTCGTTTTTCAGCAAACCACCGAAGAAGAGCATCTTCAACTTCAGATTCTTTTCCTGTACGTTTTCGTTTTTGATTAAGATTTTTATTGCATTTCCAGTCGTTCAAGACTTTTTCTTTATTTTTTAACAATTTCGAAACTTGAGCTTGGGATATCTCAAACTTTTTTGAGAGTTCTAATTGCGTACATTTATTTCGTTTTGCAAACTCTATGACTTTTACTTTTTCTTTTAAAGTAAGATCTTTTCGTCTCAAAGACATTGTAAAGCACAAGAAAGATTACTGATTTCACGAAAGCAAACTGTGGAACTAATCGTCGTAGAAAATGTACAGTTAAATGTTCAAGGCTAGAGACCCCCAAGTTAAATGTTGCGCTTCTCCGAAGACATTCGTTACAGTTGGTAATCCACGTCCTCTTCAAGATAAGGACCTGTTGAAGTTTCACATTTCCTTCACACACACACACACTCATTTTCTAGCTCTCATTTGGGGGTGAAGCTTATTGTTCATTCTCTGAATAGGGAAACTTAGACCAGCGGCTGAGAAATACGGGGAGGGAGGATGGGGGCTAGCAAAAACAGCAACAACAATGAATTGCCCTTCAAAATCGAAGAAATCCTCATTTCCTGCGATTAGACGCTTTATGAGAAGTGACAAAATTGCTTTGAAAGACATTCAGTTACTGCACATTCATTATTGCACTTTACAGAAAAAAATTCTGAAAAGAAGTGTGCAAAATAGAAAAAGATCGATATCGTCATGGCTAAAAATTATTCCTTTAAGCGGGATAACTTCAAAACAATATATTCCATTAACCGGTAAATTTAACACAGAAACAAATTACTACGGTTTGGGATATTGAAAATTTATTACATTAAACGGGATATTCTTTTAACCGATATTCCATTAAGCGGGTTTGACTGTATATATATATATATATATATATATATATATATATATATATATATATATATATATATATATATATATATATATATATATAATGCATAAACTTTCATGACGCAAGGAACCAAAATTAGATGCATATTGGTAAACACAGAAACGATCACCACGGGTTATCCAAAATATCACGAGAGATCTATTCTCTGAAGACGAATACTTCCCCGCCTGTGGGAAAACCAGCATGCCATTAAAAGGATTATTTTGGAATTTTTCAACCATGCATTTCGTACTCTTGTTGTCTATTGGCCACAGTCTTTTCAACAAATCATACGTAATTTCCGGGACAGACTTTTTGAATGAGAAATGGATCAAACGCGTTTGAGATAGCTAAAGTTCTTTGTTTTTACATGTTTCGGGATACTTTATTTCTGTCAGATACACAGTCCAGTCACATTAATGTGGCCACGTGTCAAAATCCAGAATAATCACCTTTCGCAGAGCGGACCGCTGCGAGATGTGCAGGAAGAGAGTCAATTAGGTTCTTGAAGGTTTTCACTGGGATGTTGAACCATGCCGACTCCAGTGTCGTGGCCAGCTGCTCTAGGTTACGTGGGTGTGGATCCATGCTGCGAAAAACCCGTTCGAAGTAGTCCCACAGATTCTCGATTGAGTTCAATTCCGGGGAATTTGCTGGCCAAGGGAGTTCGGTAAACTTATTCTGGTGCTCTTCGAACCACCCACGTACACTGCATATATATATATATATATATATATATATATATATATATATATATACCAAATCGGATTATAAACCTGTAGCTTAAAACAGTGAACTCACTTGTCCCATTGCAATCGACCAGTTAATTGAAGAAAAGCGACCCAAAATGAAGATAATGGAAGCCAAATTTTATACTCTGTACTAAAAAAACATGAAATTTTTACAAAATTATCTACAACTTGTGCAAAATTATCATACTAAAATATCGAGTTTGCCCGAAAAGCAATACAGTTAATATTACGAATATTAGGACCATACTTCATAAAATACTTTAACCTTGTGGGGAACTGGAAGAGGGTAACACGAATTACAATATTATTATTTATATAAAATTATCTACAACTTATGCAAAATTATAATACTAAAATTCCGAGTTTTCCCGAAAAGCAATACAGTTAATATTACGAAAATTAATACCATATTTCAATAAATACTTTAACCCTGTGGGGAACTGGAAGAGAATAAGACTAGATTCAATATTATTATTTTTGGTGATGTTTATCATTAACTTTAGACGTACGATGAAAATTCCTGTCAAATTTCATTATTTCCATCTGTTAACTGAAAGAGAAATTTCTTTGTTTAGAGCAAAATCACTTTATTTTCAGTTTATTAGATTTTTGTTTTTTATAAGGTGCGTTATATGGCTTTAAACCAAGGACTAACAAACATATTTTAATACCGTGAAGGAGGACAAATTAACTAAAATTTTTGTCATCAAATATATATTTTACTCAGCTCATAACAGTTACTTATCCAGGTTTTGATTAATTACTGTTTCTTGCTTTTGATTTAAGGTATAATTTTTTCTAACTGAGGTACTTGTCATAAGACAAGTACCTCAGCTATTTGTTCATCACCCTTTGCTATTCACCTCTAAGTTTTGCTGGCTATTAAATTATGGGAGCAGCATTTATGTGATCCAGCGTTGCTCCCTATGAGGAGAGAACACGTTGATGACAAATACTTATTCGAGATTTGAACTCAAGCCCACTGCGTGGAATCTCGAGATGCTAACCACTATACTATGTGGCAGCTTGATTTAAGGCATATCATGAATGTTTTGAAATTTTGATCAAATTTTCTCAAAGTAACCTTTTACTTACGGCAAAATTGAAATATAATTTATTTCATGGTGATACAGTCAAACCCGTTATAGCGAACCCGGTAAATAACGAACTCATGGATATAACGAATGAAAATTTTGATCCCGCCGTTTTCCTATTGTACGTAATATAAATTTGTATTGTGTCAGTTTAATGTAATCGATTTTAGTTGATTTAATTCATTAATGATCATTTTTAATAGATTTTATAATTTTTAATACATCATTATTGAATACACATTGCAACTAATCTTTATATATATAAGGCAAAGTCTGTGTGTGTGTGACCGAGTTTTTGTCTGCTCGCGGCACGGCGCAAAGACGGCAGGTCGGACAGTCTTGAGATTCGACACGAAGATGCCCCCCGAGGTCTTTTTATGCACCTCGAAGCCCTTTTTTCGATTTTTTAATTAGATTTTCCGTAATTAAATATTTAGTCGCGATTTGGAGCTCCCGGACGAGTAAAAGCTCCGTAAATCCTAACGTATTCGTCCAAGAATTTTTTTTTCGCACGAGCCTATACGGGAAAGATAACACTATACGGAAAGCACAATTAAAATTGTCTGTCTTAATTTATAAATTAATTGTGATTTTTTTTCGATCGCCTGTACGCACCCGTTTTTCGGAAAAAAACGCGATTTGGCCGCGACCTTTTTTTCCAAATTGTCGAATCGATACGTAAATGTTGTTACATTTTTAAGAAATTTTTATCTCAGAGACCCTAGACATCACAGCTTCGAAAGCCAGAACCAAAATTAATTTACAAATTGTAGTTATTTTTTAATAATTTATTTTATGATTCGGAAACTCTTGCGAGAAATCTCATTTTGGAGATTTCGTTCTTCATTTCCGGACGAAGGTAAAGCGGGGTAAAATAGGCGTGTCTTTTTCGACGTCAAGCACGTGATGTGTTGGGGCGTTTGTTTTCTATGAGGGATTGGGTGGTTAAAGGAAATCGATTACTATTGCAGTGATAATCGATTAAAAAATCGCATTTAGTAATGCCGTAATTTTTTTTGGCCAACACTTAGTTAATATCATATAATTTGTCGTGTGTTTGTGGAAAAAATCTATGAAGATTTCAAAGAATTTTAGCACAATAAACATCTTAATACGTTTTTCGTCTCGCTGACTGTTGTGGAAAGTTTTAAGTAATCCTATGTCAAACATTTTGCCAAAATGTGCCAGAAAGGATTAAATTTATATGGGTAAAATAATGTATCGGGGTGAGGAAAAGGATGACAGTGACGCCCATTAACAAAGGGTTAAGGCTACTAAAAATTGGTAATTACATTACCCGAGCAACGCCGGGACGGGTACAGCTAGTGAGTTATACATTTTGGGAGCTCTAGCATTTTTCTTAGCAGTTCGGATGTAGCGAACCACCGGATAAAGTGAACACAAAATTTGGTCCCTTGAAATTCGTTATAACGGGGTTCGACTGTACAAGTTTTTAAAAAGGCTTCAAGTATAATTATGTAAAGAACAAGTAAAAAATTTCTAAACAGCCATAACAATGCTCATTATATACATTCTCGTGTATTCTGTTAAAAACGGCAATTTATAAAGGGTGTGAATTCATGAGCAATAAAATTTGGAGATTATAATATATGCACACCATTTCATCAACGTATTATAGCACACAGACACACATGTACTATATTTATTAGCATAAGTGCAAAGGTAACAGGTTTTATTATAGGATTTACCAGAATAGTTGTTACTTCAAACATTCTGATTGAACTTATATTTTTAAGAATGTGTTGTTATATTGTCAGTTTTTCAATACTTATGAATTGCAGAGCCCTTTATTTTAAGAATTGAAACTTATTTCAAAATAATCGTATTTCATATATGCATCTAGTCATTTTTATCTGATAATATATATACCCCTCTTCATATTTATATTGGCCTCTACTATTTCTTTCAAAATACTTCCATTCAGTATACATCTTTAAAATTGTTTTGAGATATTTTCATTTCTTAAAGCTTATTGAATAGCATGCTTAGTAACTAAAGCAAAATTTTCATAGAAACAAAGGAATAAAGCCCATATATGTATTATGACATAATATTTCATCTGTAGAGTTGGTGTTTTGATTAAAAAATGCCATAGGCTATATTTAACTCATGAGCAGCACTATTTTGCTGCTCATGTATCACTAGTTGAATACCCGTGCTTCACTACGTAGTACATTCGTATTAAATACAATGGTCAATGTATCAAATTAATGCCGAAAAATATCATAAAAAAATTCACAACGGATATTTTGATAGAAAAAATAATGTAGAAAAAACAGTAAAATTAAATATAGCGGTCAATGTATGCAATTAATTTCTATGTTTAATATCCATAAAACTTACTAATTTGAATTAAATTCTTAAAAAAATGTCCATCTCAATCAGTCTAGTGGTTAAATTTTACCTTTTACTGTATTTTAATACTTTTTTGTCAATTTATTTCGTTGTTATGCACGTGACGCAAAATTAATTGAAAGTATCACAAAAATAAAAGAAATATCGTGATCAGTATTTAATAATTCTAAAAAATAATCTTTAAAAAATCAACAAAAATCAGAAAATGGAGGTAAAGATTCGAAAAAGATTTCGTTTCAAAGGTTTTTTATGTTCTTCCCCGTGATATAAATTTCATAACCCTCAAATTATTATTTTAAATGCAAATTTAAAAGAATGTTACAAACACAGCTTAAAAATTTAATTTAAAAAAATCTAAGAAGAATTTTTCAAAAATATTTTTTAGTGCACCCCTACACTATAAGAAGAATCACCTTTCAAAATTTTAGGCCTTAAGGTCCAGCTGTTTGGTCTGTGCGTTATCTGTCAATCAGCCAGTCAGTCACGAAGCTGTTTTATAGATATAGATCAGCGTCAAAATGATAAATTACTTAATATAATAAACACATACCTTTGGTTTGGTTTTGGTTTGGAGTACTACGGTGAACTTTTTACTACACATGGGATAATTAGATCGGGACCTACAGTTTAAAGCCGGTTCCGAACCACTACAAACATCCATGCCAACAATGGGACTCGAACCCAGACGATCTGAACTGAATGCCAGCGCAATAGCCGTTCGGCCATCCCCTGGCCGTGTACCTTTGTGTACATGGATTCCAACATTCCCATGTACTATTTATTTTAGCAATACGTGAAATATCAAAGAAAAACACAGTATTTTGTGGCATGTAGTCAATGTAAGAATATATTTTGTGTTTAAAAATTAAAAAAAAAAAATCGATATAAGATTTCAATGCTATTTTGTGACAGTCTCCGGTCTTAAAGTTTATTTCATAGCAATCATCATAACTAGAACACAAGTTTAAATATTACAACATTACCTTTCAGAAAATCTATACCCATACTTTCCCTAGATTGCATATACATATTGATTCACACAGTAATGAGATGGGTAAACTCCGAAATGCCTTGAGCCGACATTAAGCAGATGATGAGGCAATTTACGAAATCATGTATGTAGAGAGAGATCAATAAATAAAAAAGAAATCACTTTCTCACATGTTCTTTCCGGGGCAAACAGAAATCGATTTACCCCATCTTTTATGGCAAAGGGCTAGAAATATCCAATCAAAGTTCGGATACATGTACAAAGACAGGTTTCGAGAATACTTTTGTGAGAAACGTAATAACTTCCAATGGAAAGGTACTTAAAGGAACTTTCTTAGCGTAGATATTAGAAGAAAGAATAAATACAATTGAACGATCATAAATCATATTTAATTTCGCAAATGGGAATCACGGTCATTTTGCATGAAAGAATGCTTGCTGTGATTATCCATTTGTAGGAAAATTTGCGTTCTTTCACTTATAGTTAATTTTCTTACGAATTAACGCTCTTATTCTTACGTCTCTTTCAGCGGCTTAATGAGAAATAACATAACACTAATCTATATATATGTTGGAACACAACTCCGAAATCCGACAATGTCCAAAAGAAATACTCACAACGCGAATGGATCACAGACAAATGCGCCAAGTCCGAAAAGTTACATTATTTCGGAATTGGGTCTTTTACAAATGATCATTTCGCATATGGACAAATCAGAAGTGCGCAGAGTACGAAACTTAATTTCATTTCACACTTTGAGCATTCTAAATTGTTCACTTTGCGAATGGGCAGTTGAAGAATGATCAAAGTCAGAAAACAATAATTTTTGACTAAATAAAATGAATGAATTGGTTAAACGATCATTTTAACGATATGTATTGACTATTTTAAAAACCTCACAGTTAAAAATGAATGTCCATTGTGAAAAAAATTAAAACATAGTAAGTAAAATAATAAATGATGGAAAAAATTATGTCCATAGTGAAAAAATAAAAACATAGTAAAATAATAAATGATGGAAAAAATTATGAAAAATGCACTGTTACTTATTCTTGCAGGCAGAACTGTTACGGCACTTTGAGTTACATTTTATGCCAGTTGATAGGCACTTGCAACTGTTTCTGTCACACTGCTTTCTACAATTGCAGTGTACGAAACCTTGTGAGCTTCCTGATTCCAGGGTGACTGTGGTTCGAAGCGAGTGTACGAAGCTTGAAACGTCTTTTTCAGATATGAATTTGTCTACAGTCAGTTGGAATTCATTTCTGGAATTTAACTTCTTCAATATTCCGTATTTCGTACCGAGTTTGTATAGCCCATCATCGTTCACTTCCATTATCACAGCTATCACATTTCTGGGGGCAGCTCTTCCTCTGTCGAGTTCTGGAATCGGTAACACAACGTTCTGACCGACGCTCATGGAAGGAGATTTAGTGTCACTGCATTTTATCATTTCGTTCGCTTGGTTTTTAATTTTTTTGGCACAATCAGCTCGTTTCTCTTCAATTATCTCCTTCCTTTTTCTAAGATGGACACATCAGAGTTTTCAGAATCTGATGAATCAGTTTCATATTTACTTTGAGGAATGTTGGCTAAAACCTCTTCAAGTTGTTTTTCAGTCTCAAGGTCCGTTGAACAACATAATTCCTGGGGAAATCCGTTAGTAAGTAAAACACCAAACAGAGCTTCGTATGGGCGAGTATTTGAGCGATTCACCAGCCTTCTGCCCACTGACTTGTCTGATTATCTTCCATCCACGTCATCAACATATCACGAACATTTTGGTTTGCACGTTTGACGGAGCCTTGGCTGCGAGAGTGTCTGGGTTTTCCATGAACAATTTTTGCTTCAAACATCTATGCTAGCTCTTTTATGATTTTGCTCTAGAATTTGAGTCCATTATTAGACTGCAAAATAGAGGGAGCTCCTTTGATACAAAAAATATCCATTAAATTTTAAGAAACTTCTTCAGCTGTTTTCGTTTTTAGTGGGCGTAAAAAAAGGAATTTGGTAAGATGATCTTGATAGTTCAAAATGAATTTATTATCGCGACCAAGCTCTGGTTGCATGACAATGAGGTCAACCTGTCCTCGTTTTCGGAATACGTTAGTATGTATTGGTTTAACAACGACTCCCTTGTTTTCACCCTTTTTTCTCAAGTGACACTGTTCACAGAGAGAAAGGTACAGCTTGATCGCTTTACGAGGACATTGCATTATTTATGTTGTAGTTCCATTTCCATACATTTTTTGTGACCCAAATCCATGTGAGCTTTAATAAAAACTTTAAAAATTTCGTGAGTGTGACAAAAATATTTTATGGTTTGGTCATCATCTGTCATTTTTTTAATTAATCTTTCGATACCACAAATAAGTACTACCTCATACCTTTTTAATCTTCTGTAGTCCTTAGAGGTGAGGAGCTGCTTGTTTTTTCTTTTCTCCATACAGCTTTTCTCTTCCGCTAGCAACTTTTCATATTTTTCGAACGTGAAAACACCACTGTTGTCGCCCGAACTTTCTAAAAAACTACCCAAAGATTCGAGAAATTTACCTCTCATTTCATTTGGACACGTAGTCCTGCCCGTCATCAATAGAGGACATATTCAACAGTAGCACTTACAAACGCTATTTTAGAAAGAAACGAGACTGAGGAATCGGAGGAGACAGGCAAACGTGGGGGCTACGGTTGGCATAATCGGGCTTGCGTCATTTATCGATGTGGGGTGTTACGCCCATCCACCAAGTGTGAAATTGGACTTGGCTCACAACTGATTTGCCCGGTCGCGAATTGATCAAATTCATATGTACAAACTCCGAAATAATGTAACATTTCGGACTTGGCGCATTTCTCAGTGATCCATTCGCGATGTGAGCATTTTTTTTCGGAAATTGTCCGATTTCGGAGTTCGGTTCCAACATATATATATATAACAGTTCCGTAATTTACTGACTGACTGACTGACTGACATATAACGCACAGACATAACCGCTGGACATAAAGTGCTGAAATTTTGCATGGCAAATCTTCTTATAGTGTAGCGGTGTACAAAGAGAGATTTTGAAAAAATTCTTCTTAGATTTTTTAAAATTACATTTTTAAGCTCTGTTTGTAACATTCTTTAAAGTTTGCATTTAAATAATAATCCGATGGTTATAAAATTTATATCACAAGAAAGATCATAAACATTTAAAATTAAATCTTTTTCGAATCTTTACCTCCATTTTCTGATTTTTAGTGAATTTTTAAAGATTAATCTTTAGAATTTAATTTACTAAATGCTGATCACGTTATTTCTTTTCTTTTTGTGATACTTTGAACTACTTTTTCGTCAAGTGCATAACAACGAAATATACAAAAAAGTATTTCTTGCTAATGCGGCAGACGATTGGTCATTATCCAAAAAAAATATTAACATACAGTAAAAGAAATGTTCCTCAAACTGTTGTATATTAACTGTTCTATATTCTTTAGTTTGTTCTATTCGATTTAATTTAAATATTTTTCTACATTGTTTTGCCTATAAAAATATCTTTACGATTTTTTATAAATATATTTTTTCGTTTTTTTTACATCAGTTGCATACATTGATCGTTGTATTTATTATAAATAAATATATATATATATTGGCATTAATTGAATACATTGACCGTTGTATTTAATTTGAATGTACTCCGTAGCGAAGTGTGGGTTTTCAGCTAGTATTTTATATATTCGTTATTTTGGCCTCGGATTTTCTCACATAGGAAATGAAATGAATTTTTTAAATGGAAATATTGTCTTAAATGTAATTTATAGATGCCTGAAAGTAAGCAGAAAAGACCTATTCTTGTCCAATAAAAAATTTGAAAATAACTTTGATAATAAATTTGATAACGTAGCCGAATGTGGCCAACATATAGCACTTTCGCTGCATTTCGACTGTTTCATTGTTCTTGTGATGAGTTCAGCTGAAAGTTGTATGCAAATTTATTTTCAGTCTCGCCAGGTGTCTGCCTGCGTATATAAGTAAAGACATCAGTCGAAATTTGCTTGCTTGTTGAACCACCATGTATATTGTTTGTCTTTGAAAGAAGCAGGCCTCATAATTCTGGGAAATCATGGAACAAGTAAATGTACATACAGTAAAACCTCGTTTACCCGACCCTCGTTGATCCAGATCTCCGGATAATCAGGATCAGATTTGTAGACATTAATTTTATTTAATGTTCACATTAGGCAATAATTTTTAACTATGATTGGAAGAACGTAACTACATGTACGCCAAATAATCGCTTTTTAGTTTGATTCAATGTATAGTACCTGCATAGATTGTACAATAAATTATGGTAATAAAATGCTTTTTGTTGAGTTATTGAGAAAACTTCACTAGACTTACCAATTCTTTGTTAAGAAATGGTGTGAAAAATTATTTTTATATTTTTTAATGTTTTGTAAACAATACTATCTAATTTTGTTACAAAACATAGATTTTTATCGTAATAAACGATAAGTCTGCTTAGCTAAGGATTTTATTTTCTTTATTAACCATATTATCCGGATTATCCGGATTGCCAATGGTACCAGTTTTTCCGTATAAAAGAGTTTTTACTGTACTTGTAAATAAGAAAGAGGACTTGTTTAATTTTTGTGTGTTTTGCTGATCTATTCCTCTTTAGATAATACTATGGAATAACCGCTCTCTATTGCAGGGACATGAACGATCATAGAGTCAGGAGTTCTTCTAACCTCGAACTGGTGTTCAACAGACTGAAATATCAAGTTGACAAGGTGAACCTTCTTTTGTCTCAAGTTCAATTTTATATATCATTCTATCCTTTATTTCCCTTTCTATGTAAATCAGAGACTCGAACTATTGACAAAGAACATATTTTCCCCTATTTATATAGTTATTTCCTTTATTTTTGTTTTTTAAGCAATAATTATTTTCCGACTTGCTAAATATCTCTGATAGTAATAAAATTGTATATTTTCCCTTTATATTCAGATAGAACGAAAATGGAAGCACGAAAACAATGATAGTGTTTAACGCAGTAAAATTTTAACCTATTTTCCTAAATACATAATATTTTCAGTACTAGTTACAAACTATTTTTGCAATTTTAGTGAAAGAATTTTAATACATGGGGATTTTACTCTCATGTCCATAAATTATGGATAATGCCAGCTCCGGCAAATAAAGGTACAGAAAAAAAACAAACGTGACTCATTCATAAAGCCCATTTATTAAACAAAAGAACAAAAAAGATAGTGTAAGTATGATACCATTCATAAAAACAACAATTTTTGCTCCCTGGAGCAATTGTAAAAAATATCTCCTTTACAAAACTTAATATTACAGGGTTGGTATGATGGTTAATACATTGTATGTCTCCCATGCGATTAAATACAGTCCGTATGACGCCTAGGCATGCTGAGTATCAAATTATCGAACTGATCTTGGGGAAGATTACTCCATTCAGCAAGCAATGCTCTCCCAGGTTCCGGTACACATGTAGGAGGTCTATCGGATTAAAGTCAGGTGAGAATGCTGGCCATTCCATACGGTTGATATCCTCAGATAAATAAGGCATTCGTTTACGATGATTGCTAGGTGAGGACGGGCTTTGTATTCCATAAACACAAATTCTTAGCCCATGGTACCTCTAAAGAAACGTACAAGTTGTTCTAGAATGATGTATCCAAAAATGTGGCCGTTCAGGGTTCCGATTTGAACATGCAGATCTGTTCTGGAGCCCAGTATAATTAAACCCCAAACGAGCAATTCTTCACCACCGTAACGGTGTCGTTCAATGATGTTGTCTTGGTGGTAACGGAAACTGGCGTTCTCCATATGAAAGTCCGACGTGAATCAGACTGCAAGCTAAACCTGGACTCGTCGGAAAACATCACACAAGCCCTCTGTGACGGTGTCCACATTGCACGTTCTCTACTCCAGGCTAATCGCTGGTGACGGTGAGTTGCCGTGAGCGGAACACATCTGATAGGCCTGCGAGCATATAGACCAATATTTCACAAACGTCTGCACACGGTTTGCCTTGAAACTGTGGTACCCGTGGCTGCAGATAGCTGACGAGACAGGTCGGAAGCTGTGCTCCGTCTGCTTCTTTTGGCAGTTACTGCTAAATACCTGTCTTCATTCGGCATTGTAACACGGGGGCGACCTCTACTGTAACGTCTACTGGCATTTCCCTCATCTTGGAATCGTTGCCAAAGCCTAGAGATGACACTTTCGGCAATTCCAAGTTCCTCGGATTCTTCCATCAGGGTACGCCCACATTCCAGGCAGGCCGATAATTCTACCACGTAAAAAATCATCCACACGCGTCCTCTGTGTCATAACTATTCGTTTATGACACTGAGCGGCTTACAGAACGCTTCTGAACAATTTTACTTCTTTGCCACCATTCCTTATAAAACCCCTCTCTTACACTCGTCATTGTGATGTACTATCGGCGTCATCTGGTGGCTTCCTGAAATTTGCATATTATTCTTGAAGATCTGTGTGATAATTCTGCAGGTGAAATTTTTACTTTAGAGTTCGATTTCCGCGTGATTCTGAATTATCCTTAATTTATGGACATGAGTGTAAAAGCAACAAAAGTGGCAAGTATTTCTGGTAGTAATAAAATCGTGGCTTTTCCCATCATATTCATCATTCATGATTTGTATATGTGTGTTTGCTGTAAAAAGGGTGATACGTCCAAAATGGTATAAAATGAATAATGAAATCAGGCATGTTTGAAAAATCAACGGCTTCTACAGGGTACAGAAAGGTAAATTCAATTCCTCTCCAAAATATTTTCTTCATCAGTGAAAATTTGAAATATGTGAAACAAATAACAAACATGTTAGTGTTAAAGGGGTTATGTCCCAATCAAGGACTTGACAATCTTTAAGCAACAAAAATAAAATTAGAAAAATTTACTTAAAAAAACATTAAAAATTAAATTTAAATAAAACTCTCTTTAAAAAAGCTGATTTTTTTCAATCCCGTTTTTCTCAAAACAACCATTGTGTACTTGACACCCTTTACACTGCAAACACAGATGAGACCTATGATTTTGTAGGCTGGAAGACACGTCTCAAATTATTATATTATGCTAATCCATGTCTAAAGGAGGAGACAAGAATTGGGAACATTTTAAATGAAGATACGAAGATTCAATGAGTTATACATATGTGGTGCCCATGTTTCAATGACCAACAATATTCTTGAATATCATTTACGTAATACCATCTACGGCCTGCTGACGAGTGACGCCATTATTCTACTTATGACGTAATAGTCAATTCTTCGAGTAATAGACTTAATTCTCATCCCGTGTCCAGACTTTGAGATTTACCTGATATGCAAACCCGCCTGGAATCAATTTCCTAGTTTAGAATTCACGGATTCTGAACCTTATCTCTCTCTATCCAATCACTTTTCTTCCTCATCTCTCTACCTGCCAATTGAAAACCAGCTTTCAGACAGCTATTGACTCCGCCTCCACCAGAGAAGCATCACGAAGATCTTGGATATATCCAATGAGAACTCTTCATTTCACCCTCCAAAGCTCTGACCAAAATACTCTCTGCTTCACTTTTGTGTTGCAATTTACGCTTCCGAAGTTATTAAAAAACGAACAATCCTTTTCTCATTTCGGTGGAACTTTCGCTCTCCGTTGTCGATCTCATGAAATATCTATGTTAGAAGGCGATGGCCTAGGTAACACATTTAATCACATGTTCCTATGGTCCTATGATTACAGTAGGTAGGCGATGGCCTAGGTAACACATTTAATCACATGTTCCTATAGCTCTATGGTCCTATGGATGACAGTAGTTAAGCCAAGGCACTCAGCCAGTGCACGAACTAGTTCTGGCGTGAGGGATGTGTACCTAACTATTCGTTAATTATTTAATTTTTGCATTTGAATGAACTTTAGTTATGTTAAAGGTTAACAATGTGATTGTTCGTGGAGTTATTCACGTGCTGATTCTCTTATTGAAAAAAGTTTATTCTTAATTACGAATAACTTCATTTACGCCTTCGGCATGCTGAACATCAGAATTATTTAGTATCCGAGCCTTATACCAAGGTGAAGTATACAAGCAGGTGCACTTCGCATAACATATTTGAAAAAAAATACAAAAGTTCAAATCTTTCCATATCAAGCAAATGCGTTACAGATATTAAGAATATTTACAATAGCACTTTGCATTTCACCGCTGTTACTACATGTATGTATCTATAACGAGTTTATACAATTCATACTTTTACTTCCTATTTGTATCAGAGTAGTGACCCTCCCTTCCATAGGCGAAAGTCAGTGATGAGGCATTAAGGCTGTTGTGTACTAATCTTATCAGATTCGCTCAACTCAATGTTACCGGAAGCTCAATGTTACCTACGGAGAATATTTGTCTACTATTTAGAGCTACATAAATGCTGATTATCCGATAAAAATGTTATATTGAGATATTCTGAACTTTTTTAAATCATTCAAAAGGATTCATTAACTTCGTCCACCAAAGGAATTTAGGAGTGCTTAAAATACATTTTACTAGATTTTTCCACGAATAATTTAAATTTTAAAATATTACTTGAGGGGGAATTTTTAGAAAAAAGGAAAAATGCTTCAAGGTGTATAATTTGCTTCCCTATCACGGAGAAAAATTTTTGAAAAAAATCTTTAAATGAAAAACAGCAATCCTTGGTAAATTTTTCACATAGTTTAACATTGAAGTCAGCGAAACCAATAGGGTTAGTACATAGCAGCCTTAAGGGGGTCCAGGAATTATTTAACATTTTTTTTTTTATTTATTGAGTTAAAATTTTTAATTTTTTGTGATGGTTAACCGTATAATTTGTAAACAAAATCATATCATAAATCTTCTAAAATGTTTTTAATTTTTTTTATTTAAAATTTTTTATAAAAGTTTGGTAATTTAAAACGGTTATAACTCAAAATATTATTTGTCGAATTTCAAAATTTTTGCATTTGATAAAATAGAAATATATAAGTTTTAATTTTGATTCAGTATTTTTAAAAATATTAATTTTTAAAAGAATTAAAAATATTTTGATTAAAACTTAAAAAAAGATGAAGTAACTTATTTTGATAAACCATCTTTACAAAAGTAAAGATTTTTTTTCAAATTTGATGAATCAAAATTAAAGTAAAATAGTTGAAAAAGACATGTTGTAAGTTTCAACCATTTATCTTTAACAGTTCTTGAATTATAACAATTTAAACAGGAGAAATAGGGAAAAACCCATCATGCAGAAAAAAGAACTTATATGTTTAATAACAACGATTGGCTGCTATTAGAATGTTGCAAAAAAATAATAATTTTTCCTGTTCTGATTAAGATAGAAACATGATTTAAACGTCATTTTAAGCGTAAAAGAACACGGACATTTTTAATACAATAATTTTTTTTCGAAAATTTGAACAATTTTTTGTACTGGACCCCCATTTGGAAAGAATTGGGAAAGAACCCGTAACGATTCATTTGAATAAAAATACTCGATAAAATTCTCCAGCCACGGAGAGGATTGCAAATATTTTTTTTTTCCGTTTGAGTGATCCAATACTTTAACCTTTATCTTCAATTTGTAAAACACTTTTAACTGGGATATACACCCGTGTATCAAAATAGAAGCTCGGTATTTCACCGATGCTCAAGGGTACAATAAAACCGCTCGTTCTCAACATGATACGACGTAAACGAGCATACATCACGTCAACATTTTGAAATATTTCATGCGATAAAAAAAGTTGGAATAACGTAATGTTAACGTATGGGTTTTGAAGCATCGTTTGTTTGCAAAGTTTCCATTTAGGAAAAGAATACCAGGATCCAACTGGTTTGTAAAAGATGGGGTAGTAGTTCCTGAATTTTTAACGAGCAACTAAAAACAATGCATTTTTTAATATTTTGTGGCATTTTGTGACATTTTGGGAAGGTGCTGCAAAATTTCATATGTTAAAATTAGTTCACATTTTAATTTTTCATTACGAGACAAGGAACTTCATTTCAATTTTAACTCTCTATATAAAATGATAATAGTTTGTATTTTATTTTTACTACACTGAAGATCCTTAAAACTCAAAATGTAATTTTACTGGCAGAATAATGCCTATATTTAATTTTTTTGAAAAACAGATCTTGTTCTACCACAAAATAGTTATTTGTGAATCCTAAGTGTCTTCAATGTAATGGAATGAGAAATAATTTACAAGCGTTTTTTTTTCAAATTTATAAATGCACGCAGAAATAAAACGCATCGACAAAATGTTCTATGTTGGTTGGAAGAGAATGTTTTTCTGTACAAGATAGCGTGTTTTAATTTGTTAAGTTTTTTAACTTTTTTGAACTTTGAGATCATTAATATGGAATGTCAAGTGGACCAAACGGAGCACTTTCGACACAATTTGCTTTTTTGCAATTAATCGAGGCATTAAGACGGCCGAATCTGCTCGGAGCAGCATTATTTTCGTTGCTATATATTGACGTAAAGGCACCATTTGTTCATCTCCATTGCCAATGCGGTAAAGAAAACGTTGTTTTTGACCATGTGTTGAACGATGTCGAGCGAAAAAAAAGGCGGCGATTGGAGAATTTTGATTTCTGTTTTTTACGCTCGAAGTGTGTTGCACCTTAGTGCCAAGTTTCTGAACCTTGTCCATTGAGAAAAAGTGGTTCACCACAGTCTTTTAAAGAAAACCAATCTGCTCTGCTATTTATCTGGTAGTCTGACGTGGATTTTTGTAAAGAAGTTGATTCAATCACTCTTCATCGAACTCAATTGGGTGACCTGCGTGTGATCCTTCCTTGTGGAAAAATTTAATATTACATTTAAATTTGAAAAAAAAGGCTCATGAATTATTCCTCAACCGAATAATAGAAAAAAATACTAATTATTCTCATTTTGTATTGAAACTATTTTTAGTGAAATTGTTATATTGTATTGAAAATCTACATATACAAGGTTGAAGTTCCCTTGTCTCCATATCTAACATCAAAACAAAGAGTTTATAGGTTAATGAGATGTATTTAAAACGTTGAGAATTCGTTTAATTTAATTTTTACTCAGAAATAAGTTAAGACACAATATTATTCCTATTGAAAGTTACGAAAGCCCATGCTTTTCTGCAACTGTAGTAATGTTTACCATTTTCCTTATCATTAACTCTCCTACCACAAGTAAACAGCTTTGATTTGCAGACCGGATTTTATTGTTAATACCAGAAGTAAGAAATCAATTTTTTTTTATTTTCGATTAGCAGAATTAGAAACATACTATACCTGAATAAATAAAAATTATTTTAATTAAAATAAAAAAGGTATGAAATCGTAAAAAAAGCTAATATAATTTACAGCGGAGAAAGAATAAGTATCATACAATAATTAAGGAAAATAGGTTAAAGATTTACTGCTATAAATAATGTCATAATTTCTGCAGTTAATCTGTAATTTTTGTTACCTTGTAAGGAGAAATTTCAGTACATTTAGTTGTCATAAATAAATAAATCAACACTTGTTTCTCAGTCGTGCTTTGACATTCATCAGAAAATTATTTGTCTATGACTCTAATAATTCGAATCTTTGCATGTATGTCTTTCCATTTGCAAAAAAACGATTGAAATTTCGATTTCGTTTATAAAACTTTAATCCAACATTTCTCCTTCATATGTTACAAACAATTTTCCATCTAAAACACGTGAGCAAAAGAAAATGCCGCAGTTTTAACTTATTCCGGGCATACATCAGAAAGATTTTTTTTTCTTGAACAGAACAGAGTGTTTTATAAGATGCCGAGAAGGAACTATTTTTTTTTCTTTTCTTAATAAAACTTTAAGGTTTTATTTCGGATAAAATACCCTTTGATATATGTCTAGGATTGAGGCAGGTAAGGGGGCTATGGCATACTAAATGAGCTCGCTTTCGGAAGTATTAAAGTGAAATCTCGCATTTAACTTCTCATTTTGACTTTCAGAGGAAAATATATCTTATCTCGGTGCTTAAGTGTTGCATAAACGTCGGGAGATTTCGGATGGAAAGAAAGAATCTATCGCCCTTTGATAAGAACCTGGTTCCAAAGCAATAAGAATGTCAACGGGATTTTGAATTTTAGAATCGCTTCGATATTAAAGGAAGCATTCAAGCTTTCGAATTTCGTCTAATTTTTACTCATGGTTTGATATGGAAATATTTCGTCCGTTTTAAATTTCATGTCTATTATAAATATTTCAGATGTGAAGAAAGTCCGATTTTTTCTTACAAAAATTTTTGCTAAAGGGAAATGAATTAATAATTGATTTATTAAAATGTAGATAAGAAATTAAACATGATGAGTTAGAGTATTTACTATACGACAAATCACTTGAAAAATTTATTCATAGACTATCAGTGAAGTCCTTTTTTGTATATAATTATTTATTTATACGGTTTTCATTTAAGCGTTATCAGTTATAAAGAATTCCGTAAATTATACAACAAAATATATTAGGTAATTTTTTTTTTTTTTACCGTAGTAACTATCATTTAATAATTATTTTATTTTACCATAGAAACTGACAGTTTTGTTGCAAAAATGTATACATTTTCATGTACGTGGTTCCCCTACTACTCAAATATAAATACATAAATAAAAAAATAATATATATATATATATATATATATATATATATATATGTATGTATCTGTATGTATGTATCTGTGTTTGCAGTGTAAAGGGTATTAAGTCCAAAATGGGCTAAAATAAGTTATCATATAAGACATGTTTGAAGAATCAAGGGTTACTGCAGGGTACAGAAAGCTAAGTCCAATTCCACTCCTAAATATTTTTAATCATCAGGGAAAATTTGGAATATGTCAAAGAAAACACAAACATGTTAGTTTTCAATCCCGGTTTTCTCAAAACTACGATTTTGGACTTGACATCCTCTTCACAGCAAACACAGATATATATTACGTTTATCATTTTGTATCAAAGTTATAAATTTCCTGCTAAAAGCTGTAACTGATCAAAAAAGTATTCGTCTGACATAAAAATAAGTAATTTAATAAATAAAGTTTCAATTCTCTATCCACTTGTATCAGATAAACACTCTCTGGAGTGTTTTGCTAACATCTAATACTGTCTTAAGTATCAAACTGTATGTAATAGAAAGCAAATTTTTCTCACTTGGAGCTAAATTATTAATTCTTAGAAAACAGCTGTTATATATTTTTTTTTCATTAGCCTAAATTTTTATCCACATATATATACCTATAAATTTATTAAGAAATAAGTTGTCAATGATCTATTTTTAAACTTTATTTTTTTACATAAAATTTTATTTCGAAATATTTTGTAAAGTAATACACTGGTAAGTTTGATAAATAGGGATATATATCTGGTATTAGAACTGGATAAAACACTTTCTTTAATACTTCCTAAACAGTTTAAATATAGATCAGATAAACTATTCATTTCAATAGAATTAAATGTATACCTTTATATCTTCATAATTATATAAAAATGTTTTCGTACATCTACAGCAATTTTTATAACGTATAAGGGTACCCAATATCGCTACTTTACCCTAGTGGACGGTATGAATTTGAATTGAACACGTACGCAGATCTCCATTTCGAGATAATATTGCCTTTATTTACAGTCTAATGAGCCGCATCTGACGAACATCACACAGAAAAAAACAGCATAGGCTAAAAGCACGTTACTTTTAAATAATTAACTGATAGAACATTTCATTTCACTTCGAAAAAGGATGAACACTTCAATTCCATTTGAAAGAAGGACTCAACACTTCAAATGAAAACTCTTGGGGATTTTTGAATGTATTATTGGTTGGAATATGACAACATACAGGGACTAAAAGGATACATGAGCTACATATCTGCTAAACATAGTCGCTCTATCGGTTCTTAAAAATATCCAGTCTTTAGTATATTTTGGATACCCTGAGAGAAACACGTCCGTGGTTGTCTGCAGAACCAGTCTTGCACGGCTGTCCACACCTATACATCGTTAGCAAAACAGGTGGCCTTTGAGAGCCTTTTTCAATAACCCAAAGTAGTCGCAGGATGACAGCTTGGGGAAATAGGGAGGGTAGGATTGAGGGCCTCCCAGCGAAAGCTCCTCGTCTAATCTTACCCACGGCAGAAATCGGTTCCAAGGTAATGACCAAATATGTTCGAACAGGTCTCGAATATCACGTGATCACACACCCTTTATCAAATGCTAAACTAGCTAAACAACCTGAACACTGTACACTGTGACAAAACCTCATGGCTGTTGGCTGTACACATCCCTCATACGACAATAAATTTCGGCTTCACTAACACCTTCTGCATTAAAAATAAATGGAATAACCACTAGCTGGACATGTTTAGATGAATTCATTTCACGACCGTATATAGTCACTTTTGTTAAACGCGCACTATCAACAAGTGGAAACTTTCCGATGATAGCAGCTTTGTTTAGTAACATACAACATCATCTGAAGGTCTTATTTGAATAGTGGTCCAGCTCCACTTAAAAAAAAATGGAGTTAGCCTCACTTTCATGCTCATACAAGTCATATCTATCTTATTTTTAAAGTGGTACACTACTCGCTTATTTCTGCTGCCATCAGAGAGCATTACAAATCAGACTTCAACAGTCATTTATCAGCTCTCATTAGACTCTGTATCTCAAACTGAACAAGAGTGGCGTTGGACCACTATTCAAATAAGGCCTTCATCTTCTGGCGCAAAGGCCAAGCTCTAGGAATTTATCCTCTGGTGCTAAAGCTAACGTCTCACTTGCATTTGGGAAACCATTATATTTATAATAATATACCCTTACATGGGGTTGTTATACAGAATTTTTTTCACATATAACAAATTAAAATTCAATTTATTATGCACAAAACTGTACACTATTCGCCCCTCTCTAAAAAATAAAGAAATATAATGAGAGTTAAAAAAAATTATCTTCATAAAAGAAAAAAAGTGTTAAAAAATCGTGTTAAAGAAGTTTATTAAATACAAGTAAGCGTTTAAGGTTTACCTTATAAAATGTAATTAAAAAGAGTATCTAAATCATGGAGTATATTAAGTAACAAAAGAATGTTTCTTTCCACAATAAAAAAATATATTTTCCTATTCTTCAAGACCATAATTATATTTTTTCACTACCTTCCAACAAATTAACTACCAAACTAAGTTCACTTTCGTTGCGTTTATTTTGAGGAACCTTTTAAATGTAAAATAGGGCAAAATGCCTTTCTTGAATTGCACTTGTTATTCAGATTTTTTTATACTTGCTTTCAAAAGTAACAAAGCGTTGGCGTCGAAGGGATTATTTACTCAGCGTGGTACAAATTAAAAATGACACATTACGTAAAAAGGAACAAAGGAAAATAATTCAGATTAAAATCTGGGATGCAAGTAAATAACGTTCAGCAGACAAGTACCTATGAAATATTTTATATATTCATGCATAAATGTATCATTTTATTATATTTTATACCCAACTCTCTCTCTCTTTCTTATATATATATATATATATATATATATATATATATATATATATATATATATATATCGTATAAGGAATGGGCAAGACACGTTCCTAAAAACTTCGTAAACAGTTTAAATCTAGATCAAATAAAATATTCGTTTATATAGAATTAAATTTATACATTTTTTCTTCATAATTATGTAAAAATGTTTCTGTATATCTACAATTTTTATAAAGTATAAAGGTACCCCAAATGAAAGTGAAACTTTTGGGAATTTATTATTTTGTATTATTGGCTACATTAAACTGGTATTATATATATATATATATATATATATATATATATATATATATATATTGGATAAATACAAAATTATTATTTCACGGTTTCTCCATTCTCTAGATAATTTCTCCAGATTCGAACAGTCGTCCCCTAAAGCCACATGCTTGTTAAATACTACAAATTAAACGACACGCCGTTTGTTGTAATACAATCTCATTCCTAGGTGCAAACAGTGGAAATATTGGTTAACCGACACGTTTTTCGTGTTCTGCTAATGCAATAATTTACTTTCTGGAATCTGTTTATGAAAATTGTTATTGGGAGGCAACCATTCGAGTTCTATGATGGAGCATAACTTGGCGAAGAGAAGTTTTTGAGATTCCTAGTTTTCAATTTTCTTTTTTAACTCCGTTTATTCGAAACCATAGACGCTCTTATGAACTCTTATCGCGCTTTCTTATTCAGGCTTCACATTTTGGATATAATTTGAAATAAATGATGCAATTTAAAGAATAAAAGTGAGAGTTCCCTGGGCAATAAGCATTGATTTTATGAACTTTTAGAAAGCAATTGTTTTAGTAACAAAATTATAATTATTCACATAGATAGTTCATAAACATCCGATATTGTGTAATGTGACATGCAATAAACATTAAACACCCCTTTACCTTCGATATATACTAATTGCACTTTTTGAAGGACTTAATCAAAAGCAGCATTTTTCGGACAACCTTAATTCATGTTTACTCTTCGGTTTTTTTTTGATAACCACTGTTAAAAACTTCTTTTTCGGATTAGAAATTTAACTATATATATATATATATATATATATATATATACCCAACAAACACAGAGGTATCGGGCCGGGGTCGGGAGGTTCCGGCCAGCCGATTTCTCCACTGTCGGGCCGGCGCATTAGGTCAGTATCGTTTCCGTCACGTTTGTGTCCTCTTGCCCGCGACTACCCCGTCGAGTGCTCCGACATCGTTCATCCGACTGCGAACCGTGAGGCAGCCGCTAGGAAGCCATCGCTGCGGACAGAAAGCCGCCGCGTAACCGGAGGTTGACGGGCCGTTTAGTTTATATACTTATTTTTATTATTTATTACATTGACGAATAACCTCTGATATCAACCCTTTCACTTTTATTATTATTATTTTTTTGCGTTCATATTTCTAGTATTCTTTCCAGTTTTACCTTATGTATTATTACCAAATACTGATCTTTGTTATTACCTAAAAATTTGCATATGAATCACAAGTTTACTTATTCTTTCCATTCATATTATTGCATTTCATCCAAAGAAATGCTATGAAAACTTGCTCAGAAGAATTTATTTAAATTACTTTTTGGTGTAGAGTTAATAAATGCTCTACAGATAAGAAAAGTATTTTTTGCATAGTTTTGTGAATTAAAAAGTAATTCATTAAATTCTTATAAGTCATTTTTTAAAAATATTTTCTTTTATATTATATAGGATATTCAATATCCAACACTTGATAGTACTATTTCTGAGAAATAGTACTATGATAGTAATATTTCTGAAAATTAGTACTATGATCGTAATATTTCTCAAAATTACAATAGAAGATAATTATAGAAACACATGTTTTTAAATACAGAAAAGAGCTGGTTTAAAGTAAAAATAGTTTATTTAGAAAGTACATAGCACATTTACACAATTTTTTCCTATATATTTTAACAAATAAGGATTCTTTCGCTGTAGCTCTGCTCCATCTTTACAGCATCTAGGGAAAAAAAAAGAAAGAGAAAATCAGTTCATAAATTTATGTGAAAGGAAAATATCAGGGGACTCCCATCCCTTGATATAATTTATGAATCAAAAGAAGAATTTATTTAAATTATTTTTTGATGTAGAGTTAGTAAATGCTCTGCAGATAAGAAAATTATTTTTTGCACAGTTTTGTACATTAAAGGGTAATTTATTTTTGTAAAAATAGTTGATTGTTGAAAGTAGTTGAAAAAATTCATTGTTGATAAAGTAGAAATAATTAAATCCAATTAGGTAATATAAATTCTGAGACAGGGGTTTAAAAAAACTTGATATAAAACAGCACCCAACACATGAGTGCAGTTTTAAATCTGTTGTCATTTTATTGATAACTACTTCCAAGAAGTAAATTCCTACCACATTTTTTTGTAAAACCAAATACATACTGTGAAAACTACATCATGTAACAATTATTTACTTGATTAAATAAATATACTAATAGAAAATAATTATAAAGTATTTGTTAAAGAGTATTCCCCTTTTCACTAAATTTCTCTCTGTACAGTAGAAAATCCAACAATGTCGATTAATACAGGTGTCATTAGATCCAAGAAAATATTTTCAATTTTAAAAGTTTTATTAATTTTTTTTAATTCTGGTTAGAAGTTCGGTTTGAAAAGTTAAAAATATTTTATTGCACTTTGTAAAATAATCTATGCCACTGCACTCAACATTGACAGCCAATCTTTGTATGCTTGCATCATTTTTCAACTTAACTTAAATAAACCAAATAATACACCATAAAAAAAAACCTACACACTTGCAAACATAATCTTATTATAGTCAACAATTGTTTAATAATTAACTGAACCTAAATAATATATTTTGGAATATTTTTTTACTGCCCTTATCCTTACACTTTATAATAACAGCTGCACACAAAAATATATTTTATGTGACAGATCTCCACCAAAATTTGACAATGAAATAATAAAAAAATTAAATACTAGGCAGAAGTTAGTATTCGAAATGACATTCAACTACCTATTAGCTCATCAACGAATGATCTAATACATCTATAAGCATTATTATTATTATTATTACTTCTGTAAGGAATTATGAATGAACCCCTAACTACTTCTCATGAAATTCTGATAATTAAATTTAAAAATTTTTTAACATTAACTATCAAGAGTAAAATAACCCTTGGCATTTTATATCTTTATAATATAAAAATATAAAAATTTTTTTGGTAAGCAGTTATGATAAAAGACTTTCACAAGAGTCATGGTTAACTGAAGTCCCTGAACTGCACTTTCGGACATACCTAATACTTTAATAACATGCTTGCCAGTTAAAAATATAATGAATAAAGAAAATCAATATCAATCCACAAATTACTGCAACCAAAGTTTATGAGAATGTTCGGATTAGCATTTAAAATATACAAAGAGAAATTTGAAAATTTGAGTTGTTTATTAATTTAGAATTATGTAATAAATATATTTTTTATGGTTTTTCATAGAAAAATTCAAATTTAAGTACAAAAAATAAATTTTTAAAAAATATATTCACAACTTTGGGATTTTCCCCTCAAGTTCACTGCTGAAAAAAAATGATATCTATAGAATATAAAAAAATGGGTTCAGTGAGGTTTAAATCAACTTACAGATTATGAATCGAGCACACTGCCAAGTGAGCTATGGAATCTTTTGAAGGAAATCACAATGAGGTGAAGATGGATTCCAGTTTCAGAATTCTGTAAAGAAACCAATATTTTCAGATAATGTCATAATAAAAATTAGAGTGATTTGTGACACCAAGAAGCATTGGAAAGCAGAGTTCATTATAAATTTGCTTATCAGTGAAATAAAAAAGGTAGTATGACCCCCTTACATGTATACTTTGGACCATAGGCGTAGCGTGCTTCTAACATTTGGGTCGGGTACAAATTGAATTCAGCTAGGGACCTTCTCAGCGCATTGACTACCAATCGATAATTAAAATTTGAAATATTATGATTTTTTGAAATTGAGTAACAATAGAATTGATGTTTGAGTAGTATTCAAACAGTTATACAATGAGAAAAATAAATGTAATATAAATAAAAGAAGAAAAAAATGTAGCATCGAATTTTTGTTATGGATCATATCATTGTTAAAAACTATGTTAGGGCTAAAGACATAATCGGTATTTTCAGTTTCACAGTTTGAAAAATTGGGAAAAAACCAACTTTCTTAAAAGTTTTCTACAATTTTCTGATTTAACTGAACTTCTATTAACGTTTTAATTTATTTCAAGTTAAGATGGGGGGGGGGCACGTCTATGCTTTGGACCAGTAAGTTCTTATTTATTTTGCACAACATGACCAACTAAATACTCTCTAAAAGTCTTGAAAACGAATAGCTTATAAATCAGTTATTGAGGAAATTCTCACATTTTTAATGAAGATTTTACAAATGACACACACAGAATGCAAAAGTTTACCTAAAGTTTTAATAAAAATCTAGTTTTATAAGCAAATTTTGTCCATGAACAGATTTTATATTTTCTAAATAAACCTTGGCATTTTATACTTTTATAATATAAACCTCTTTTTCGGCAAGAGTTAAAAAGACTTTCCAAAGAGTCATGTTAACTGAAATCCATGGACTGCACTTTCTCACTCATCTAAAACCTTAACAACAAGCTTCACAGTTAAAAAAGTATAAATAAAGGAAATCAATATTCAATCCACAAATTATTGAGACCAACATTTATGAGAAAGTTGAGATTAGCATATTAGTTAAAAAAATTAAATTGAAATTTTTAGTTCTTTAATAAATATTTTTATAGTTTTTTCATAGAAAAATTTAAATTAAAGTTCAAAATAAATCTAAAAAATATTAAAAACAGTGATTTTGGCCACGAGTCTACTGCTGAAAACAAAAGTATATGTCGAGAAAAAAAAGTTATAAACTTACACAGGTTATGAATTCAAGTCAGCATTTGTCTTCCAAAACGACTGCTATCTGAAGCTAGATTCCACTTTCAAAATTCTGTAAAGAAACCAATATTTTCTTATAATGCCATAATAAAAATTGAACGATTTATCAAACCACGAAGTATTGAAAAGTAGAGTATATGACCCCTTTACATATAACTTTGGGCTAAGTTCTTATTTATTTTGAACAGAATGATACCTAAAGACTTTCTTAAAGTCTTTTGAAAACAAAGAGCTTATATAGACAGTTATTGAGAACATTATCACATTTTTAATAAAGATTTTACCAATGACACACACAGAATGCAAAAGTTTACCTAAAGTTTTAATAACAATCTAACATACATGATGTTATCTGAATAAAAGTTCTCATCCTTGTTGGGTTCTTCAAGATTTTAAAGCTGAAACTGAGAAATAAAATTATATAAATGCACAATGACCAACAATTTAATAACTTAGGGTTGAAAAATGGAATAATCTTTTTCATCTATATATGATTAAGCAATAACAAAAAATAAAAACAATTATAATCATTAATATTCACATTTATACTGATATGTGCATGAGTATTTTGCATCTTTTACGCACTCATGCATACTGCATGATGGGGCATAAATCAGAATTATATGGTTTGTTGCGTTAAAAGTATGCATGATCTATAAGTATAAAATCAATAAAGTTCTGTTAGAATTTATAAAAATTATAGCATGAAATTGAACCTTCTTAGTTGGTATTGTGAAGTGTATATAAATATCCATAATATGCTAAATTTTTTGTTTCTTAATATAAAGCCCAAGTTAACATACAGGCAAATGCTGTCTATATTACCATTAAAAACATGAATAATATATTTGGATAGCAGTCAAAATTATAGCACCATTGACTCTTTTTTAAAAAATTTTAGTATTTCAGATCTGGTGTTATGAAATACATCAAATGTTCAAATGTTTTGATTATCTCATGGATTTCGTAGGCATTCATGAAAAGAAAATTTTAATGTTTCATACAAACTGATGAAAAAAAAAAGTTAATTTAGAAAGAAATTGTAGTGGGTTTTATAAACAGATTAAGAACATCCTACTGTCATATTAAAAGTCTTTTTTTGTTATTTTTTTTACCAATTTCATTGTACTTATTTATTTTAAAACTTTTTTCATGCTACTAATTGTGTGGAAAAATATTTTTCTCTTAGATTAGGGAATACTGCATTTATATATCAATAATAATTGAAAATATCAATATATTCAATAGTGATATACATTATATATCAACAATTTATAATATAAATAATATAACCACAAGTAATATTGGTTGCTTTTGACATTTATTTAGATGACTTTAATTATAATTATTCCTAAAAAATAAATTATCTGTTATAAAAAACCTTCTAGGGAAAACTGGAATTCCTAAACAAGTTAACCTGATTCAATTAAGGCTTTCCAAACAAATTATTGCTTAAAAAGGTATTTATGTGTGCATGTTACTATGAGATAGCTGTTAATGTAATTATAATCATGGATTATGCTTTAGTATTTTTATGATTATTCTCAATCTCTTCTTTCTCTGTGAATATGTTTTCTCTGAATTTCAAAGGGGGAGTTCTTAATTTGAGTTGGGATGTTTGTTTATAGGCTTATGAGCTAATTCAGTGAATGAATAAATTTTGGAGTAAAATATCATAGAAACAAATGTCAATTACATTAAATTACATCATATGGATCATAATTATATTGTGCAATAATTTAATAATTATTAAAATTTAGATATCAAACTAATATTTCATTGATTTATCATACAATACATTGAACAGGAAGAAAACTATCAAAGAAAATTTATAATGATGAACGAACCATTTACTTCCTTTGTCCATCTAAAATATTAACTGAAACACGAATCCTAAATTTATCCGAAACAAAATGCTTTTATTTATACATACGAAAGTGCTCGTAAGTGCCATAAGTATTGCTAATATAAGCATAAGTATTGCTAATTCAATACACTCAGTTCAGTAGAATTTGATCTGAAATACGGTCAATTCATATTATAACTTGGATTAAAACACTATCTTATAACAGTAATAGAATAATGTTAAATATGTAAGGGTGTTAAATAAAATCTGAAGGCAATAATTTAAGACTAACGAAAGAAACTTACTTGTGGATTAATTTCAGCCAACTTGTAAGCAATCTTTAATGGCACCTTTTCAATCACGTGCAACTGAATGTCCAATCAGATGACACTAGTGCATTGTAGTTCCCGGCCAATGTCACGAGTCGGAAAAAAAGATGTTTTGGAATTTCAGTATGCTATAGCTTTCAAAAGCTGCCTTTTGGTATTGAATATCAAATTTTATTGCTCTGCTGAAATATTTTTCAGGTGCTTCAAAATAGATATTTTTGTGAAAAGAGATAAAAATATTTTTTTCTGTTTATTTTGCGGTATATTAAATTAATAATATATGTTTTTTTGTAAATAAAATATTAAAAATATTTTTACAGGAAACTTAGGTTTTTCTAAGTATTTCTAATTTTTAGATGTCATTACAGAACAACTGATTTTGTAGAAATTCAGAATTTTCCTCATCTTAATTTTACAGTAGCATATTCTTATAATACACATTGGAATGAAAAACACAATTTTTAATTAACGGACCTTAGTTAAAATAAACAAATCACACTTATTTAGAAAAATATTAATGTAATGTCTTTAAAGGCAAAGTGTTATTTTGAAATAAACATTCATATTTTTCAAAAGTCCATAGTAATCATACATGGTTTGCTTTACTTATTTCACTGACACATTGAATTGCTTTCTGTTTCAAATTTTGGCATTATCTTTTGAGAATGTATTTTTGAGTCGCTAACTAGTTTAACAATACTCTCAACTGCTTGTGTGTGACATGGGAAAATTATTGAAGTCAATACATTGACTCTCGTGATCAGATTCTTTTGCTTCCTTTATAAACTGCTTTAGTTTGTCATCAGAAATATGCCTCTTCGTAGGAAGTCCTGTTACTTTAACATCATTCCATTCGATCATATCAATATAATCCTTGGCATCAAAGTTTATACTTTGAAATAAAAACTTTTTGATGCCACCTTCATTTTCAGACCTTGCTTTTAGAATCCGGGGTAATCCAAGTTCTCTCTTACATGACTGCGATCATCTGATATCATACAAAGGACGAGATTTTCAGAAGCAGATTTCTGGCACTGGAAAATGTATATAAGATAGCATAATAGCATTTTTCAATGGCAACAACCAGCATTTAAACATTACTGTAATTGGAATGGATGGAACTGCCGTGAACACTGGATTGAATAATGGTGTGGTTCCTTTATTGGAAAAGGAATTAAGAAGGCCACTGCAGTGGTTGATTTGTCTATTTCATGGAAATGAACTGCGCCTATGTCCTAATTTGGAGGAGAAATAGGTAAACAACTAGAAAAATGCTATGAACTTCCAGTAATTGAATTTTCACCTATTGAAAATGGCATTCCATTACTAGAAATTAAGGATGATTTAAGTGTGGACCCAAAATATTTGTTAGAAATGTCTAATGCAATCTCTGTTGGAAGGTGCTCTTCTGATTTGTCTATGAGAAAACCAGGAAAACTTTGTTATTCATGATAGCTTACATTAGAAAACCGAATACTTCACTTGTATGTGGGAACAGAATGTACTGCAAAAAAAATCTCCGAATACTGACTGAGTACATTTTGTAAGTATATGCACCTGTTTCGTTTCACATAAAGCTGAAACTATCTTATATCCATGGATCGATGCACTTGTGGAAACTTGTAAGCTATTCACGTTACCTCCATCAGACTCTTAAAAATGTAATTGACCCAGTCATTCAAAGAAATTCGTACTTTGCTGCTTCTGAAAATATCCTCCTACGTATGATATCAGTTGATCGCAGCCACGTAAGAGAGCTTGGATTACGCCGGATTCTAAGAGCAAGGACTGAAAAATGAAGGGGGCATTAGAAAGTTTTAAATTCAACGTATAAACTTTGATGCCAAGGATTATATTGATATGATTGTACGTAAAGATGTTAAAGTAACAGAACGAGGTATATTTCTGATTACAAACTAAAGCAGTTTCTAAAGGAAGCAAAATAATCTGATCAGGAGAGTCAACCTATTGACTTCAGAAATTTTCCATGTCACACACAAGTAGTAGAAAGGATTGTTAAATTCGTTACCGAGTCACCCTTACCCGTCCGTGGCACTTTTGCAAGAGTTGCATTGATAAAAACGAAAATACATTCTCAAAAGATAATGCCAAAATTTAATAATAAAAAACAAAACAAAACACAATACAAAGTGTCAGTGAAATAAGTAATGGAAACCATGTGTGATTACTATGGACTTTTGAAAACCTGAATTTTTTTTTCAAAATAACGTTTAACATCCCCAATCTCAAAGAACTTGTTAATCTTATGCACAGTAAGTGTGCGTTTAAATTTTCTTCTACACCCACTTTTGATTATATTCCTAAATCTGAAAAAGTTAAACCTCTGAATCAATCACATGAGCTTAAAGCAGGGTTGTTTAACCTTTTGCAGCATCTGGGCCACATGGTAATTTTTTTCAAGGCAGGCGGGCCGCATAAAAAAGTCAACTACATTCAAAAGTTTAGTTTTATTATGAAAATGAAAAATACATTGTATATGTAATGTATAAAATATTATAATCTTGGTATGCAATGTGATGTGGTAATTTTGAACGAAATCGAACATAATGTGATTTTTGAAATTGGTGTTGGTCTAAAGCGAATTGCTCTCGACTCTAACTTAACTAGCATTAATGATCGAATCCCTCTCTCAAACCAATTTTCTATCCTAGGAAACTGTCGTATTCCGGAGGAAAGAAATTCCCAATGCTAATGATGATTTTCCGTTTAGGCGGGAAACCAAATCTGAGCCATGTTTTTTTTTAATGGCGGAAGGGTACAAAGATACCCTCAACAAAATTTACAACCTAGCCAAAATTCAATATCCCAAATCAATTTCATGAAAATTTGTTAAAATCTTATCTGAAAACATTACTGCAATTGGATTAATATCGGAGCTTTCAAAATTACTTAATTAACTTACGCATTGAATTTGTTGGGAAAAAAATCCCAAAACCGAACTGCCACTTAAAATCCTTTTTAAGGAATCCTAACCGACACTTTGGCTGTGGAAGTCGAAGGCGAATTAATTATTTTAGGCTTACGTCACTGTAAAAACTGGTAACCAGTTTGGTAACAAACTTCCAATACTCTTTCATACAGCTAAGCTCATAAAAATAATTTAAATCTCTCATCTATCAAACCTATTCAAAATTTACAACCCAACAATGTTTACTCTTTGGGAAATCTCACTAAATGAATTTATCAAAATCCGCGATGTGTTAGCTAAAATTAAAAATTTATGTTCCGATCTTAATATTTCAAATCTTACCCAGTCCATTAATTGTTCACAGATTAATTCATTGGTTTCTGATAGTGCTTAACATTTTTCATTTGTTTTTCTGTTCCATGCCAGGCCGTTTCCTCTTACTGAAGTACCACACTTAACAATCTGTCAGTGAATGCTGGTGTGTGGCGTCCGTTTTTACTTCCCATGCTTCCGTCCTGGGTTCGACCCCCCAAAGTGCATTTCTGTTTTCTGTACTCGCGGATGTTCAGACCTGCCAATTTAATTTATTAAATATAACTTACTTATTATTTTAAACTTAATTGCCTTATTTTTTATTTCTAACATTTATTTAAACTAATATTTTGGCCTTTTTTTCTTATTGTAAATATTATTTCTCGTATTCTGATTCAATTACAAAAAAAAACAATGTAATATATTCTTCAATGTACGTACTGAGGATAAAGGGTCTTATTTTTTTTTCTTTTTTGGTGTCTCATGACATCTACTGTCTATGTTTCTGACATTACATTACATTAATATTTTTCTAAATATGTGTGATTTGTTTATTTTAACTAAGGTCTGTTAATTTAAAATTCCTTTTCTTTCATTCAAACGTGTATTATAAGAATATGTTACTGTAAAATTAATACGATGAAATTCGAGAAAAAATTCTACAAAATCAGTTGTTTTATAATGGCATCTAACAATTAGAAATACTTAGAAAATGTAAGTTTCCTGAAAAATATATTTTGAATATTTTATCTACAAAAATATATATTATTATTTTAATATACTATAAAAGAAATTAAAAAAATACAAATTTTGTCACTATTTCCTCTCTTATAAATAAAGAGTGGTGAAACAAGGACCCATTTTTAAGTAGATATTTAATTTCTCCAGTAATATATAAAAATAAACAATGAAACTAATTTTCATCTGTTTTTATAAGCTTTTAGGGAGTTTAAAACATACACACAGAATACAATCTTTACATACAAGGAAAATTATGTGAATTTTCACATAATACAATTATACAATTTCACATAATTCTTCTCACATAATACAATCTTTACATACAAGGAAAATTATGGGAATTTTCCGCGTAAAAGAATTTTCACAACAATGAAATAAATATTTTTGAAAAGTCTGTTTAATTTAATCTTAGCCTTCCCTTTCAAATCCATAATTCTGATGCAGATATCTGTTACTTGTGGTTACGAATCGAAGGTGCAATTCCGGGACGATAGAGGATAAACGGTTTCGGCGGGATTCACATCAACCCATAACAGGCCCTGAAACACGTAAACGGAAAGCATTCCAGCGGCCCGGAAAAATTCACCCGTACTTGTCGTTCAACCGGCGCCTCCAGCACTGGCCCGATAAGCTGCCGTCAGTCCTGCGTTTGTTGGGTATATATATATAGAAAGTCTTCTGTTGATGCGGTCTTAAAAGAAAATGTATTCCCACTCAAAACGGTTTTCTTTCCATAATCACTGACCCACTGCCGGGTCCACATTCATATTTGTAAAGAAACTGTGTTTAGGTTTCTAACAAATTTTATCATCATTTTAAATGTACTATATACTAGAAAATACTTTAAATTTTACACGGGTTTGCTTGTTCTGGAGTAAGAAAATAAAATTACTTTTTTCATCAGTCACAATTTTTATGTTCCATCAAACCCAAGCGTTGATCTGTATATCTCTTTTACCATTGTTTTAGAAAAATAAGATCTTTATAATGATAGACTCGCACCGTTGCCATGAAATATAGCTAGGAATAGCTATTCGAAATATCATTGTAATGCCGATCGGAATTTTTCTGCACTACTGTTTGTCATATACCGCTGAATTAAAATTTTATAAAAATCATCTATGATGCCATTAAATATCGGATAATGTTCTTTGCTTTACTTATAAAATTCGTATTGGAAACTTCCCTTTATAAGTAATCTATGTTATATTTTTTATAGCCCTCTTCTCATTTCTAGTTACTCGCTGTTCTTACATTAACGGACACTGGAAATTTATTCTTAGCATATACCCCCATGTTGTATGAAATGTTCTCAAAATATATTAAACGCATAAAATGCTTACATGCTTTGAAGCGAAACAATGGAAACATATGGCATACTGACAGGAAGCGCAGTAAACAATGCAGATGTTAAACAAACAAAACATTAATATACATTAAGAACGATAATAACAAAAGACAACGACATTAAGTTTAAGTGCCTCATTTTGTTTCTTACCTATGTATAACGCTCGTAAAGATAAAGCTTAAAAAAACAAAGAATTAAAGAAAATTTAAATCTCTTACCTTTCCCTCCTCCAGTAATTCTGCTCCACCGCTCCTGAAGGCAATTTGCCTTAAAAATGGCTCTTATCTTTAAAAAAGAAAATAACCCAGAGCACTGGAGAAATAAAAGAAAGTTGCAAAGATAAAAATAAACACAGGTATTTTAGTTTTGTAAGAGGTTGCTTTGATTTTGAAATTTTTTTTTTTTGGCTTCGCGTTTTCTTGAATGAGACTAATTTAGGAACTAAGCCACAAAATAAATTTTATTTTGCTCCAAGGTACCGTTCGGAAAAAAATGACAATGTAAAACAGAACATAAAACTTATTCGGTGGTATTCGAGAGGTATAGGCACTTGCGCTCAAAAACTTAAGTATAAATCAATTTTGAGCGCTTTAACTTTGCTTTGAACCACTTTCTAGAGAAATTACCGATGTTTTTAGAAGCTTTTTTCTTTGCCTGAAAAGAACGAATCAGACTAAACAAAGTGATTTATTGTTTGAAAAGTTTAAGTGTAGTTTTAATAATTGTATGAAATATTTCACAACAACTCTTAACCGATTTGCATATGAATGCTTGCTCATTTCACGCCAATAGCTTAAAAAACAATGGCTTTTTCCAGAGATATAAAATATAATTTTACAAACGCTAAAATTTTAAAATAGTGTCCTGCTAGTGAAATCATGCTATTGAAACTTTTCGAGACGTCTATAACGTTCATAAGAAGAAAAAGAAACCTTTTTTATTTGGATAGCATAAAGCATATAGAATGTATTCTTAAACCGTTTTCTTATAAATCAAAAAACAAGTAAATATCATGAGCTATAAATTTATAGGTTATTTTTCGTACAATGTCAAATAATGTCTCAAAAATAAATCTATCAGTAATATTACAGCGTTTTCTTTTAGATATTAAATTGATAAATTTGCTGTCTGGTATCATGTATGTGTATAAAAATTAATACCCAAAAATTCTAAAATCAAGTGATTTGTAGTAAGATTTAAAAATAACCATTTATGTAACAAAATTGCATCAGTGGCTTAAAAATGAGTAATTCCTGGGTACTTTAAATTAATATATATATATATATATATATTGTTGTGAAGGATCCACAATTTGGACATTTTGAACTCCTTCCAACGTTATAGCCATTTTGTTCTTCCAACACGATTACGGGGCATAAAACGGCCATATTGGAACTGCACCAATTTTCCAAGAAACATCACCCCTCCTGAATTCCTCAGGACGCGGGACAGAAATTCCAGGAAATTCAACGGACTTCCAATTTTCTTGGAAATAAGCGTACCACGTGGGTCAACCATGGGAATGTCAGAGCATCCTGCCCTCGAATAAAAAACTCGAAGAGGCAATAAATTTACGTGAATAACTAACCTGGGGAGGGGTTATAATGAAGAATGTAGGAGACCCGAGTGTGGGAGAAAACGACGTTCGGAGGGAGAGCGAGGGAGCGATTGGAGGTAGCGAGCTGCAAGAGAGCCTGGGAAGGAAAGACGCCCCCGTAAAATGGTGAGATACCCGTCTTCAACCGCCAGCACCGAATCCTGTTGCTTCCGCCAGTGAAGAGCCACATGAATTTCTACCCGATGCCTAAATCCTCCTCCTGTAGAAGTACCTCAACGAAGCCATGCTGTTTTCATCAAATCTCCCCAGGTTGGTCATAAATTCCCCCTCTAAATAGTGCTCATGCCTTCTGAGAGATTACGAGACTTTTATTTCACTCGACCCATAATGGTTATGCCGCAGGAAGCGGATGAAGTATGCCCTAATTCGGTTAAAAATATGTATAGCCAAGATCTTAAATATAATATGTAAACCCGACCTTTTCTTGTAAAATATTGTATAATAAATGTTGTTATTTTTATTTATAAACGCATAGTTACCTTTGGAGTTCACCTCCCTAAATTTACACAACGCAAAGGGGTATCTCTGGTACCCCTCATAACATATATATATATATATATATATATATATATATATATATATATATATACAAATGAGAGAACAGTTTGAAATTTTTAACGCAATTCACGGAGATAATGGAAGATTTTATTTGAGGAAATAAGAAAATGCAAGGATATCAGTAATAAATGACACTTCATGTTAATTATCCGAAAATTTGAAAATTAATTAATAAAATGGTATTAAAATAGACCCCGTAATTCTTTAGATAAACAATAATTGAAATACGCAATTGACTTAACAATCATCAAAGGATTGGGCACAAGATAAGTTCAACGAATTTTATCAAAAGAGGAATTTAATCTGTCATAATAAATTTCTAAAACAGAAGTGTTAGGTAGAAGAATTCAGATAGAGTGGAGTGATTCATTTCCATAGATTGATTTTATAGTTTAAATAATCACCATAATTTAATCATTAGCCGCGTTAATGAGCTTTATTAGCATTAAATGAAAAATGCATCGCATTCTACATTAGTATTAATGAGGCGCTAATGGGTAGTTAATGATATAAATGTCACCTAAATATGGCCAATCGTAATAAATGCCTTTTTTCCAGAATGGAAGTCCATTGAGGCGTCTAACATCCCCTTACACAGCTTGAATTATTCAGATCATTATCCGCAAATTGAAAATAATAATGGTTATATTTAAAGGCATATTTATTTATTTGCTTGTTTCTAATAATATATTTGGGTTTAAATTAAAAAGAATTTTGAAAAACCCTTTAATGTTCTTTAATTAATCAAATATAATATTAAAAGGAATTTTTCTCACATACACACCGTGTAATGTTGATGTATACCCACAATTATTCAACGATGACTGTATATATATATATATATATATATTCCCCTAATAGTTATCGTGTTCTGTGTATGGATCTGTCATGTAACGCTTCCGGAGCAACCTCTTCATAAATATATCAGCCTAAGGCATCAATTTTGTTTTATGAGTTAGGCTTAACAAGTAAAGTTCAAAAAGATTATTTGCTTTCTAAACCCAAATAATTTTAATTAAAACAACGTAATATCGACACAAATCAAATTTATTTCGCTTTTTAGATGATTATAATACAAGTATTCATTTTATATACTCAGAACTTGAAAATGTGAACAAGTGAGTCATTCATTCACTGTGATTCATTCATTGTCGTTAATTTAAGAAAAATTGAATCACAGAATCTTCTTCACAACAAAACAGTTTTTTATTATATTATTATTTTAATATTTATATATTTATATTTTAACCATACAGGGTGGTCATAAAATATATGTCAAAAATGTAAAGGTAGGTAGAGGGGACCTAAATAAGCATATTTTATATAGGATTGTGTGTGCGGTAATGGCGCCTTGAGCCGGTAGGGATCGCTGATGACTGCGGCGTATAAAAGCGCTTCCCTAGCTGGATTCATCATTTCCAACACGGATCTCAAACAGCATGCATCGTTTCACCAATGTGGAGCTGGCCGACATGCATTTCATATGTGGCGCTGCAATAGGAAACGGATTAGCTGCTCAGAGGATGTACAGGGAGCGATTACCGGATAGGAATCTTCGAACATTCGAGCGTCTTCATCGGGAGTTACGCACACGTGGATCGTTTTATGCTTTTAGGCGTGGAGCTGGCATTGGAAGATATCGCAGAACTCCTGCAGTGGAAACCAGAATACTAACCACAGTAGAGGATAATCCTTCAACAAGCTCGAGATCTGTAGGACGTGCGTTGGGTGTGAGCCATCAAAGTGTTTTGAGGACTAAACATGAAGACGGAATGCATCCGTATCATTTACAGGCAGTGCAAGCAATGACCCCTGCCGATTATCTTCTACGTCTCAACTTTGCTCGTTGGTACCTACATCAGACTGCAGCCAATCCAAACCTCCCAGCAAATGTTTTATTTACTGATGAGTCTACCTTTACGCGGTCGGGTATGTTTAACAGCCATAATTCTCACCTGTGGGCTCATGGCAATCCACATGGCACAATAGCACACGCGTACCAAGAAAGGTTTTCCATTAATGTTTGGGCAGGCATTGTGCACAATAACTTAGTAGGACCGTACATTCTACCTAGTCGTTTAACTGGCCATACATACAACATCTCCCTACAGGAGGTTTTACCTGAACTTCTGGTAGATATTACTCTAGCTGTTCGCAGACGAATGTGGTTCCAGCACGATGGAACCCCAGCTCACTTCAGTCGAAACGTCAAGAATCACCTGGACGCTGTCTACGGCCAACACTGGATAGGACGGGGCGGTCCAGTTCCCTGGCCACCGCGTTCTCCTGATTTAACCTGCTTGGATTTTTTTCTGTTGCGGACATATTAAAAGCCTGGTGTACGAGAGTCCCGTCACATCTGCAGAAGATCTTGCTGCCCGCTTGTCTGTTGCTGCTGGACATGTGCTCGACATGCCTGACGTCTTTTCTGATGTACGCCGATCCATGCACCGTCGCTGTAAATCTAGTATCACTGTTGGTGGCAGCACTTTCGAGCACCTCTTTTAAACTGTTAATAAATTTTTCTTTTATTTTGTCTTTACTTGTCTTTTCAGTTTACTTTGATTCATACTGCTTTACAAGCTAGTGCTTTAATGTGTCATTACCACACACACATTCCTATACGAAATATGCTTAATTAGGTCCCCTCTACCTACCTTTACATTTTTGACATATATTTTAGGACCACCCTGTATAATATATATATTTTAACCAGATATTACAATAATGTCAAATTTAGTATTTTCGGAAAGTTGCATACCCGATGCATGCGTAGCGATATGTTCAAAACTGTGTACGGTAGAGATGGATGTTGAAAAATTGCTAACACACGTGGCTTTCATGTGCTCACATGTGGCTTTCACGTGATTTATCGTAAAGCACTCTATTCGATGATAGTGTTTTAATTTATGTTTAATATTTACTTGTATTAGTACTTTTATAACGGTTTGTATTCTATTAGAGTTCTTATTTAAACGGTATAACGTAATATATCGCCGGCCAGCTGCTATTTTTCTTTTTATTTCGTAATGTCTGGATGATTATATTTGGATGTAAATTTCAAGCTAAGTAACTTAATTTAACATTGTAATTGTGTTTACTTGAATGTTTATTTGCTTAAAATTGTGCTTTTGTTCATACCGATTTTTTGTAAAGCATTCTATTACGATGATAGTGTTTTTAATTTCTGTTTATTATTGTATTTTTGCACGTGAGTAATTTGTATGATTTTTTAATCTAATTTTCTTTAGTTCATATATTTTATTTTTGCTTAATATATTTATACATAACATATTTATAGCATACTAGTTAGATTGTGCAAGTCGGATTGAAAAATCAGCGGTAAGCATGCTTTTTTTCCAAGAAGAAAGACGCTTTATTTTAATTATAAACTCAGATTATAACATCTCGGATTATTACAAAATTTTTAATTATAACATCGGATTAAAAAATAGATAATATTCTGCAAAAAAATTTAATATTTTAACAAGGTTATGAACCTTTTTTTTATTGGAGCTGTTCAATTATTTACCGTCAAGTTTTAATGGGTACTATATATATATATATATATATATATATATATATATATATATATATATATATATATATTGCAATTAAATATGAGATTTGTTTGTCGAAACAAAGCCTAAATCTAGAGAGAGCCTTAAATGACATTACAATACAATATCACTATACTATGAAATGCGGGTGGTATATTAATAAAAGATACCATTATGTCACTATAATCATTTTGTTTCGAATCCAAATACTGCATATTACATGAAAATTGAGGAAATAAACACTTTTGTTATAGTTAAAAGGGAAAAAGTTTTCTTTTTACACATTCATATACACTGCATGCACAAAAGTTGTTGATACTATAACGTGTTTTTTTTTCGAAAAAAATAGGACTTTGTCAGTAATGAATCGGAAATTTAGAATGTTTAGTCATCCTTTCCTTCAATCATCGACGAAAATGAGCATAAAGCACATATAGCTGCGAATTCGTAAATATAGCATAAGACAGGACTGTTTTCAATTTATAGATAGTTTTAAAATAAAATAAAAGGAATAAATACTTGATGAAAGAGTGATGTATTAAAGAAATATATTTAGTATTACTCTTCGCCTAAAATGCGCATCTCCAAACTAGGTGGAAATATGCTGCAGAATGGATATTCAAATTTCAAAGGGTAGTAAAAAAAAGAAAGAAACATTTTTAAAAATGGTTTATATTTTCTAAAATTACTATCAATTCATTTATTTTTTCCTTTACGTTTCGAAAATAGAATTAATAAATGCGTGCAAAGTTTAAAAATGCGTAATAAAAGAAGCTATCCTCGGAAAAATTTTATGTTTGCGCCAATAGGATCACAGGGACATTGAATCTTTTTTCCATGTAAAAATAATTTTTGCATTATTTTTGCATTTATTCGCATATATATATATATATATATATATATATATATATATATATATATATATATATATATATATATATATATATATATATATATATATATATATATATATATATATACCGGGTGGGTCATGAATTCGTGCAAACTTCAAAAATTCATAATAAAAGAAATAATGCTCGGAAAATTTTTCTCTTTGCGCCAATAAGATCAGAGGGACTTTGGATTTTTTTCCATGTAAAAAAAAAAAAAAAAAAAGTTTCCAAGAGTAACCGAAAGAGGGCGCTCACGCGTCATGCTGAGGAGTGTTATTCAAATCGGGATATCAATAAATCACCTGGCTGGAAATGGATCCGGCATTCGAAGCCGACAGCATGCTTCCTTTACCAGATCGAGAGTTGGCGGTTAAACTTTTTTACACGAATGGTGGATCCACAAGTGTTGCATTGCAAAAGTTTCGCACGGCGATAGGACTGTGGCTCTCACGATCACCAGACTTCACCCCGGCAAATTTTTGGTTGTGGGAATACTTAAAGACTGTACCGGGGCTCCCCAACCACTTTGGTGGATCTGAAAAAAGCCATTCGACAGACAGTCGCTGCCATCGATGGCGACATGCTACATTCCGCTGTAATGGCGTAGTGACGCTCCTCAATTGCATATTACCTTGTGCTGCTGGTGAAGTTGAACATGTGTTACTTTAAAATAAATGCACAGTCTCATATTGTTTTGATCTGTTTGATTTTCTGTTTGTGTTTGCCTAATTTGCATAAAACGTCTCAGTATGGCGTGTGAGCGCCCTATTTCGGTTGCTTTTTTTATTTATTTTTTATTATTTATTTAACATGGAAAACAAATTCAATGTCCCTCTGATCCTATTGACGGAAACAGAAAAATTTTCCGAGCATTACTTCTTTTATTAAGAATTTTTGAACTTTGCACGAATTTATGACGCACACGGTATATATATATATATATATATATATATATATATATATATATATATATATATATATATATATATATATATATATATATATATATATATATATATATATATAAATATATATATATATATATGTATGTATGTATGTATGTATGTATATATATGAACTTGTGGGGGCCCTGTGGTACAGCGTGCTGGTTTTCGGTGCTGAACGTGCTCGGATCAAATCTCAGCATCGCGCCGAGAAAAATGTCTCCGTTTGTATCGTCCTTTCATAGGGAGTAATGCTGTCCGCTTAATGCCCCCCCCCCATAATAAAATGGATAGTAAACTGCGGCGTAGTATAAGAGAATGTTTGACCTCAAGTGCCTCCGATTTAAAAAAAAAATATATATATATATATATATATATATATATACCGGGTGGCCATAATTAAACTGACAGTGCTCACAGTGTTCTGTGGCGCGATCTATTTGCGAGAATGACGCCACATTTTGTAGGAAGATTAAACAAGACGGGGGACGAAGGATTCCGCGAAAAAATAAATTAGTTCCAAAAGTCACCGCTAGGGGAATATTTGGCGCTGTGTAATAGAAAATAGAGTGTTAACAAATGCAAATTAATACGGAATAAAATTACCTTTTATTATGCACATTTTCTTATTTAGTTCAAGTGCAATATGGCAACACTTTTAAAAAAGCCTAAAATCTTCATAAACACCGATATAGTCTCGTGATCTGCAATATCACGTACGCTGAGCAGAAGAAGAAGTTCTTTATTCAAATTTCACGTTACATCCATTGGCACAGTGCCAGCTGCTTGGGTTTTAAAAGGCAATGTGTTACGTTTCGAATCAATCGGATTGAAAGTTTATGAGCAATGTCTCCTTCTTTAGTCGAGCGTGCGTTACTGGTCAAATTCTTTTACCTCAACCAGTGCAACGCGTCAGCCGCTCTTCGTGCTTTTAGAACGCACAAAAAAATGCGTAAAGGTAACGGTCCTGTGTCAGTTAATGGGCTAAAAGCAATGGTTGCGACGTTTGAGAAAACAGGTTCTCTGAAGGTTCAGTCAGGCAGAGGACGAAAACCTGTACCACAGGATACAATCGAAGCACTTGGGTAATAAAAGGTAATTTCCGTATTGATTTGCATTTGTTAACACTGTATTTTCTATTACACAGCGCCAAATATTCCCCTAGCGGTGACTTTTGGAACTAATTTATTTTTTCGCGGAATCCTTCGTCCCCCGTCTTGTTTAATCTTCCAACAAAATGTGGCGTCATTCTCGCAAATAGATCGCGCTACAGAACACTGTGAGCACTGTCAGTTTAATTATGGCAACCCGGTATATACACTGCTGGCCACCCAAATTGCAACACCAAGAAAGACAAGAGATATCACAACAAAATTTATTTTGTAGATAACATGTTGACCAAGTATCAAATGATTAAATTTATAGACTTCTGTGAAGTGTGGTTCCTGCCAAAATCAGTAGCCAGAGTAGCCGCCATTGTTGGAGATCACCGCTGCCACACGCCTCGGCATTAATTCAAAGAGACTTTGGATGAGTTCTTGGGGTACAGCAGACCAAGCAGCTTCCACACGTTGCCAAAGTTGATCTGCTGTGGCAGCTGAGGATGGAATCTGGGTCAATCGTAGGGAAACCATGGACAACATGTTTTCTATTGGCGAAAGATCCGGAGAGCGAGGCGGCCAGTTAAGCAGTTCAATCTGGCGACTGACGAAGAACCGTTGGACAATGCGTGCCACGTGTGGTCGCGCATTATCCTGTTGAAATATGGCTGTCGGCAAGCCCTGAAGGTGAGGAAGGACAACTGGCTCCAACACCTCGGAGATATAGCGCTGGCTGTTTAAAGTACCGGCAATGCGTACTAGAGGAGTGCGAGAGTGATATCCAATACCGCCCCATACCATAATACCCGGTGCAGGACCCGGTGCTTTTTTTTTTTTTGAAAAACCACAAGAAAAACACAATTGCCGAACTTGAAATCGTTGAAATCTCCAAGCCTTAAATAGCGCTTTGAAGTGGCGCCACAGGCGCGCGTGATGTGCGTCTGCGCTGAAATTCTAATCATTTGGATATCTCACCTCCGCTAATGCATGTTGTAAATTTCATGTTATTTGCATGTTTCCTTCAGGGTTTTGCATTTACAGTGGCCAGCAGTGTATATATATATATATATATATATATATATATATATATATATATATATATATATATATATATATATATATATATATATATATATATATATATATATATTCCCTAAGGCTATATTTGCTTTGAAAATTTAAGTTTTGTCAATTAAATTCTAGAAAAATCGCCAACACGCAAAAGAATTTCTTTAAGCGAAACGAATAGCCCTTTTACAATTTTTGTAGATCGTCATCTGCATTGCCCAACTGCTGCATACCCGGATTTCAGATCAATACCAAACCAAGTTTTATTGATGAACTCAGAAGTATTTTTTCTCGAAACCTTTTGATTGAGCGAAGTCTCTTTCATGCCACTCCAAAAAAGCATGTTGTTTGTATTAGACGTATTCCAAACAACTCAAAACACGAAAGGAAATATTGAAAACAGATATTGATATTTAACGTATATTTCTTTTTTCATTATTATTTCGATTTTTTTTTTGTTCAAAACATTTGGTACCGAATAGGTTATTTAGAAAATATTCTATCAAATACGTCAAAATTTGAAATTGGTTATCATTCAAGTGTCTGTTTGCAGTCACTCTATATTTCAACACCTGCAAACTTGATTACTACGCTCTTTTCTAAGTATTTCATTTGTCAAAAGTAAGTACGAAAACAGTTCTTGAAGTCTAGTTATATTTCCATATTGATTTTCCCTGACATTCTTTTTCATATTCATTTTTACCAAGCATTCAACACTGTTATATCGTCTTGTGGGCGCAGTGACATCACACTATAGGTGATGCATATAATTAATTTATAATTAACAGGTAAATTCCCAAAGTATTTCTTGAAGCATTACAGGATTTAGAAAATGTACACTCAATAATTTATTGGCTACGAAATCTACAAATTCTTATTCACTGTGTTTTCAACGCCGTTATAATAACTGTAATAATTTAACGATTAGAATGTTTTTAATTTGTTTTCTTTAATGCCATTCGGAATAATTTTTTAGATTGTTTGGTGAGAGCTGTAATATAAGCGTGCATTTGAAACGGAAATTTATGAAAATTAGGAAATTTCTTTGTGTGTCCAATTTAATATTGAAGGTCGAAGAAAATTTTCGACATTTTCAACATATTACGCTTTATTATTTGCAAGAAAGGTGAACGCGCAAAAAAGTTTAGTTCAATATGAGTTTTGGGAAGATGTAATTATAAAACTGCGAGCTGATAATCTATATACACTGCTGGCCACTGTAAATGCAACACCCTGAAGGAAACATTCAAATAACATGAAATTTGCAACATGCATTAGCGGAGGTGAGATATACAAATGATTAGAATTTCAGCGCAGACGCACATCACGCGCGCCTGTGGCGTCACTTCAAAGCGCTATTTAAGGTTTGGAGATTTCGACGATTTCAAGTTCGGCAATTGTGTTTTTCTTGTGGTTTGTTCAAAAAAATTATCAATTATGCCTCGTCGAAAACAGCGATCATCTTTTGATCAAGTATCCGAGTTCGACAGAGGAAGGATAGTGGCCTACCGAGATTGTGGATTATCTTTCAGGGAAATCGGTAGTCGTGTTGGACGAAACCAAACAACTGTAATGGGGATATGTGATCGTTGGATGCAGGAGGGTACGACGGACTGGCGTGTTCGATCGCATCCACCTCAGCGCATCACTTTACGTGCTGACAGGCAAATTGTGCGCATGGCAGTGACGGATCGCTCAGTCACATCACGAACCATAGCACAGCACATGCAGTCTGTGACGCATCATCCAGTGTCTACGCGTACCATTCGACGCCGTTTACAGCAGAGTGGTCAGTCTGCAAGACGTCCATTGCTTTGTCTACCCTTGACGCAGAACCGCAGACGTCTCCGCTGCCAATGGTGCGATGACAGAAGGATGTGGACGGCAGAATGGAATGAAATTGTCTTTTCTGACGAGTCACGCTTCTGTCTGCAACACCACGATGGTCGCATTCGAGTGTGGAGACACCGTGAAGAGAGGATGCTGAACAGCTGCGTTATGCACTGCCACACTGGTCCTGCACCGGGTATTATTATATGGGGCGGTATTGGATATCACTCTCGCACACCTCTACTACGCATTGCCGGTACTTTAAACAGCCAGTGCTACATCTCCGAGGTGTTGGAGCCAGTTGTCCTTCCTTACCTTCAGGGCTTGCCCATAGCCATATTTCAACAGGATAATGCGCGACCACACGTAGCACGCATTATCCAACGGTTCTTCGTCAAGTGCCAGATTGAATTGCTTCCCTGGCCGCCTCGCTCTCCGGATCTTTCGCCGATAGAAAACATGTGGTCCATGGTTGCTCTACGATTGACCCAGATTCCATTCCCAGCTGCCACATCAGATCAACTTTGGCAACGTGTGGCAGCTGCTTGGTCTGCTGAAACCCCAAGAACTCATCCAAAGTCTCTTTGAATCAATGCCGCGGCATGTGGCAGCGGTGATCTCCAACAATGTCGGCTACTCTGGCTACTGATTTTGGCAGGAACCACACTTCACAGAAGTCTATAAATTTAACCATTTGATACTTGGTCAACATGTTATCTACAAAATAAATTTTGTTGTGATATCTCTTGTCTTTCTTGGTGTTGCAATTTGGGTGACCAGCAATGTATATCAAACAGATCCGTGACTGTCTGACTGACTGACAGATAACGCACAGACCAAACCGCTGGACATAAACGGCTGAAATTTCGCATGGCGATTCTGCTTACAGTTTAGGGGTGCACTAAGAAAGATTTTTGAAAAATTCTTCGCAGATTTTTTTAAATTAAATTTTTAAACTGTTTTTGTAACTTTTTTCTAAGTTTGCATTGAAACTAACAATCGGAGGGTTATAAAATTTATATCACAAAAAAATCATAAAAATTCCTCTAAAATGAAATTTTTTTCGAATCTTTACCTCGATTTTCTCATTTTTGATGATTTTTTAAAGATTAATTTTTAGAATTTAATTTATTAAATGCTGACCACGTGGTTTCTTTTCTTTTTGTGATACTTTAAGTTAACTTTGCGTCCCGTGCATAACAATGAAATACATTGACAAAAAAATTTTAAAATACGATAAAAGATAAAAATTAACCACTAGACTAATTAAGATGGAATTTTTTTTATAATTTAGCTCAAATTAGTATTTTTTATGGATATTAAAGATACAAATTAATTGCATACATTTACCATTCTATTTAATTTGAATATTTTCTTCTGCAATATATTGTCTGTCAAAAATATCCGTTACAATTTTTTTTATAAATACATTTTTTAGGCATCGAATTCATACATTCACCGTTTCATTTATTATAAATAAATAAATATATATATATATATATATATATATATATATATATATATATATATTTGGGGCCTTAATTGCATACATTGACAGTTGTATTTAATTTGAATGTACTCCGTAGAGAAGCACGGGTATTCAGCTAGTATGGTATAAGATAGCGGAACAAAACTTGTTCAATATTGGTTCTTGGTGGAGATCAAAAATGTGTCTTTTAACATTACTTAAAAAGTGAATGAACTTTTTGGTTAACCTAAGGTATATGAGGGGCACAAAGGAAAGTGAGACTTTAGTTTTAGTGGTAGTGGTTAAATGCTCAGTGCTTAGCGTTTGCACAAGCGTTGGAAAGTTTCAGTGTGCTGGTTGAACGTGTTTAAGCAAGGTGAGTACGTATGGCCGTCACATGGATTCGCCCAAACATTCCCAGCTAGTAGTCGTTAAATTTTTGACGCAAGAAGGGGATAGAAGCAGAAATTTATCACCGTGTGAGGAATGAATATAGGCATGAGTGTCTGTCATAGTATACAGTACTTAGATTGCTCAGGGAATTTCGTAATGTATGTGAGAATACAGGACAAACAGACGTCTGAGAAGCACACTTGGCCATCACCATAGAATCGACTTCCGTGGGCAAGATTTGCTGGGGCATTTACGCTGGGAGGTCCTCGATCTCCCCCTCATCACCATTGTCAGGCCTGTCGCCCTGCTACTATCATATCAACGGATCGTCGAGAAAGTCTGTCAAGGACCACATGTTTGTTAACAATGCAGAAGGTCCAGGACATTGTTCAACGGTTTCTCCGACAATCACGGAGTTCTTTATTCGGGGTATCCAAAATCTAGTAAGCAATGAGACACTTACCGGGACTGACAAGGCTATGTGTAGCGGATATGTAGCTCATGTTTGACCATTACTTCCTGTATGTTCACATAATGTTTATGTATGTTCATCAATAAACTATTACTGAAAAAACGGAATGTATCCTTTCATTTGGGCCCCCCTTATACAGGGTGTCCGGGGTAAAAGTATCCAAAAGTCATGAGTTATTTTTACGGAACTACCCATTAGAATTTAAAATAAATTATTTAAATAGAAAGCACGTCTCACCAAGTTTTCATATCAATCATAGACTTCGATCATAGTATCATATATTTCGATGTGTTCACCTTTTGTAGCACAAAATACGTCTAAATGGAAATCTAGTTCTCTCCTAGTGTTTCGTAACATATAAGGAGTTATTACACGAATTGTTTGAATGATACGTTTGTTCAACTCACCCACAGTTTCAATTTTTTGTTTATACACAACGGATTTAATGAATCCCCAAGCAAAAAAGTCTATTAACGTCTGATATGCTACGAAACACTTGGAGAGAACTGGATTACCACTTAGACGTTAGTCGTGCTGCAAAAGGTACACACATCGAAATCTGTGATACTGTGATAGAAATCTATTTAAACTTGGTGAGATGTTCTTTCTATTTAAATATATTTTTTAAATTCTAATGTGTAATTCCGTAAAAACAAATCATGACTTTTGGATACCTTTAGCCTGGACTTCCTGTATAAGCGCATGCAAATCGATTGTTATTTTCAGAGGACATTTACATAAACATAATTTGCTTTCTATTGCCATTATCTGTTAGAAAATATAAAAAGCAACGCATTGATCAGAGAAGTTTAAAAAAAACTGCTTTTGACGGTGAATTTATAGTGTTAAAGGATTGCAAATATGTCTAGAATGCCTTAGCCGGATTTCTAACGGAATTTTTGTCACACTAATTTTGTTCAACGTCTAAAAATATATATTATTTCGAGTTTTAAATGCCTGGTCATCAAGCATATTATATATATTTTTTTTTAAATTCTCGTGAATTTCCTTTTTAATACATCTTTTCCTCAATCTGTAATCGTTTGTTAGAACAATTTAAGCAATGTTCAATAATTGACTTAATAGATAAAAATATCTCCTTCATTCTAAACGCAGTTAAGGAAATAGTAAGTGACACATAATCGAAAAGTACCATAGTTTTTCAGTATCAGATATGTTTAAGGATAAAAACAGCTAATCATATGAAAAAGAGTCATTTATTCAAAAAAGACCTTAATGTACACTAAAGCTTTTTTTTAAATACCAGTAATAACGTATAAATGCAATTAAGTACAAACAAAATTAAGAAGCAGTGTTGAAATACAATTTTAAGGAATTCTCAAAATTATATGCCTTTTAATACTACTGTCGCTGATTCCACGATTTCGGAAACAAAATCATTTATTTTAATAGGTATTCTAGTTCTATTTCATGCTCCGCAATTAGGATTCCTTTGATTAAAATTTTAGAAAATTCTTTCACAAGAGTTAAATAACACGAAAACATTAATCGCACTTCGGAATTATTACTAAGCGCGTACAATTGAAGAAACTTTAATTTTGGAACTTTCATCCCGTTAACAATTTGTAGAAATTGAATTGCAAAAGGGCTATTTGTATTTTCCGCGCAGAATTAAATACTGTAATGGAATTTTTAATACAAGGAATGCAGCTAAAGCGTCTCCACAAATGTTTCTATTGATATCACCCTTCAGCTTTAAAAGTAAGTAAATTTTACCTTTAATTACAGAGACTACTATTACTACTAATACAAATAATAATAATAATATATATATATATATATATATATATATAAATATAATTTACCTATATATATATATATATATATATATATGTGTGTGTGTGTGTGTGTGTGTGTGTGTGTTAGTTAGTGTGTGTATGTATGTATGTATATATGTATATATACTGGTGCCCAAAATTAGAGTCACAAACAGAAAATTTTTGATATCTGGCGAAAAATTGCTTTATAACAAAAAATTTCATACTGAAATGGCTCATACAATAACAAAGCATATAACAACGTAACAAGGGGAATAGGAGATAAATTGTTAGAAATATACAAATTAGACCAATAACGGCCAAACAATGATGCATTATATCTGAGGAACGGTCCGTCTAATACGAAGTCACCGTGCACAGCTACACAAGCCATAAAACGAGATTTCAGAGTGTTAATGAGGATATCGGTAAATGATTGTGGCAACTAATCCCATTCTTCTAAAATCGCGGATTATAACAACTGGAGGGTTCAATGGGGGAAGGGGGTAGAGACGTCGTTCAATGTCTCTTCCTAGACAATCTCAAACATATTCTAGGGGATTTAGGTCCCGAGACATAGCCTCTTCCTCCAGATCCAATCGCCTCAACAAGATAAGCTCTGTGGGGCCCCGCATTATCGTCCTTAAAAAAGAAGTCCGGGCAGGTAGCACGAAACAACCTCACATAGGCATAAAGGACCTCCTCCCTAAAGCGCTGTGCGTTGACACTGTTTGCATCAAACATATGCAGCGGTGTACGACTATCCAACTGGATACCGACCACTCAAAGGAATCTCCCACCACCAAAGGGATCTATTTCCCTTATGTTGAAGGCATGATAGTGGGTCCTAGGCAGTCTCTAGATCAGAGGTCCCCACACTTGTTTGTCCCATAGACCCCGTGTCGATTTTTTCTGTTTGGGGTAGACCCCTCTGCTATCCTAATACTGACTGTTTTACAAATTTATCAACTTTAAAAATGTTTTTGAAGCTGACACAGAGCTACTCCCTGTGAGAGGGTTTACTGTAGAGTGAAAAATTTTAAAATAATATATATATATATATATGTGTGTGTGTGTGTGTGTGTTAGTTAAATTTATAGTTATACATTTATAAATTAAAACGACACAAAATGCAAATCTTGTAGCATTTTTATGTAGAATAAATACACAACAAAATAAGTGCTTTTAATGGTAGAGATGATCCTGATGCTTTGATAGCAAAATTTCAATATTCGGCTTAGTCATTGAAATTTAGTCAGGTTTAACCTTAAATGTCCTCGGTGTGTGATTTCTAATCTGTTTCTTTTTGTTGTTGTTGTTGTAAGGAGATTGACAACTTCGCTGAAACCCCTTTCCACGAGGTATGAAGATGGAAAAGCTATCTAAAACTTTCTCGCGATAGTTCATAATGCAGGATATGTAACAGGTATACCACTTCATAACCAGGTATACCTGTCATAACCTGGATACCACTTTTCGTGCCACTCATAGCTACCGAACCACGGAGCCCTGAGACTAGCCATATTCCAACTTCCTGTTGCTCACCATCTCAGTGAGGTATTAAACGATTATGACAAATCTTTCGCAGTGAAATAGGTGAACCTTGAGGCATTTTATGTAGGAATCACAACTCTGCAGACAAAAAATCCCAGGTGCTGAAACGGTCATTTCAGCGTACTGCTACAATATTTACGATAAACCCCTTTGAATGAAAACTGCATTCTAACATTATGTTACTCGTTCCGAAAAATATGTATGTTAAACATGTTATCAATTTTACTGGTAGCCATTTTGAATTATTGTCAAAACGTGATTGTGACCTTAATTTTGGTCTCCAGTGTATATACACACAAACAAACAAACAATCAATCAAACAAACACACACACACACACACACACACACATATATATATATATATATATATATATATATATATATATATATATATATATATATATATATATATATTATTCATTATCATTTGAAATATTAATATCGGTACGATGTGATGTTATCAATAACTATTCTTATAATGATTTATTATGTCTGTTTTAAGTTACTATGATTTATCATAATCATAATGACTGAAACTATACAACGAGCCAGAAAATCATCTTCATTCGGAATCCGGATTGCTTGCATGCATGCATCATTCTTTGCACTACATTATTATAATGAGATAGGAATCGTAACTTAATTTATAAGCAGGTAGTGATTATATAATTATGATTCTAAATGAAATGAGCTTTAGCAAAAAATGTATTAGTACGTCTTAACATCTAATAATATGTGTCTCAAAAACTACATAACTACAATTTCTGAGTTCTATTAAAAATGTTAAAGGAAGACAAATTTCTTCATTCTATAATAAATACTGTGTTTACAGGATGATTTATAAACTTAACAACTTCATTTGAACGTTAATTGATTGTCATTCTGAAACTCCCCGTATCACATAAAATGGATGACAAAACTTCTTGAAACCATAGACTTATGCGTAAGTTTTGTACATATCTGAAACTTTCTTTCCAGACAATATTTCCATGGAGAGATTTCCCTGCGTATGATAGAGTGCAATCGGATATTCCCAAATGGCCCTCCACCAGTTATGATAGATCGAGTTCTGAAGAGAGAAAACAAGAGATATCCTCAGGGGTTATTCGTCAAGGGTGACAGCAGAACGAATTCTTTGGAATGAGCACTTTGGTATTCGTCAGATAAGTTTCTAAAGAAGCAGGTTACCGTGCATATGAAGAATAAAATATCTTATCATGTGGCTAATATTCTAGCAAGTATTCGAAGTAACGTGTTATACTTTATGCTTTGGAAGTTCCATTGCATTTCTTCATTTCAGTCTTTTTCTACGAGACGTTCACTTTATTATTCATCATGTAAGTTTGTATAGAAATTGGAAATCGTTCATATGATGAATAAAATATCTTATCGCTTAGCTAATATTTAAGGAAATATTCGAAGTAGTATGTTGTAATGTTTTACGCTTTGGAACATTCATTTAATTTTTGGTTTATTAGACGTGCGTTTTAATATTCATCATAAAGAAACTAGTTATCGTGCATATGAAGAATAAAATATCTTATCCTGTGGCTAATATTCTATCAAGTATCCAAAGTAACATGTTATATTTTATGCTTTTGGAGGTCCATTGCATTTCTTCACTTCATTATTTTTCTATGAGATGTACATTTTATTATTCATCATGTAAGTTTCTATAGAAATTGGCAATCGTTCATATGATGAATATAATAAACTTACAAAGAAACTGGTTATCATGTATATAAAGAATAACATGTATTACCGGGGAGCTAATATTCGAACAGATATTCCATTTAACATATTGGAATGTTTTATGCTTTGGAAGCTTCATTTTACTTCATAAATTTGTGTCTTCATATATATATATATTCTCCACGGTTGCAAGTTTTGTGACGTCAGTCATCTTGCGGTTACATGTTCTTAACTTCCACTCTGTCTAGCGCCAGGCTTGGTGTTCTTTGGTTAAGTAACTCTTTATTCAATATTTAATCAATTCTTCTGTTTTTCAAGGATTGTACTGTGTCTCAGTGTGTATATTGTATAGATCATACTCATTGGAAACAATCCATTGGTTTTTAGACAGTATTGACACCGCTGACGAAGAGATGCTGTCTGAAACCTCTTTCATACTTATCTTTTCATGTTATTAGTTCCTGGCTGCAAGTAGCTTTAGTGCTAATACTGGTATTCTCTTTCATCTATTTCTTATATATATATATATATATATATATATATATATATATATATGGCAGGCTCTTGATTTGCGCCTGCTATAAAAATCAATTTGCAGTCTTCTTCATTTAACAGTACATGGCACAGAGGGAAGGCAGACACTCAAAAAGTACTCAGCATCCTCAAATTTAGTTACCTTTTATTCGTTTCAACTTCACGTAGACCACCTCTCCAAGATATGCCATCATTCGCCATTTTCAAACTCGCAGACCCGGCTAGCATGCATCTGCTCTCAACGAATTAATCCCGCGCTCTGCGTAATTCTAAGTTTTCATTAATGCACTTTGCGGGTCTGCGAGTTTGAAAATGGCGAATGATGGCAGATCTTGGAGAGGTGGTCTACGTGAAGTTGAAACGAATAAAAGGTAACTAAATTTGAGGATGCTGAGTACTTTTTGAGTGTCTGCCTTCCCTCTGTGCCATGTACTGTTAAATGAAGAAATGCACTAATGTGTTCTGCGCATGTGCACCCCTTATGGCACATGCGCAGAACACCACCTCGAAAATTCTAGAATCCTCCTCTATTTATCTAAGCATAATTTTACCGCCGAATCCTGTACATCTATCTAAAAATAAATTCCCCCATGGAACTTCAATATCGCAAATCGAGGTCAACTACCGAAAACGGGGAAAAACCCTTTTTCCCGACGTATGTTGCCAATGACTTCCATGTTAGATTTCGCTATTTTTAAGCCCCCTGAAATTTTTCAATTAATGTTTTGACACACACACACACACACACACACACACACACACATATATATATATATATATATATATATATATATATATATATATATATATATATAACAAACTAAAGCATACTTGGTACGCCAAAAATCCAAGAACTATTAGGCACCAAACTACAAATATTTAGATTCGCTGCTATTGCCGGATTAAAAGGCTGCTAAAAATGAAGAAGGAAGTTATAAAAAAAAAATAAAAAAAAAAAAAAACTGCGGCATTTTAAAGCGTGCCAGAAAAGTTCTATTTTAGATATCTCATCAATAACTTTATTAAAGGAGATATCTTCATAACGCTTCTTTAAAAAAAGCCATCAACGTGAAACACCATTTTCGTCACGCGAGGCCGAGTAAACTTGAGATACAAAATTGCTAGCCGGTCCTCCTTTGATTACACGCTGGCAAAATGGGGGAGCTCTAATGGCCCTCGATGTTGACATAGCTAGTTTCTTTTAAGTAATGGGTAACAAAATGGACAGGAGGTTCACTTAGTAGTGAGCTCGCGAAGTGTATCACGTGCTGGGTGGGAAGATATTGCTGACGACTTGACAATGAAAGGGCGTAGACCGCGTCGAGGGGAAAAAAATATTGCGTGTTCGTTTTAAAGCTAATTCGTTTCTGCATAATACTTGACATGATATTTTGAATACTAAAAAAGAGATATGTTCATTTGGTGATGCAAATAATCTATAGAATAAATATAGCCCAGAAAAAGAAGAAACACGTTTTAAAGATGATGATTATGGAAGATGAAAGCAATTACAATGGTAATTACTCTATTTAAAGTATGATTTACGACTTAAATAAATGTTATAGCAAATATAATTTATAAATGAGACTTATAGCTTACAATTTTCTCTTTTTACGTAGGTAATGATTTCAGTCATTTTCGTTCATGGGAACAATTAAGGCAATAAAGGCTCAGCAAAAATATAGAAATAATTTTTTTTAAACGTTCTAGTTAACTAAATATAAAATGACATGGATACATTAATGAAATTTCATTGAAAGGGAAGTAAATTTAAATATTTATTAATTGAAACAAGATATATATTAATCAGTTATAAATATTTAATACTTACACATATCAAAATAATATTGAAATAAAAGAAACCCAATGCAAATTAATTAAAAAACTAAAGTAACAAAATTTGAAGATTTTAAACTCATATTTAAATTTAATTATTCTGTTCAAATTTATTATAAATTAATAGAAAACAATAAATTTGATAGTACTGTTACACAAAACAATTTTTACTTCCCTAACTGTTAGTATTGTATTACCTAAACATTTTAGGCACTATTTTTTAGATTTTAATCATTGGGGTAAAAAGAAATCAATTTTAAAAAGGAATATAACGTCTTAATTTCACATTAAAAAGAGGTATTCATAGCATTAATGGATTTTAATTGAGATATTTAAAGTTATGTTCAACTAAATGTAAAGTTTAATAAAATCTATTTTTTTTTATATTTCATACTTTTTTCAAAAATGTATGCTTCTTTTTAAGAAATCTACACCGGATAATATTCTCTGTAATTATAAGTATAAAAAAAATTATAAAATAAGTGTTAAACTTTGGTATTTGATTTCTATATCACGCAATCACTGGACTTAAAACGTCTTTGAAGAGACGTTATTTATACAAGAATGGAGTCCTCTAAAGTGTCAATTATAAAAGTGCAAAATATTTTAAAGTAAGAATTTTGTTATATCGTATGTGAAGAGTAGTGATACGTAAATTTCATATTCACGAAATAGATGCGAATAAATGCGAAATTTGCCGATATGAGCGAATAAATGAGAAAAATAATTAATTTTTTACTACTTTTCGGCGATAACTCGGTGATACGCGGCTTTTTAAGCGAAATTAGGTATTAATAGTAATGATTTTTTTTAAGGTAATTGCTTAGCTATATCCATCCTCAAGCTTTAACTGAGAGATCTCACTCTCGAAATTTGCATTTTACTTATTTATTTCAAAAGATTTATGGAAGAGAATGTGGAAACTACTATAATGTTAGCTTCCAACTAAGAATTTTGATACTTACCTAACCAAATGTGTTTTTTAAAAATAAATACGAAATTCTTGAATTTATATATATATATATATATATATATATATATATATATATATATATATATATATATATATATATATATATATATATATATATATATATATATATACATATATATATATATACATATATATATATACATATATATATACATATATATATATATATATATATATATATATATATATATATATATATATATATATATATATATATATATATATATGCGAATAAATGCAAAAATTATGTACTGTAATTATTTTTTTGCGAAATTTACGTACCTCTAAGACATTATATACTAACCACAAAATGATGTTTATTAATAAATATATGTTCATCTGAACTTTTTTTTATTCTAATATCACTAACAATCGAGATATCTGATTTGGCAATCATAAGAATTATATCCTCTTAAAGACATCATTTTTATTCGCGAGGATCATTACTACAAGGTTTTCTCCTGTTTACAAAGATAAAATGAATGATTGTTCTTTCTGTATACCTAATTAGGACTGCGTACCTGCCTTATTGAACCATCTAATTCCGTATAACTTTTGTATTCAGTATAAATCAACGTCCAATCTTCATATATTCCATGTTAAATGAATATTTAAGTGACAGGAAAATAAAACTTAATTTACGGAAACAAGTTGAGAAATACAGACTCCCCAAATGTCAACTAAGCTCAATTTAAATCTCAAAACCAAAATTCAGCTTTCTCAAATTTGTCTGGCCATTTTACATTCCTTGGCTTTCTCTGTAGTATTTCTTCTAACGAACTCAACTGTATTTTAACTTACAATCCGAACTGAACTTAATTTATAATTATTTATATTGACTATTTTATGTTGATTTTTTATTCCTCAATGTTTTAGCGGTATACATTAAATCATGATCTTACACAGAGCATAATAAGATTTTTTTAAAGTTTATTTGATAACCTTTAAGAACCTCGAACAGAACGAATGATATTTAAATAAAAATAAATTAAATGTTATCGATTTATTTTAATTAAAATTATGTAACTATAAATTTATTTTGATTAATTTTAATTGGTTATTTAAATATATTGTATCTGAATAACTAATATTATTATAATTATCATACTAGTTAGTGCACGTCAAAATATGACGGCTGGATAGTAAATAAATATACTAATTCACAAATTATACTCCACACATCATTGCGAAATGTTGAAAACCATAATATTAAGAAAAAAGAGATGCACTTAAAATATTACTAGTGAACTCAATAGAAAGTATTATGGCTACTCAAGGACAAACTAAACACTTTCTCTCTGTACTCAGAAATTCTTTAATTCAGTAAAATGTTGAAATTTTACTAACTTTGGATAAACTAATTGAATGGTGTATGTCTTCCGTATTATAAATACTGTGCGACACAGCGCGAAATAAACAATTTCCGTCTGGTTTATTTCTACACTGCTGGCTATTAGAATTAGAGCACCATAAAAGATGGATGATTCAAACGTCAAATTCACATAAAAGGAAGAAGATTCTGAGTTATTCAAATGATTAGCATTTAGCGCAATCGGACTACGCAGGAAGGAGAAACGGCCTCTGAAACTCTGTATGAAAGGAAGGTTACGCAGAGGGTTTCTCATCCCTAAATCGCATTGGAATGTTGGTTGTTTGTGTTATATGTCCTATAAGAAGGAGAAACGGCTACCAGCACGTGTCGGAATTCGATAGCGGCAGAATCATGGCCTATCGAGAGTGCGGTTTATCATTCCGTGATATTACTATTCGCATTAGTTGGAATCCAACGACTATCATGCAAGTATGGAATAGATGCGTTGAGGAGGATCATATCGAATGCTATGTAGGATCTCAACGGCCTACCGCTACTAACTATCGAGAGGACAGACGTGTTGTCAGGTCGGGCTTGCAGGATAGTACAGCCACCTCACGCACTTTGAATCAGGAAATGGTATTCTTTGCAGCCGGAAAAGTATCTGCACGAACAGTGAGACAACGTCTGGAGCAGCACGGACTGACTGCACGGTGACCATTATTACGGCTTCCCTTCACACGGCAGTATAGACACGCATGGCGACAGTGGTACGCCCAACGACAAAATTGGACACTAAAGGGGTACCACGTCGTTTTTTTCAGACGAGTCCCGTTTCTGTATGCAGCATCATGATGGACAAATCCGTGTCTGGAGACAACGAGGAGAAGGCACGTTGCCAGCTTGCATTCGATATCTTCAGAGGGGCCCTGCAACCGGTGTGATGGTATGGACAGCCATTGGGTACACAACACGAGCACCTCTTGTTCCCGTCGTCGGTAATCTGAACAGCCATTGTTACATCTCTCACATCTGAAGGCCAGTAGCTGTTCCCTATCTTCGAGGAAACGGAGATGTCATTTTCCAACAAGGCAAGATCGCATGTTGCCCGTCGTGTACTGACCAATCTCGACACAGAGGGTCTTCGACTGTTGCCCTTGTCAACACGTTCTCCAGATCGCTCACCCATTGAAAACATCTGGTCAAGGGATGCTGAGAAACTAGGCTGCCACCGCTCTCCAGTCATTACGATTGATGAAGTGTGGCATAGACTTGAAGGTGCATGGAATGACTTGCACGTATCTGTCATCCAAGCATAGTTCGACTCGATACCTAACCGGGTTAGAGCCGTTTTAGCTATCAGAGGCGGCAGTTGTGTGTATTAATTTTGGACCCTGTATACTCCCAAATTGCCTACAAATTTATTACGTGTTTTCTTGCTACTATGCTGTTTACGTGCAATAAGTAAATTTTTGTTATTTGATTTCCTTCCTTGTGTTGAAATTGTAATGGCCAGCACTGTATATCTCACATAAAAATGACTGAGTGAGAGCTAGAGAGATTCTTTGGAATAAACATATTAAGGTGCTTATGGGGCTTTGCTTAGTAAGTATCTAAAGCCCGATTAAAACATGTCACTGAGCATGCGCAGAAACAAATTAATGTGTTTATGCGGCCTCGTGCTTAGGAAGTATCTAAAGCCAGATTTAAACATGTCATTGAGCATGCGCAGAAATAACTTTTTAATTGTAAATTATCGCTAATTAATCAAAATTGCTGTTACAATAACCGAATTTAACACATCTATATATCTTTTGTTTAAGACTCAATTGAAGTAAATTGATGAAGTAGTTTTCTCTCACGGACTGTTCAAATAATCAGCTTAGCAACTTAAATATATAGATATTATTTAATTGTAATAGTTTATATAATCTAATAAATTAACTTCACATTAATAAATTAGGTTTATTTAAACCTTTGTTTTATAATTTATTTTTATTTGTTATCAAATTATATTCCTGGATGAAGTAATTGGGGTCTTTCAGTTATTTTAGATGTCAAGTAAGGGTTTTCCCAAACATAGCAATTTGTATTACAGGGATATAGTAAAGTCATGGAAACTAAACAAAGGATATACTCCTGACTTCTGGTTCAACCTCGATTTTAGTATGAATCTATATATTTAAGTTTCTAAGCCGATTCTGTGGGCAGTCCGTGGGAGAAAACTACTGTATCAATTTACTTCATTTTGGTCTTAAACGAAAGATAGTAATCTCTAGATATGAGGCGTTGAAAGGCAAAGTGGTGTAAGTCACATTTTCAACTTTTTTCATTTGGGGTCAAATATGTAATCTCCATGTTCAATTTATGGTGGAATTGTAAATAGTTATTACTTTGCAATATTGTAATAATTGTTATTAATTATAATTTGTTCAATTTATGGTGGAATTTTTTGTAGTTTTGGCAGTTAAACTCTTTTGACTTACACCACTTGACTTACTGACTTACACCACTTTGCCTTTCACCGCCTCATATGTCAAATTTGGTTTATGTAACCGGAATTTTTATTAATTAGAGATAATTTACAAGTAAAAATTTCTTCATGCTCAGTGACATGCTTAAATCTGGCTTTAGATACATACTAAGCACTAAACACGTTAATTTGTTTATTCTCTCTATCGATCAGGAATCTCTCTAGCGATCTCTCTGCCATTTTTATTTTTAATTATGTTTGTGAGATAAAGAATTAAACCTGACGGAAATTAACTATTTCCAGGCGTTGAGTAGTCATATTTATTTTTATTGGGTTCAAGAGTAATTTTATAAAGTGTGTTTCTCTATTCTTAATCATATAATATTCATAATTTGGCAATAAAGTTTGGAGTCTAATTTGTGTATTAATGCATTTATTTGCTGTCCAGCCGTCATGTACTGACAGGAACTAACTAGTTTCTATTTAAGTTGTATCACTGATGTATAGTGTGCTTTCTTATTTCCCTCTTTTCCAAGTAAAAAGGGGTGAAACAGCAACCAGTACAACTTTTGCTGCTCCATTCTTTTTTTAAGATAAAAATACAATGGTTGTGCAATGAACCAACTATCGTATTTAAATAGTGATTGAAAAAGGTTTCTTATAGATATATGGATTGATCGCAGTTGTTCCAATTTAAAGATAGTAAAAGTTATATATTTTAAAAATAAGATTTTTTTAATATTCCTTTTTTTCCTGCTCATTGATTGCATCAAAAGATTTTATTTTAAAATTTGTAAAGAAAAGTATTTCTTTCTCATTAATTTCTAAAAAAGTAGTTTAATTTATACCACACATTGATAATTTTACTGGTACTTGATAAAAAATATATAACTAAAGAACAAATGCCATATCCCATAAATGTATCACTGCGTAATTCATGATAATCGTAAAATGCATATTCGTGCATTGAAGTCCACAAAGTAAGTTTTAAAAAAATACATTAAATAAACGACCCTTTTCATGAATTAACGAGGCGAATAATTTGAGAGCTGTCTCAGTAAGAGTTGAATGAGCGATCTTCGATTCAGCATTTAACGATAAATTATGAAATTTGTTTCATTAATGACCCCATAATATATGATATATAAAATTACATTCCACTTTCAGTGAAATTATTTTATCTTTAGATTAATCACCGAGTATCACACATTATGATTTTGCGTGCATTCTATACCTGAGAACAAAGAGCAAAGAAGTGCGTAAAATATGTTTATTGAGTCCTTTTAATTTGGTTTTTAAAGAAAAAAAATGTATTACGATGATTGTATTACCTTTTACAGAGTCACTCATACATTATAAATAATTCAACACAAAATTGCAATTTAATATACAGAAGGTCGATCACACTTTATGGAAACTATTTCGATAGTTATGTTTTATGTATAAATGCCGCATTTTTTGCGGTGATTTTCTTTTATCTGATAGCCATGGTTCTTGACAATAGCTCTCGCCTGAATTTTCCATGAAAGTAAAATTTTGCTTAGTACTGTCATGCCAATTTTACTCCATTCCTCTTCGACCGTTTTCCAAAGTCTGTTCAGTGTTCTTGGATGCCGTTTTTCTAAGGCACGTTTTAATAAAACGAAAGTGCAAAAGTCCATTGGAGAAGCGTCAGGTGATTTTACAGGTACTTCATTAAATGGGATACACTTGATTCCTATTTCTGATTCTTTCTTTGCTAGATAAGCGCCAGTTGATTTAGACGTGTGACTAGAGGCTTTGTCCATATGCTGCTCAACTTTATCAATGTCCTTTCCATATAATGCCGGAATATCTTCTTCAAAATGTGTTCTAAAATATTTTGCTGAAAGTAGAGCGAATTAATTTTGGGTTTACTTGAGACTATTTTGATTTTTAATTTGCCTTGGTAACAAAATCCTGCAAATATCGGGAATCCCTTTGGGAACTTTTCTGTACACTGACGAAGCCATTTCGTACGGTCATTCCCGTCAGTTGAGCAATAGAAAATTGATATTTTTTTTTGTACAGTCACTTAAATATACCCATGCCTTATCGAGTGTTACAACAAATTTCCATTTTTCAGCAGCTAGGTGTATTTCATATATTTTTTTACAATTTGTTTTTCTTTCAGCAATATGCTTTGGCAAACGCAGATGAACTTTCGGTTTAAACGTCTTTTTTAACTTCAAATCTTTATGAATGATTTTATTTACTGTGCCAGAAGAAAGGTCGATGGTGTGAGAGGAAGCTACGAAGTGAGAGGAAGCGAAAGGAAGTCAGACGAAGTGCTGAAGGAGGAGCTAGGTTGCTTCAAACCTACGCAGGTTCTTGTTAAGCCCAAAGTTTACGTGGCAGCATTGCTGGTTGACTTTCAAGTATTGTGACTATTGCAAACTGTATTTTCTTACAAAGTATATATACGGGAATAATATCCCTTGAATGAATGGTATATATACTCGTGCTAGTAGTACGCTGTACTTCTGTTGAAAAGCAAATTTATGTCCAAAGGTTAAATAAACATTCTAATTAATTTAGAACTGTGTTTGAATCTACTTAACTAGAGTGCCACTTCAAATTATATACACCCAAGTTAGGGTAGTAGTAAATCTCTATAAATAGCTCCATAAATCCCTGTTTAAGTATCACTATTCATGCATTTTCTCTTTTCATTAATCAGCCTACTACCACAGGTGTTCTTCTCATTTTCAATCTACAGAACAAACAGCATAGAACTCACTCAGCACAAAAAATATTTATTGAGTCCCTTTGATTTTGTATTTAAAAAAATGTAATAATCTCTTATCATGTGAACTCTTATAGCATCTTGATAATATGGTAAATCATTCAAGGTATTCAAACACGTTCGAAGCCGGTATTATCAAAAACATACGAACACTTTTGTCCTAATTTTATATATCCCGAGAATAGGAAAATGATGAAGAAATAGTCCACAACTTTGTAAACTTTTACAAAATTCAAGAGGTTTGGTTGAAATTTAGCTAATTTTTTCACCGACGGCTCCAGCTCTAAAAACAATATGTATATAACATCAATTTATTTTTTCATATGTATATAAAGCCTTCAGGAGGACAATAAATTAACAACTAATCGATATCAAGATATCTAAAAACATACAGCTCATTATATGCAGTTGCATGTAACATAAGGGGCTTTGTGACCCAGTTAGCAATGGTAGCGAGCCAGTGATATGAACGTCTCTGGTTCGATGCCAGTCACTGGCATAATCCATCGCCATGTACGCTAATGGCGGCTGGTGCACAAAATAAACTGTCGTAGCTGCAATGTCATCGAAGTTCTCACAATTTACCTCTGGAGGTGCAGGGTCAAGTGTACCAGTCTTCTCACTTAACTCGATTAAAAATTACGGACCCATCCTTTATCTCAGTCGGACTCCGACCCTTGTGGTGCTATTCAAAACCGGAGCCGCGCCTTTCTGCCCAATAGCCTTTATGGACTTGATCTGATATCCTGTCGGTCAAGAAGCATAAGCCACAACAACAACATGTACAATTTCAGTAATTTGTCATTTTTCTTATAAATACAGTTATAAATCAACAAATAATATACCTTGAGCCTAATCTGTTTTTCAATACATTATTAATTTTATGAAAAACGCATCTGAAAATTTTCATAGACATATCATGATTACATAGTGAGTTATCATATTATTCGTATGCATTTTGGATAAAAAATAAGGTCTACAGGAAACAAAAATTTTTCACTTGTATTGAAATGGACAGCTACCGCTCTTCTTTAATTCACTGCAATTTCCTGTCTGACAGCTTGGTAGAACATCTGCTCAAAATGGGTATATTTCCAACCAACGTTTGCCCGATCTGCAGGGCAAGCGTTATGAATTCGGATCATCTTCCTAACTTGCCATTTACTTGACAAAATCTCCCAGAGAAACGAAGACATCAGCAAATTGTATTGGGATGCAAGGACCAGTATGAACTCTCTTTGTGACTGAACTTTGTGATTGTGTATATTTTTCTAGCTTGTTTTGTTTCTAGTTTTTATTGTTGGTTTCTGGTTTATATTGCTGTTTTGTTTGCTTCCTGATCCTTTGTAATGTTGTTGGCTGCCTGATATGTATGGATTAATTTCCGGAATAAAGCCATATGTAACAACAGCAACACATAATTTCCTGTCTAGCAATCTTATAGAAAAAAATAAAAGCAGATTTAGAAACAGAAATTCACATTATTTAAGACGCAGATATGAAGAAAAAATTCCGAATTTTCATAGAAATCTAAGTTTTAAACGTAGTTGGATACCTTGTAGCTGCTGCGTACTAACCCTATTGGATTCGATCAATCCAGTGTTAACCCATTGAAAAAAAATTTCCAAGGATTGCCGCACGGATTTAAGGAATTTTTTTTTCCAAAAAAAATTTACTCCGTAAAAGAGACCGTAATTAAAGAAAACCGTAATAAACCTCCGTAATAAAGAAAAAGGAACTACGCACCTTGGCGCATAGTTCGTTTTTTCTTTTTAAATACAAATATTATTTTAAAACTATTTAAAAATTATTCTAGAGTGTATGGAGTGTTTTGAACGCTCATAAATTCAAAAATTTATAAAATGGACAAAATTTATAAAATGAATCCTATTGAAAGGTTCAGAAAAGTTCAGGCTATATGAAAATACACCTTTTTATTTAATTATCAGCATTTATGTAGCTGCAAATAGTAGATAAATATTCTCCATAGGTTAACATTGATGAGAGCGAATCCACTAGGATTAGTACACAACAGCATGAAACACAATTTCATAACTTCTTACACTCTAATGCAAGATACTTTAATAATAATCATACTCTATCCATGTAGTCATATATTAAATAGCTCATTATGCCACTATTTATAAGATGACACATTCAGTATTTTTATTTAACTACTTTACTCTTTAAAGCAGAAAAAACCTACGCACTGTAGTTTACAAAATAAATCCACTATAAGCCTTGTTTTGAATATTCACGGGCATATTATGATTTGATTTCCCATAGTGTTAACGCTGAAACGATTTTACGGATAGTTCATTCAAAAATGGGTTCATAAAATTGCAGAAATGAGATAATTTGAATTGTAGTCCCTTCATTAATATTTAATTGAAACTAAAAACTGTTTAGCTTATCTAAACACAAATTTTTTGGTCTAGTATATCAATAAAGAGACGCCCAGAAAACTGAAATTTGTAACAAAACTTTCTATAACTATAATACCATAAAAATATTAAATATAAAAGAATCGTATAATGTTATCTTTTAGTTAATCCCTGCTAATTTCGTTAAAGCAAATATACTCTGTGTTTATATCACACCTAAAAAGCTAGTTTTTGATTAATTCATTCTTTGCTTTATAAACTTTGGGTGTTATTTGCACTTTAGGAAAATTAAATTTTTTTTTGATAAAGCAAGCTCTATTTTTCAAACGCTCGCATACTGTAGTATAAAACTTTAGAGCACCTTAAAGCTAGGAAGTGACTGAAAGTAATTACTTCTTTTCAAAATATTCTTCAATTTAGGGGCATTTATTGTGTACTTTTCTGCTCTTTCACGAACATTAGAATTTTTATGGATTTTATTAGCCAAGCAGATTTTTTTCGGTTATGCATTTAATACTCTTTTGTATTAAACTTACGATCGCGTCCGGCTGAACAATTTCAAAGCGGAGAAAATTATCAGCGCATGCTTCAGATATGAATAAGTTTATTGGCATTAAATGTTTCGCTAAGAGATATGACGGGAAAAATAATTTTAAGTTTGAATAGCGCGAATGAATTAATTTTTAATGTCTTCAGAACTTTAATCTCATATTTTCCTAGAGTTTATTATTGGGCTTTAGATGTTGGCTGAACCTTATAACCTTATACAATATAACGAGGCAATTTCCGCTCAGTGAAAACACCAAGAATGGACACTTTCTATCTTAGACGAATGTGTGGAATACTATTGTAGTTATACTTAAAAAATAAAGAATTTGGGTTCCATAATTTATCTACAATGAATACGAACGAAAAACGATTTTCTGAAACACTATTAGGGGGACAAGGTACGTTCAACCACGAATTTTTTAATTTTCAATTTTTAACTTTATATACAGTATAGGGATAACTAATATTCCATTTTATAACACTGCAGACCCTTAGAATTTAATCTACAGAGCTTTTGGCAGAGTAAGGCCTGCTTTTAAAATTTTACTTTCAAAAATACTACCATTTTTCAAATTGCTCCAGGAACATTTCATATATTTTTTCTATGTAAGTTTACCCTTATATATAATATATATATATATATATATATATATATATATATATATATATATATATATATATATGTATGTATATATATATATATATATATATATATATATATATGTGTGTGTGTGTGTGTGTGTGTGTGTGTGTGTGTGTGTGTGTGAGGGATGCCATCCATACAGCCCCATGCATGCCACTTTCACATGGAGTGCGCCCTTGTAAGCTCCCGTGAGCGCCACCTAGCGGGCGCCGTGAAGAACAGACGATAGATGATGATTTGCTTCCGACGAGCGTGCACGTGTGTGTGCCGCGTTGCTTGTTTCCCCCCTTTTAGACCTTAGTTCCCCCTGTAAATAATGTCCCTCTTTAAATAAATGTTACATATGTTAACACTGTTTGTGATTATTCCCTCCAAAACCCCATAGATTTGTGCTCTGGCCTTCTTTTACCCTTTATTTCCCTAGACTACTACCCCTGCCTGCCGTGACGGTTTGAACGAAGTATTTTGCTGATGTGACTTTTCCACGGATTTCGACGGACTTATCAATTTTTCCTGACGTACCGAGGACTGAGTTGAGATATACAATTTGTTGCATCATTCTGTTTAGAAGTCAGCATTCAGTAAGTACCATTCTTATTTTTAGTTGTGTCGATATGTGTTCAGTTTCACTAAACGATTCTGTGCCAATCGCGCAAGCATTTAACTGTGCACCAACTAATAGTGTTACATTATCGTTTTCGATTTGTTTTGATGGAACATTTGATAGTTTTTCCCGATCTAAATTACTCAATTTTCAAAATTTCCCTGCTACTTTCGATTTGAATTCCCGAAAGAAATCCATCCTTAAAACATATTCATTAAATGATTTTATCTGTGTTACTAATATATTGCATATTGATTCCAAACCACCTCACTCCTTACATATCATGTAGATCACTTAGGTCCTCTCGCTACTACTTCTAAACGATATAAATATATATTCGCCGTTATCAAAAGTTTCACCAAATTTGTGTGGCTTTACCCGACGAAATCAACTGTCGCTGCAGAAGTACTCTCTAAATTAGACATTCAAAAACAAGCGTTTGGAAACCCCGTCCGTATTATTTCCGATCGAGGATCTGCTTTTTTGTCTAATGCCTTTAAAGAGTTTTGCTACCATGAGAACATCCAGCATTTTACTATAACCCCTGGTCTTCCTAGTGCAAATGGACAGGTTGAACGTCTCAATTCTATAATCATTTCTGTTTTAACCAAATTGTCCATCCAAGATCAAACGAAGTGGTATACACATGTAGCTGACGTCCAGCAAATTATTAACTCAACTTTTCAACGCAGCATTTAGACGACTCCCCTTGAACTGCTTTTCGGTACAAAAATACGTGTCCGCAACAATCTCCAAATCATATACCTGTTGAATACCGAACTGCAAACTGAGTTTGTAAATTCACGCGATGACCTCCGCAAAGACGCCAAACAACAGATTTTTAGAGTGCAAGACGAAAACCGTAAAACCTATAATCTACGACGAACGTTATCTCCGAAGTTCAAGTTGCACGATCTTGTTGCCATAAAACGCACCCAATTCGGACCTCGTTTAAAACTCCATCCAAAGTTCCTCGAACCCTACAAGATCATCAGACGACACCTATGATGTTCAAAAGTGTGGGCATTTCGGCGGACCCATGCATACCAGTACATGCATCGAGTTCATGAAACCGTGGACTCATAACTTTACATAACCCGTTTGGACTAAACATACTTTAATTTTTGAACTATGTTTACATAATATTCTTTTCTTTTTTCAGGAATACTTCATTAGCTAGGATTGTTTTGCTGTTTAGATGTTACTACAATTAGTGTTCTATTTTTCTTTTTCTTTTCCAGCTCATTTTGCTAGTATTATAACCTATGTGTATTTCTTATAACTTTTATACTTTTTTTTTTCATTTTGTCGCCTGTATTTGTTTGTGCCCCTACCAGCATCTGGGGGCAGATGCTTTTTGTCGGATGACCGATGTGGGATGCCATCCATACAGCCCCATGCATGACACTCTCACATGGAGTGCACCCTTGTAAGCTTCCGTGAGCGCCATCTAGCGGGCGCCGCGAAGGACAGACGATAGACGATGTTTTGCTTCCGACGAGCGTGCACGTGTGTGTGCCGCGTTGCTTGTTTTTCCCCCTCTTAGACGTTAGTTACCCCTGTAAATAATGTCCCTCTTTAAATAAATGTGACATATGTTAACACTGTTTCTGATTATTCCCTCCAAAACCCCATAGATTGGTGCTCTGGCCTTCTTTTACCCTTTATTTCCCTAGACTACCACCCCTGCCTGCCGTGACTTATGTGGGAATTGTAAGTGTCTTTAATGTAATAGATAAGCATATTACTTATTCCAATTTGTATATAGAGTAAAATGTTTAAAATTTAATAAAAAAAAACAGGTAGAAGGTTCCTTGTCCCCTTGAAACTGTCCAAAATATTTCAATAAATTTCCAAACTTGAAGTAAAGCTCAATGTTTGTTGTCTATGAACAGGAATGAAAGAAGGTTTTACTAACAAGAGCATTTTCATTTTTCCGTTTAGAATGTGAATACGGGATGAACGCTTTTATTTTGTTTGTAGATGCTTTATCACTGTAAATAATATTCTGAGAGCAGAGAAAGGCATTAGCATTTATTTTCCATATCTTTGCACTCAAAGTATTTTCATAGTAAACTCTCAATGTTTTACAATCTATTTAAAATTTGTGCAGTTTGCTATTCTTGCATTCAATAAATCCTACAATGCTATACTATTTGAAAAATTATTTTAAATTTTTTGTGTTATTTATGAGATATATTAAATTTAACATTCTAGGAAACTACAATATTTAAAGAAATTGAAAAATATGTTAAACAATAAACATAAAGAATATCGCAAATTCAAATAAAGAGCCGTTGTTTATAGGCGCCATCTCCAACAAATGTTTATCTCCAATGCACTGTAGATAAAATGGTATATATATATATATATATATATATATAAGTCATGAGTATATATCAAGGTATATATGTATACCTATTATACTTGACTTTTAATGTATATCAATTGGTTAGCTGGCTCGAAGCACCTGGGTTCGCTTATTTTAAACGCCTTTGATCTAAAATTACATCCACCTGAAATATCTCTTTTAAACTAATTTTCAATGACAAAGTAATTTCATAATAGGTAAATAAAAATTGGGACATTTGATGGAATCTTTTCTCCTGAAAAGCATCAATAAAGGGAAATCCTGATGAAACAAAAAAAATTATCTCTTAATATTTCTGAAATGTCTTAGTAAATGTTTCAAGAGATTTAATTTTAGGGAAACTACAATCTCGAAATGTAACTTTCAGCATTATTAGTTAATTTAAAAAGAAATGATTTAGATACTAATTATGCGTCAATCCAAAAGTATAAATTGGGTTAAATTCAAATTTGAAAAAAAAAAATTATGCTTCCTTAAAATAAATTATCATAAAATTCCCATAAAACAAAAGAACTGCTTGTAAGAATCATACAAACTTTAAAATAATTCAAGGAAATTTTTAATCTTATAATTAATTCTACATAAATATTTAAAATAAGGTAGTATCCGATGTAACAATGCATGTTTGCAGTCAGAGTTCTCACCCGTGTAAACATTACATGTATTTTAATATTTTCTAACGTAAGATGGGCGGGTATTCATGTATATTATGTTTACAAGAACACCGAAACTAAGCAAAGTAATTTTTTTTTTCAGTTTTGATCTGCATTTTATGTTAGAGAGCTTATAGAGTTTTTGAGAGAGGGATTTGACTCTAAAATACAGCCTTCTTTTTATTACGGAAAATACAGCTCTGAGAAAGACCAGGATTTCATAAAACTACTTTTTATATAACACGAAAAATAAACTATACAATACTGCATTTTGAATGTTTAAATTTTATGGTAGCTGAAATTTAAATAAAGCTGGAGTATCTGTAAAAATATACACTGCTGGCTATTAAAATTGCCCCACCATGAAGGAGGGATGAAAAAATTCGCATGAAAGGAAGAAGGTGCTGGGATATGCATGATTAGCATTTAAACGCAATCGAACGACACAGGAGGGAGAAACGTCCTCTCAAACTCTGTATAAAAGGAGAGTTACGCAGAGGGTTTCTCATTCGGAAATCGCAATAGAATGTTGGTTGTTTGTGAGAAGATCGTGTTATGCCTCGTACAAGAAGGGGAAATAGAAACCAGCACGTTTCGGAATTCGATAGCGGCAGAAATCTTGCCCTATCGAGAATGCGGTTTATTGTTCCGAGATATTGCAATTCACATTAGTCGTAATCCAACGACTGTCATACGAATATGGAATCGATGGGTTCAGGACGGTCATGCTGAACGTCATACAGTATCTCAACAGCATCCAGCCACTAACGTCCGAGAGTACAGTCATGTTGTGAGGTCGGTTTTGCAGGATGATACAGCTACACCACGGACCTGGAGTCAGGAAATCGGCTTGTTTTCAGCACAAGTATCCGCATGCACAGTGCGACGACGTCTGGAGCAGCACAGACTGTCTCCACGGCGACCATTATTGCGTCTTCCCTTGACACTGCAGCATAGAGACTCGTGGCGACAGTGGTGCACACAGCGTCAAAACTGGATACAGGAGGGGCACCACGTCGCCTTTTCAGACGAGACCCGGTTCGGCGTGCAGCATCATGATGGACGTATCCGTGCTTGAAGACACCGAAGAGAACACACGTGGACTGCTTACATTCGATATCGTCATACGTTCCCTGCACCCTGTGTGATGGTATGCGCAGCCGTTGGGTACACGACACGAACACCTCTTATTCATGTCGTCGGTAGTCTGAACAGCCAGCGTGACATTTCTCAGATCTTAAGGGCGGTGGCTGTGCCCTATCTTCGAGGCCCCGGAGGCGTCATCTTTCTACAAGAAAACGCAAGACCGCATGTTGCCCGACGTGTCCTTATCTACCTCAACACAGAGACTGTTCGAATTTTGCCCTGTACAGCACGTCCTCCAGATCTCTCACCCAGTGAAAACATCTGATCATGGGTTGCCGAGAGACTGGGCCGCCACCCCTCTCCAGCCACTTAGATTGATGAAGTGTGGCACAGACTTGCAGGAGCATGGGATGACTTGCCTGTATCTGTCATCCAAGGCCAGTTCGACTCGATGCTTAACCAGTTTAGAGCCATTTTAACTGCCAGAGGTGGCAGCTGTGTGTACTAAATTCGGACCCTGTATACCCCAAAATTGCCTACAAATTTAATATATGTATTCTTCCTGCTATGCTGTTTACGTAAAGTACAGTAAGTAAAGTTTTGTTATTTGCTTTGCTTTCTGGTATTGCAATTTTAATGGCCAGCAGAGTACTTCTTTACAATAGCATTTGTTCATTCTTATAACTCTTCAGAAACGGATGATTAATTTCTTTTAACTCCTATGCCAGAGATTTTCTTAATTTACCAATATTAAAATTAATTATTTAAGCCGTATTCACTTTTAAACTTGTTCGTATAAAAACGTATACAGTTTTTTATTCTTGGGTAAATACTTAAAATCAGTTTTAGCTAATTTCTTCATTTTGTACAAATATTACGTAAATTAAAAGGTTTCTTAAAATGTTTCAGATTTAATTATATTAACTTTAAATTTCTTATACTTTTCGATTAAAATTTTTAAATATTTTATATTGCGTCTGCCTCACAATTTAAAAAAACTATACAATTCATTCAAGATTTAAAATCAGTTCGTAACATTTTGCTAAAAATGTTCAATATTCGGTTCTGTCTCAAAAGTGATAATTTTAATTAATATTATGGAAGTAAAGTGTGTGACTCAAATGACGATACAATATAAAGTTTCAACTCCCAAACTTATAGTATCAAAATGCTGCCAATTACTTTACTTAAGTGAAGTTTTTACTTTTATTTGGCTGCGGTGATTAGAGACTTCAATGATTTTGCTTTTGAAGTTTTCTTTTACTAGCTAAAGTTTTGTTCACATTGCTCCCAGAGCTTAGCGTAGCGTATCTCCATTGGAGCTTATCTTGTTGACATAACCAGAAATTATCCGGACATATCCATTGACGTCATTAAAGTAGATTTGCGTCATTTCCATTCTGCCATTCCTAGTTCAGTACTACACGAGGTTACTACACTAGGTGGTTCTATACGAGGCTTTATTTTTTCAAAAAAAATGTAAATAAATAATTTATCATTGCATATTACTTAAATTGCTTTGTATTCACTTCGACATAAACTCTTTGCATTTTTACACTGTCATTATAAACATAACTGCGGTTTGCACCTATCCTTTTATTTGATATGAATGATGTGTCTTTTTTTACACAGTTTCAATTTACACGATTTCTAGTGGAGCACATCTACCATGTAAATCGAGGGACAGGTGTATGTGTATATATATCTGTACCTCGGAGATGTCACAACGTTTGAATTTCACAGGAGAGCTGAATGAAATCCACTTGCTTCTTTTTACCTCGACACAATGATAGGATATGGTGCCATTTTCAATGGACAAGGTCTCTGCTCAATAAACATACGTGTAACAGATTTTCTCTACGGAAAATAGTGCTAAAAAGGAAGGAATAAAGTTAAACACTCTACTTTTAAGAAATGGACTTGGTGTCCTTTACCTCCGGTATACAGATTATATATATATATATATATATATATATATATATATATATATATATATATATATATATATATATATATATATATATATATATTTATTTATTTATATGTGTGTGTTAGGTATATATATTGTTTGTTTACTCCAGAGTAATAAAATAAGTTATTTCGATATGATATTTACTTTTTAAGCGATATTGCTCTGCTCCGATCTTTCAAAATGAAGCCCTAATACCTTATAAAGAGAGAGAGATAATGTTTCTTCAAAATTTTGCTCAGCAAATAAAAGGCATAATATTTTGGCATAGATAAAAACTTCAATAAACTGACAATGAATGTCAAAGAAATGACAAATGAAAAGGAAATATATTCATTTCAATATTTAACAACAAATTTTAAAATTTTGCTATTTTATAGGAAGATAATTTACAGTTTAGTGTTAACGCTTATTTTCAGCTGAAAAGAGCATTTTCTGGGCATAAAATGCATATAAACGTTTGTTAATTCTATAATGTGCTTAGCAGAATATAAATCCATGGATATATTAGTTGAATTTATGTTCCTCTCAAAGTACAAAGATCCGATAAATCTAAGTGCCCGTGCTTATGATGAAAGAGATTTCAAACCTCTTGTGACGTATAATTAAGTCCGAAGTACTGATTCATAATTATGCTTTGTAATTATCGAAATGAACAATGTGTTTGGAAATTCCTCAGAGAGCTGAGTTGCAGTTATCTGGATAAAAATTTGCATTTCTGAATGCTGAAATGATTTAAGAATCAGAAAGTGCTATACAATGGCTTACTATCCTTAACCATTATAAATGCAATTATATTGTAAAGCAAGCACAATAATAGATGACATTAACATTATACCTTGGAGATCTCAAAAATTGTGATGCTAAATATTATAAAATTTTAATCTGTCTCTAAGTATTTTCTAGCAATCTCATAATTATTCTTTCATTGAAAGTCGAGGGGCGGTTATCAAAATTATAGAAATACCAACCGTTGCTTCAAAAGTATTTTTAATAGACTCTAAGACCATCTTTTAGTTGTAAAATAGCATAAATTCTATGTTATATTAACGTGATAAAAGTCCTGTACAATAGATATTGAAATTTGGCACAATTTAACCTATCATGTATGTCCTAACTTTTCTAATTATATTCAAATGAAAGAACAAGATTGAGACTGTCTATCCAAATATTAAAAAAAAGTGTTCAAAAGATCTATGGTCAGGTGACTAAGGTGTCCGGCATAGATACCGTCTTCGTCTTGTTTTTCACACAATATTCAGACACGTCTTGAACGGTTCTCGAATACATAATGGTCGTTTATGCACGTTCGGTGATTTAGAATCAACGGCTGCAACATATATTTCTTTTTCGTATGGTCGGCCAGAACAGTTTCGCAGACTTCTGATGTCAGAAATCTCTTATGAACAACTAAAGGTCCTTGTAAAAGCTATGAAATATTATTTCGAAGCATCAAAGAGCCCCCGATGGACTTGACGATGGGCACCATGTGATCTTGACAGTAGGTTTCGGTAGATGTTCGCCAAAAGTATACTCTGCTAGTGTTAGATATTCTACCGACCAGATGACACATTGGGATACATACGATCTCCATTTTAATTTTAATTCTTGGCACCTTCTTGTATTATTGTCACTAATAACTGGGTACTGGATTGCAGCACGATCATAAATAAATTGTTCTACATTTCCCGAGAAACTATTATTACTGAAACAGAATCAATAGGACTCGTTATCACCTCTGCAGTTACTTGCTGTCTCGTAGCCTGTTGTACGATCCAAAGCAATTTCCGTCTTAACCTCGCTGACATCTTTATGTCACGTGCACTCATTTTCCGTTTAGAGGCAACACCATTTTTACATCTTCTCTGGCATAATCTTGTTTTCTTCTTTGCTTTTTCTTATGTTGAGGCACTTTTCGTGAGATATTGCACTTTTGTTATTCACCGCGAAGTCTTGCTGGTTTGCTACTTTATTATGGAATCAACATTTTGGTGAGCCAGCATTGCTCCTTATGAGGGAACAACATGATAACGACCAAGCCTTAATACTGCGACCTTAATTATGTACTTTTTAATGCTGTAACGTGCATAACACTGGCAACATCTACCGTTTTATTTACAGAAGCATCGGCAAGCCTCTCATCAGTTGTCAAACCTTTTTGCAATTCTCTCAGATCTAACCTTTTCCTCATTAATTTCACAATCTTCACCGACTTTATTACCACAGTTAGATATCTGATACCCGTACTTCACAATATCGTTTTCCTCATTTCGTGTATAGCGTCGTGAGACATTGTGTTTTGTTATTAAGAAGTTTCGGTTGCTACTTTATTGTTGGAGCTCCATTTAGGTGAGCCAGCATTGCTCCCTATGAGTGGACAACACGGTAACGACCAACCCTTATTCGGGATTTGAACCAAACCCCACTGCGTGTAAGCTCACGTGGCTATCCACTATACCATGCGGGGTGCCTGCCATAACCTTTGATACTGTGACTCGCAACACTCCGGCAACTTCTACCATATTATTTACAGAAGCACCGGCAACTTCTGCCGTATTATTTACAGAAGCACCGGCAAGACTCTTGTCAATTATCAAACCTTTGTGCAATTCCCTCAAATCCAATCTTTTCCACATTAATTTCATAATCTATACCAACTTTATTACTACAGGGGGATAGCTGATGCCCGTACTTCACAACATAGTTTACCTCTTTTCGTCTATGACGTGGTCTACGAAATCAACATACTCCTTAGCACCCAGTATTTAATTATACGGCGTTTCCATTATTTTCAAAAAAAATATTATAATTTTCATGATTTTATATTTACAGATAGCATAAAATCTTAGATTTGTGAGAGAAAAATAAATTGTCTTACACTTATGAACTGACGGAACAGACATTTTATAAATCTTATAATTTCGAGGAAAGTTAAAATGTCTAAACCAAGAATTAAACCCACGGGTTTAACTGTATATGCATTGATTAAAGTATAAAGTTCTAATTATATACAATCCTATAAAGGGAGTTTTAAATAAAATCCTTTTAAATTCCTTTTACAAATACGGATTCATTAAAAGATTCTTAATCCCTAAAAGCCTTTTTATATATTGAAATTATCTTTGAATTAATTTTTTTGCTCTCAAAGGATTAGATATTCAGATTCAACAACTTGCGGTCTGCAACTCTTCTCGTTCTTTTGATGAATCTATGAGATTAAAAATATTTAAATATATTCAACGTTAAATGTTCAGTAAGTTTCAAAGTGCACATAGACCATCTCGGGGGAAAATATTCCCTCGCTATTGCTTGGGCATTTTGTATTTAAAATGCATTGACTTTTTTTTTTCTCTTTCTGCAACATCTGAGTTGAATATTTTCGGTATCTATTTCCGATAATTTCAATATCGATTTTATAACTGGATAAAACCGTGAAAATTTATTTTTGGTACGGTAACGAAAAATCAGTTTTGGTTCGATACAGTTTTTTTTTAATCGAAAATAAATGTTCTATTTATTCTGGAAAAGGTATTTTGATTTTACCTAAAATAGCATGATGCGTGAGCTACTAGGACTTAACTTCAAAATTTATATATCACATATGCAGTTCTAAAATTGGAATTATATCCTCATATAACGAAATTTAAAAAAAAAATCAAATCCATTTACTGCATTAATCCTTTTAATTGGAAATACGTTTTATAGAAACGATGTACTTTATATATATATAGAATAAACATATATATATATAGAATAAACTATATATATATATATATATATATATATATATATATATATGTGTATATATATATATATATATATATATATATATATATATATATATATATATATATATATATATATATATATATATATATATATATATATATATATATATATATATATATAGAATAAACTATATATATATATATATATATATATATATATATGTGTATATATATATATATATATATATATATATATATATATATATATATATATATATATATATATATATATATATATATATATATATATATATATATATATATATATATATATATATATATATATATATATCTTTTGGGATCCATATTATAATAATAAAATAAATATTTTAGAGCAGGTACAATCTAAATTTATGCGGTACTTATGTTATAAAACTAATTACTATTGTCCTCTGGATTTCTCTCCTTCTTTCCTACGTAACATGTTTGATATTCCCAGTTTAAAATCCAGGCGCGATCTTTCCTGTATGTTATTTTTTTATAAAGTCATCAATAATATTATCGATTGTGTTGAAATTCCCAATTGCATTCAGCTTGCTGTGCCGAGCAGATGTCTTCGTGAGCGGCATTTATTTGTAAATGTCTATAGGAAATTTAATTACATAGGTAATTTCTTTTTATACAAATTTTATAAATTTTTTAACCATCTTTCAGAAGACCTTGATATTTTTAATATGCCCTTTATTGGTTTTAAGGCTAAATGTTTGCAACTTCTGTGTTCGTAATTCATGTATTTTTTGTGGATTATATATGTACACTGCTGGCCACTGTAAATGCAACACCCTGAAGGAAACATGCAAATAACATGAAATTTACAACATGCATTAGCGGAGGTGAGATATGCAAATGATTAGAATTTCAGACGCACATAACGCACATGACGCAGACGCACATGACGCGCGCCTGTGGCGCCACTTCAAAACGCTATTTAAGGCTTGGAGATTTCGACGATTTCAAGTTCGGCAATTGTGTTTTCCTTGTGTTTTTTTCAAAAAAAACGATCAATTATGCCGCGTCGAAAACAGCGATCATCTTTTGATCAAGTATCCGAGTTCGATAGAGGAAGGATAGTGGCCTACCGAGATTGTGGATTATCTTTCAGAGAAATCGGTAGTCGTGTTGGACGAAACCAAACAACTGTAATGCGGATATGTGATCGTTGGATGCAGGAGGGTACGACGGACCGGCGTGTTCGATCGCATCCACCTCAGCGCACCACAAGCAAATTGTGCGCATGGCAGTGACGGATCGCTCAGTCATATCACGAACCATAGCACAGCACATGCAGTCTGTAACGCATCATCCAGTGTCTGCGCGTACCATTCGACGCCGTTTACAGCAGAGTGGTCTGTCCGCAAGACGTCCATTGCTTTGTCTACCCTTGACGCAGAACTACAGACGTCTCCGCCGCCAATGGCGCGATGACAGAAGGATGTGGATGGCAGAATGGAATGAAATTGTCTTTACTGACGAGTCACGTTTCTGTCTGCAACACCACGATGGTCGCATTCGAGTCTGGAGACACCGTGAAGAGAGGATGCTGAACAGCTGCGTTATGCACCGCCACACTGGTCCTACATCGGGTATTATGGTATGGGGCGGTATTGGATATCACTCTCGCACACCTCTAGTACGCATTGCCGGTACTTTAAATAGCCAGCGCTACATCTCCGAGGTGTTGGAGCCAGTTGTCCTTCCTTACCTTCAGGGCTTGCCCACGGCCATATTTCAACAGGATAATGCACGACCACACGTGGCACGCATTGTCCAACGGTTCTTCGTCAATCACCAGATTGAATTGCTTCCCTGGCCGCCTAGCTCTTCGGATCTTTCGCCGATAGAAAACATGTGGTCCATGGTTGCTCTACGATTGACCCAGATTACATCCCCAGCTGCCACAGCAGATTAACATTGTCAACGTGTGGAAACTGCTTCGTCTGCTGTACCCCAAGAACTCATCCAAAGTCTCTTTGAATCAATGCCGAGGCGTGTGGCAGCGGTGATCTCCAACAATGGCGGCTACTCTGGCTACTGAATTTGGCAGGAACCACACTTCACAGAATTCTATAAATTTAATCATTTGATACTTGGTGAACATGTTATCTACAAAATAAATTTTGTTGTGATATCTCTTGTCTTTCTTGGTGTTGCAATTTGGGTGGCCAGCAGTGTATATATTGTTTATGTAGCTTTTTATGTTTGTTTTGGTGTTTCTTTTGTCTGTGTGTTTTAAGTTGTATCTTACATGCAGAAATGTAAATGGAATTTTCTGTAGTGTGCATTTTGATTAAATAAATAAATAAAAAAATAAATTTCTTCTGTCCGTGTGTATGTCATTGAACTCCTACTAAACGACTGAACTGATTTTAATGAAATTTGGTGTGTGCGATTAAGTTGATTCGAGAATGGTTGGATTTACAATTTGATCCGATAGAAAATGTCCTTTTTAATTAATTTATTTATTTATGTGTTGTTGTTGATCTTCGGTTAGTTTAGGTACACCATTGGATCCGGTAGGCAGCGCTGCAAATCGCGTTTCAGAAATTTTTTTTCAGGAATTTTAATGATGTATATACGTGCATTCAATAAAATTGGATCCGGTAGGCAGCGCTGCAATCGTGTTTCAGAAATTTATTTTTCATGAATTTTAATGCTGTATGCACGTGCATTGAATAACAATTAACTTAACCTAGAAATTTAAATTGTAATTTCTCATTTGATTCTATGGAACTTATGAAGTATTGAACGGATCATTGATTAGTCATACTAATAGCCATATTAATGAAATTTCGTCCACATTCTTGCTAATTTTAAGGTAGGTCGAGTTGTGATAACTGTAAGGGTGGTGGTGTAAGGTTTTTTAAAAATATTTTTTTTATATATATATTTTCATCAAAACGGTCCAAACATTTTATAGTTTATTAAAATAATTATATGATTTTTGGATTTACAACGTTTGAACAGGACAACGTCTACCGGGTCCACTAGTATATATATATATATATATATATATATATATATATATATATATATATATATATATATATATATTCTATCTTCTGCAGTGAGGAAATTTGAAAATCTTTTTTAACAAAACATCTACGACAGTAATAAAATCTTTTAAATATATCTCTCGCTGTACAATACTTGATAAAAACAATAATTGCTTTAATATTTAATCCTTTTCTCAAACATTCACTTAAACATCAAGAAAAACATTTATATACTGGCATACTCTCGTATATCCATGTTTTCACTGATGCAATATATAAAATTAATTAATTAATTAATTATGCTTTGAATTAATTACACTTCACAAATATCAGCTGAATCTCTGCCTACGGATAACATCATTAATCAATGAATCTAATTAGTTCATTATTTTATCAATACAAGTTCGTAACTTCAGTTATTTGTTCACAGACATAAATGTTTTTTTTCCTTGTAACTTTAATGCATCAAATAACTTAATAACAGAGTGTTCTCTACTTATTTTGTTTTTGTTCTGAATAAAATAATTTTCGGGAGAAATAATATTAAAGTATCCACAAATGCACATCGTTTGTTTTTATAGAAGATAAAATAGTATGAGTAGACAGAATTTCAACAGGATTTGTAAACACAGATAGGCAGGACACAGATAGCAAGGTTAAATACATCAATAAAATGAATTATGAAAATTGAAATACAGTGGAACATCGATCTGATCTGTCACGGGTGGTGATATTATGTAACGCAATAGGGTCAATGAAGAACAGTTTGTAAAACATGACCCGAAAAGAGAAGGCAATTGAGAAAGGTAAGAAGGAAATAAAAAGAAATGATAGGGCACTACGAGAATAATAAAAAGGAAAATTGAAACAAGGAACTGAAGTTTATAGCTGAAGTAGGGGGACCACACACGGAAGAACGCCCCAGACCTCAAGTCATAAAGTAGATGGACGTGGGAAAAAGTAAAAGTGAGGATTGAAATAGAAGGTACGCCCCGTAGCCAAGAATGGACAGAGAGAAGCACATAATTTCAACCCCGAACGAATAGTGGAGTGGGAGTGTATTGAAAATTAGACAAGGTGTACCAAAGAGATTCACAGAGGTAGGGAACTTAGAATATAGAAAAAAATATATAAAAGAAAGAAAAGAGGAGATTCAAAGTGTGACTCACTTTTGATTTCTAATGTTGCTGATGATTACTGATGGTCTCGAATGATCATTGTGTTAGTCGACTCTTCGAGACTGTAGAAATGACGTTAGAATCCAAGAGCAGCTTAGCCAAAGATGGCCGAGGAAGTAGATGAGATGATAATGCCGATATGATAGATGATGAAGAAGACGAGCAATAAAGCCGCTGAAGGAGACGAGCGATGCTGACCGCTAAAGATAGTTAAGTGACGTTGACCGAGGGAACCAACCACCGCAGCCCCAGAATCGCTTTATACCATGCCTACGCCCAGGGCTACCAAAGTTTCAAATCTTACAACCAGATGCCAAGTGCCCATCAGTGTCCTATGCCAACATCAAACGGAGCTATTGTGATTTTGTGTTTCCTAAGCTGTACGTACAGATGCTTTTTTTGCCGAACTTAATGTAAGTTTAAGAATTAATCAATCAATTATTTATGACAAGGGTCAATGAATTAATAAATTCTCATGTTATTAAGTTCCTACATTAATCACTTATTGAAGTGTTGAATTATTGACAGATAAAATTGAATAATAGAATGATGAGTCCACTTATTGAATGATACACACACATACACACACACACACATATATATATATATATATATATATACTATATATATATATATATATATATATATATATATCAGGGTTCGTAAATATCCGATATTTTGATATATATCGGATATTTTTGATATATATCCGATATTTTCAAAATTGTCAACTTATTGGTGATGATAAATATTTTCAGATTTAATACAACTTAAACACCAATGCATATTACACATTATATAAAAACTAATATAAAACATTATTCTAATATAAAATAGTACTTAATTTTATATATATAATTATTATAAATTAAAAAAAAATTCTTTTTTTTAAGCACTCATAACAAAATTTGAACTTAAACAATTTTCTCTTTCAAAACACAAATTATAAAACTATCTCAAATTTCAAGAATGTTTTATTTCTTTAACAAAACGTTAAACACAAAATGAAATTTATTTATTTTTGTTCAAAAATTTAAACAAAAATGTAAGTGTCATTATTGTTGTTATTCGGTTGCGTGTAAACTAGATGTTTACTATCATGAGTGATCTCCTACGTAAGTTTTTCCCCCTTTCTCAGTTCCTAGCCTTTTTCGCAATTTAGACTGAATTAAACCAAAGCTAGAGAAAATTCTCTCTAACGGTGCTGTAGTTGGTGAAGCAATAAAAAGTTGAATTTTTTTCTTTTAGAAATTTAAAAACTAAGTTAGAAATTTTTTCTTTTAGTGGCTGTTCAATTTTAATATTGTCCCACCAAATCAATGGTTCTACAGCTAAGAAATAGTCTTCAAACATAAAGTTCGTAAAGGGGGATTTTTTTGCTAAAAAAGTCATTACTAGAGGCAAAAGTTCTTTGTCTGTAGAATGCAAAAAATCAAATGCACCCTGCTTTTGTTCTTCAGTTAATTTTGTTCCACAATATCGATGATCCAACATATTCACCGCTAAATGTGCTGGTGAAAGAGCCATTTCTTCTCTTACTGATAATGTTTCTTGCACCTCTTTTATTCCTTTCAATTTATTTCTTAAGTTAATCCAAATTTCTACACATTCTGCAATTTTAGTCTGATCTTTTTGCATTTCATCTAATGCTTCTGCAATGGGTTTTAGAATGTTTGTATAGTCCATACAATTAACCGTTAAGTCCACATCATTAACTAAATTAAAAATGTCTTTATCAATTTCATGTTTATGATCCTACAGACTTGAAAAGGTTTTCCCCAGTTTTCTAAAAAAGACTTTATTGTAATAACATTGTGTTCCATCTTACAGTTTGAGCTATTACTAACAGTTTGCCACCATTTGCTTTGTACCAAGTATTTGGTAATTGAGTATTTCTAAAATACTTAATTATTTTGATTACAGTTTTACTTACATTTGGAAGTTCTAGGTCTTTTGCTAAGAGATTTAAAATATGAGCAGAACAACCGTAATAATAATATCAAAATCTACAGATTTAGCAAGCTCCTCTCTCATTTTTTTGCAAATGTCAAAAAAATGAGAGGCATTTTTAAAAAAAACATTTTTAGATGTGTAGAAATTACTTTTGTTAGCTCTTTTTAGCATTTTATTTACAAATTATAGTTTAATTTTCAATTTAATTTTCAATAACAATTGAACATTTAAAGTTCTAATTTTTAGACAAAAAATATGATGCATAATGCTATTTTCAGAATACTTCACATAAATGAAAATTTCAAAAATATCAAAAATCCCGATATTTTAAAAATAAATATCGGATATATATCATGATATAAATCATGATATATATCAACGAACCCTGATATATATATATCTATATATATATATATATATATATATATATATATATATATATATATATATATATATATATATATTCCATTTCTAGATACGAATATTGATTATTATTATTATGTGTACACATGTGTTATAATATGAATAATTCAATATATTATCCAACCCAGAGTAATTATTGTAGCCTTACAACTGCATCAAACCATTATAATACCCACTATACGATCATCTGTCATAATATCGTTTTTAAAGGGACCTATTGCACTGAACGATAAATATGGGAAAACTACAGATGCGGATACATAACAAAGAAATATTATCATCGGAACTGAATAAAATAAACGGCACATACGGGAAAACGATTATTCGGAGAAAGATCACTCAAGGTTCCACTGAAGTTATCATATAAAATGCCTTCATTTTCAATTTGAAGGTAAAATATTTATTTTAGAAAATTATAATTTTAAAATTAAAAAAAATAATCTTCTAGACTATGAGATTTCTTACTGGAAGCATTCTTAACAATCGATGAAATATTTTGTGATGATAGTTTTTATCATATATTAAAAGCTTTTACATAGGTGACAGACAAACTAATAGGGGAACCGGTAATCTGAAAGGCGTAGATCTTAAACACACGTTATAAAAATAATAGTTGATTTTTTGCTTAGTAAGAATATTCATTAAATATGTGAGAAAGCATCACAATTTTGTCTTCGACTAAGTCGTGTTTACCCTTTCGAACTAAGTTAAGGGCGATGTGTACGAACCCTATTCGATTCGCTCACCTCTATGTTAACTTATGTAGAATGAGTCCAAGGATTGCTGACTTCGATTTAAATATATGTTTTTAAATTTTAAATTGTACTCCGTAATAGAGAAAGTAATTTTGCATCGTGGGGCATTTTTCGTTTAAAAACTGTAAATAATGTTTTAGAATTTAAATTTTACGGGTGGGAAATCTGGTATAGGGGGTTTTGAACGATCCTAAATTCAGTTGGGGGACGAGATTTATAAAATGAATCCTGTTGCAAGGTGCAGAAAAGTTCAGACTATCTGAAAATACCATTTTTATTGGATTATCGACATTTATGTGGCTGTAAATAGTAGACAAATTTTCTCCATAGTTTAACAGTGAGGTGAGCGAATCCAATAGGGTTAGTACACAGCAACCTTAAACATAAGACACGTTTTCTTCATAAGTTATCTGCATAAGGATCAACATGTATTAGTAAAGAGATACTAAACGTTTCAAGTAGAATACCGCTGAGGATAGATACCTCATTGACGCACATTGAGGATAGATACCTCATTGAGGATACATGCCTCTTCACCACGCTTCCTTGTTAAGGTGCGTTAGTCCATTAAAGTATTTTAAAGGAAATCAAGTCTTTTTACTCTTTGCTCTAAAGAAATATTTCCGACATATAACACAAACATTAAGGAAGTGATCTTGTGTACATTGGATAAGGAGGCACTTGTCAGGATTCGATCCGAGCACGCTGAGTACTGAAAGCCAACACGCTACCACTACCCTACCTGTGACCCTAGCAGAAGTCCTAAGCGACTGTTTGTTGTATTTGTCATCTGTTTCGGTCCAAAAACTAAAGAAACCTTGTGTCACTGTCATGTAGAATCGTCATTCTCAAATTCCATCGAACGGAGAATGCAGTATTTATTGAAACACTGAAAATGCATTCAGTAAATGTTCTCCGATACCTTTTGTGTTCCCTATTTATACCAATATATTTGAATTTGTTAAAAGAATAATTTCTGTATATTTATTCGTTATGTATTTTATACGCCCATTTATATTTCCTCATCATTCAAATATTCTTTGATTTCTAGTCCTAAATCTATAGATTTATTACTTACGTGAAGTTTAAGTAAACAAGTAATCTTTCTCGCTTGTTTTTTTTAATCAGCTTAAAAAAATAAACACACGAATTGATTTTATTTACGCACGAAAAAGAACGTCTATGCTTTTAAGATTTTCTCTTTCCTCGGGAGAAGAACGCCTTTAATGAATCACCTTTCGCCTTAATGCCGCCTTACGTCAGCCTCTTTAATAAATCGCCTTACTTCCCGAATACACTAAAATCATCCCCCCACTTTTTTTAAAAATGTAATCTGAAAAGTTTTGGAATTTTTCTCTTTGACAGCGTGCATTAGAATCCAGATTTTTCTCCGTTTAATATCGTCGTCTTCTTCGGGAAAATGAATAAAGGGATATTTCAATAGATCCAGGGATTTTCTTCTACTTCGTAATTTTCAGAATTAATGTTTGAAAATGCCGGCTTATAGATCACAAATACAGTTAAAAAATTTCTCTTTTTTTTATATTTTGGCAGATTAGTCAGAATTTTAGGAAAGAAATGGTATTGGTAAAATATATACAGGATTAAATTTAAGTAGATACAGTATCTCTTGAGCCTAAAATGTTTCTTAAAGTAAAAAGTATAAAATAATGCTAGAAATTAATAAAATATATTTTTCGCTGCTTAAAATGTTGTTAAGTCATCAATACATATACATAAATGGTGATTTTTAAACGAAATAAGTTTTGAACATCATATAATTTGTATGCGGTTGTTATGTTAACTGTCTCCGAAATCTAAGGGAGGATATCATATAATTTGCATACGGTTACTTCGTTATTGTTGTTGTGGCTATTGCCCACTGGTCGGAAGTTCCTGACAAGGTCTACATAGGCTTCATAAGAGTAAGGTTCAGGTTTACAATGCGCCATAAAGGTTGGAGTCCGTCTGCTAGAGACCACCTCAGTTTTGACCGAGCACAACCAGTGGGGGGACATCTGGGAGGTTCTTACCCTCTCTCACCCTCACTGATCTCTTAGAAAGACTTTCCGGTCTGAGGATTTAACGCTCTGACGACCGAAGGCCCATTTTGCAGCTTACACCAAAAGGTCCGTTCCGGTCGAGAACGAGCAGTGGCTTTCCCTTCCCCTACAGATCATCCGCACGATTGTACTGAAATTTGTCACGGTTAGGTGCGGCCCCACTATCGCCAGTCCCCTCTGTAAGCATCAGGTAATAAAGTACGCAAGTATCGGTTCTAGACAATAAAAGACGATCGAACAGATAAGAGAACGCTGTGTTGGCGTTGAAAAGTCGGTAGAACGACCACCTACCAGGCACTAGAGGGGGATGCAGTCTATGAGAATTTCGGTCTGGACTTCTCAATGTTCGGCCGTCTAGGCCGGTTCCGACCTTCAGAGGATTAACGTGTCTATATCGGCCTAGACTCGAGGGTATTTAATGGTGGTTGCCGAGCATCTTTTTCACCGAAAGACAAAGTGGTTACCTCGTTCACCGAAGACAAAGTGGCCACCCCTTGGTTACCTCGGGCCCTAGGCTACTTCATTAATTTTCACCGAAATATAGGGTTCCACATACAAATAAATTTACAGTTTTAAAGTAACTGTTCTGTTTTGAATGTTGGATTTTCAGGTAGCTAGTGCAATATAACATTTTTAAAAAAGACGCCAGAAAGCTTAAATTGCTATTGATCATGATCTAATACCACCCAAGGGATGACGTTTACCATGGGGTGAGATATTCAATAATAAATATATCATAAAAATTGATCACTTGGCGAGTGAGGGTGTATGACTACAAGATTTAATATGCGAATTCTCCAATCGATATGTTTCGTACGGGAAGAAAAGAAAACATTAGTTTGGTCCGATGGGAAAAGATCACGATACAAACCAGAATAGTAATGACTCATTCAAAATTCAGAATCGCTTGTTCCTTGCAATAGATTTGGAAGTAAAGGAGTGCACAAATATTTTCTAATAGACTGGGATATTCACAGCCTGTATGCGGGTTACATTATTTGAGCTTTAGTCATATTTAGAGCATTCAAAAATCTACAGCCTATAATTAGTAAGCTTAGCATTTCAGTGTAAGTCCGAAGGATTTTTTTGTTTTGTTTTGAAAATTTCAATTGGATTTTCCGGCCTTCATTGACAAAAAATGTGTACAGATATCAGTAAAAGATTGAATTAAATTAATTTGCAATACAACATCAATCTCATTTTTTAAATAATATGTAATATGTCATTTTGATAAATGGGAAAATATGCCTTTATACCAAATTCTCTTATAAATATTGGATATGACACGAAGATTTTTTTGAGCGGTTTATAATGGTCAGTAAACTTTAGATACGAAAGCATAGAAATAGGTACAATTTTGGGTCTAAATTTCAGTTGCAAATCGTTTTTCAACTGAACTTTGTCGTTGCTTTATCTAATATGTTACATATTCCTTTAATTCGAAACAAAAAACTTTTAATTATAATACCAATAAATTGATAGAAACCTTAATAAATATATTTATGATATAAATATTTTTTCATACCCCTCAAAAAAAGTAATTAAAGTAAAAATTATTAAAAATAAATTATTTAGAAAAATTATGTTTTCGTAATCATGTTCTGTTTGTCTTTTAGTCCAAAATACCAGCCCGTTAAAAGCAGTCGTGTCATCGGGTCTCGTACAATTGATACTATATATATATATACTATATATATAGTATACAAATGTAAATTACTTAAATAGGAAACAAATAATGAGTAAATAAATTTTAGGCGCTATGCTGCTCTCAAAAATCTGGACGATATAATAGATATTTAAAATTAAAATAACCAAAGGGACAAATGCGACCATTTAATACTCTAATAATCTATATCAAGGGATGCATTTAAGTACTTAAGTAGAAAGAAAGTGGAGGTGATATAGTTGATGACTGGGGGGGGGGGTGATCCCCCAACCACGGTTAAACATGTTTTACGTCTAGACGACATTTTCGGAGGTCAGCTATATCACCAAGACAGTTAAAAACAATTATTCAAGAAACTTTTAAAATGAAACAGACATGTTAAACCATAGAATTTTAATATAAAGTAAAGCTAAAACTTAATTACATGATGAATAGTATTTATTCCTTATAATGAGTACGATAAACAATAAAGAACTTAAAATACTATAATATAAATACAGAGATACAAAATTATAATAATACTAAAATACTAAAATAATTGCACGTTAACTAATACTCTACAAAAATATTAAGATACTAAAATACTTAACTCCACGCCAAGCTAGTGTCACGAATCACTTAGCACACACACATTTATAGTCATAGTAGCGATTTTTAAAGTCGTATTTGGGATACTTTAATAATGCCAACTATAAGTTAAAACACTTCTCGCAATCGGTATTATTTAAATTAAAAAACTGGGTGAGAATTGACTTGAAGAAATTAACAGGAAAACCCTGATCAATGGCTAGTTCAATGTATTTATTTATTCTGAAGTCCATAACCGTTGTGTTTAAATGTAAACATTGGCAACGTATTAACTGGTTTATAACTACATTATGATTAATATTTAAGTGTATAGCGTTATTCCAATACATAATCCTGACAGTTTTAAAGTTGCAATATTCACGTTTATCATAAAGACAGTACGATACTAGATTTAGATTATTAACATATAAACACAAGTCCAAAAATACCAAATTGCCTTCGCAACCTTTATCAGTCTCCACCAGTTTAAGATTTTCAGGGTAAAAATTAGTATCTATTGAAGTTATGTTTTCATTAAAACATATAATTATTAATGAAAACATATAAGTATTAATATAAGTAGTAATGTCCATTAATCTGTTACTCTAAGAAACAACTTTCCCCACATGTAAGTAATAAATACGTATGAACCAGAATCATGTTTCCCAGTTATTCATAAAAAATAAAATCAAACATCCTTTACGGTTTGTTAACTAGCTTATAACATTGTTTCCTATGACCCTATAAGGCAATCAAAGTACAATTTAGCCTAATTTCTTTATCTGCTTATGGACATGTACAGTTACTAGACCATTTTTCTGAAATTTTGAAAACTTCTGCATTCCCCATAGTGAATAATTTGTTATATCCTTTTAGCACTGTTAGTAGAAAAATAAATAAAATAAAATTGATATATAAGAAATAGAAATTACCGATGCTAATTCTTCAAAGGCGACAGGTTTTACTTTGATAGTAATTTCATTTTCTGAGACATAAGTGCTGCAGAAAATCATCTTAGAGGACAATAAGATTTAAGGCGACAATGGACCACTTTGGAATCTTTTATTTGGAAACATTTATTTTATTTATTTACCAATTGCTATGAAATTTTGTATACTTATACAGTGTTGTTTAGAGATGGAAATTCTAAATTTAAAAAAAATCAGAATGTAATTAATTAATTAAAATATTAATTAAAATCAGTTTGTTAATTACTCTATTTAAAATGCTCCATGCGCATTAATTTTTGGTCTCAGATATCTAATTTTCTCTCTTAAGCTAGCTTTATATAGTTATAACAACCAATTGAGGCATTCTCTTATCCACCACCTGGGGACGCGCTCTCTAGGGGTTAAGATTATTAGTGAACAATTAATAATTAATTAATTAATTACTGACTGATATAATAAACAGCTCATGCATGTCGTAAGAGGCGACTAAAATGGGTACCCAGCGTCCGGTGGTATAGATGGGCACCCTGCCCCTAGGGCTTATATCAAGGGACTGGTCCTCCAGGTTGGGGGTTGAGCGCAGGGCCAATCGCCCTGCCTTGTAAAAATTCCTCAATTCATAAATCTCACAAAAAAAAATTTCCGGACAGACTCATTCCCGACGACCTGGCATCAAATCGGACTTGAAATTTGGGACATGGAATATAAGGACGCTATACAAATTGGCTCTAGAAAAGTCTATAAGGGATTATGAGATAAATACTAGTGGAACTATTCTACAGAGAACAATCCAATTGCTTGCTTTTGCCGATGATATTGATATCAGTGAGCGAACTAGACAAGCTATCGTTGAGGCTTTCGTTTCACTTGAGAATGCAGCTGGAAAGTTGGGTCTAACCATCAATGAGGATAAAACTAAATTTATGATTGCAACAAATTGAAAAATAGATACAGCCCCTCTGGAGATCAATAACTACACATTTCAGATTGTAAAGCAATTTAAATGTCTGGGCACAATGATCTCAAGATGCAATTACCTAAAAATTGAAATTAAAAGCAGACTAACCTTGGCTTATAGATATTTCTATGGCCTTTGAAACCAACTAAAATAAAAATTCATCAGCATTAAAATAAAAATAAGTCTATATAAAACCCCCGATAAGACCTGCTGTCTTATACGGGAGTGAATGCTGGGCCCTGAACAGGGCAGACGAAGATCATTTATTGATTTTTGAAAGAAAAATTTTGAGAAAGATTTTTGGACTTACTATGCAAAACAACTTTTGGAGAATCACCTATAATCACGAAATATATAAAAAGTATGGCGAACCCGACATCTTAAAGGTAGCAAAAGCATCTCGCATTAGGCTGCTAGGCCACGTATTCAGATTTGCCCTGAGCGGGGCAGAAGAAGATCGTTTAATGATTTTTGAAAGAAAAATTTTGAGGAAGATTTTTGGACCAATTATGAAAACAACTTTTAGAGAATCGCCTATAATCACGAAATATATAAAAATGTTTGGCAAACCCGACATCTTAAAGGTGGCAAAAGCAACTCGCATTAGGTGGCTAGGCCACATATTCAGATATGATGACACGTTTCCCACAAAAAAGTTACCTTTTCATCAAATTTGTAGGGAAGGAGACGAAGAGGAAGACCCCCTACCAGATGGTTGAATGAGGTAGAAAATGACCTAAGAACAATTTGAGTGAACCGATGAAGGCCATTGCACGGAATCGAGCTAGGTATGGAAAAATTGGCGAGACAGCCTTGGCCTGTAACAGGCTGTAGTGCTAGCGAAGAAGAAGATATAATAAATAAGCTGCTGAAATTTAGAAACACTTCTAAAAACTAGACTTTAAAAACTAGGATAAAATGTTATTTTATTAATTGTATGTACATAACGGAACACCAAAATAACAATTAATTATTTCGCAATTTTGATTGGCTCATAATAAGAATATAAATGTTATTAATAAACAATATTATTTTATGTTTATCAATCAACAACATAATCAAGCAATTGACTGATTAATAAGAAAAACGCATCATACAAAGATTTTTGTAAATTTTATAACATAAAAATTAACACTAGAAAGATGGCTACCGTCATTTTGACGGTTTCGGACATACTATTGAGCAATATGTATGAAATATTATGATTCTTTTCTAATATTGCGCGAAATGTGAACACACATTTGCAAAATTATATTCGTTAGTAAAGTGGGGGAGAAAATGTGTTGTAATACCTACTAAGAATGAGATCCGTCAATTTGATGGCAATATAGAAAATAGGCAGAAATTTTTATAATAATACCGGAAAAATGTTAGTTACTTTTCATCTCTTCCCTCTCTTGCAAATAACAGAAATATTGTCTCTTCGGAAATATTGGTGTTGAAAAATAAGTACTCCACAAACCATGCATATATTTTTACGGATAAACCATATTACCAGGTTGTCAGCTCGGCATACCTGCATAAAAATATATCTAAATATATACTATTCTATTTATGTAAAACAGTTCCGTGACTGACTGAATGAATGACTGACTGTCAGATAACGCGCAGACCAAACCGCTGGCTCTAAAGGGCTAAAAGTTTGCGTGGTGATTCTTCTTATAGTGTACGGGTGAACTAAGAAATATTTTTGAAAAATTCTTCTTAAATTTTTTCAAATTAAATTTTTAAGCTGTTTTTGTAATTTTTTTTAAGTTTGCATTTAAAATAATGATCTGAGGGTTATATAATTTATATCACGAGAAAGATCTTAACAATTCCTTTCAAATGAAATCTTTTCGAATCGTTACCTTCATTTTCTGATTTTTGGTGCATTTTTAAAAATTAATATTTAGAATTTAATTTATTAAATGTTGATCACGTGGTTTCTTTTCTTTTTCTGATACTTTAAATTAATTTTGCGTCACGTGCATAACAACGAAATAAACAAAAAAAAAAAATTTCTTGCTAATGCGGCAGACGATTAGACATTATCCAAAAAATATTAAATTACAGTAAAAGAAACGTTCTATATTAACTGTACTAGATTCTTTACTATGTTCTATTAGATATAATTTGAATATTTTCTTCTACATCATTTTGTCTATAAAAATATCCGGTATGATTTTATATATATATATTTTTTTTTGGCATTAATTGCATACTCTGACCGTTGTATTTAATTTCAATGTACTCAGTAGCGAATCACGGGTATTCAGCTAGCTTATTATATATTGGCATGAAATAGCTAAAAATTTAAAGCATTTAAAAAATTAAATATTTAAAATTCTTGATTTTATTTTTAACCTTTTAAATGAAGGCATTCAGTCTTTTTAGGAGGAAAAAATTCATGTATTTTTAGTGTTCAAATAATTTATTAATTTACTGCTCGAAAAATTTTAATATTAATGATCTATAAGTTTAGTGACAAAAAAAACGAACACACAAATTAAGAGAAAATACCCTTTACCTATACTTAACATCAAATACTTTCGAAAGCAATTTATCCTTTTAACTGCTTTTACATCACCATTTTTCTCATGCAATTAATTTTAATGCGAGAAATAAGTTATTGCTCAGAATAAAATATTTCATTAAACCAAAGAAAAGTAAAATTCACATTTTATTCTTTTAAAAATGCCATGGACAGTAAATAAGATTAAGAGATTAAACGAGATCAATCATCATTTGAAATGCATTAATTTAATACATATTTATATCAGGGATTATATTTTAAACCACATAAGGCTTAATTTACACATATTTTAAGGGAAATATTTTTAGCATGCAGGAATTTACGTTTTAAGTTTTCGTTTTGTAAAGCTTTTCATCTACACAATTTGAATATGATGATAAAAAAGGTAATTGATATTCATTACGATAACAATAAACTTCAATATCCCCAAATCATCTGTGTAAATCTATAGAAAAAGGTACTTTAAGACAAAGAGTTAAAATTAACTTAAAATTCGTAAAAATCTCATTTGTTATCACTGCTACTTATTAAGTTGTATTTATTTGTAATATACATTTTTTGGTTTTGAATATTAAGGTTAGTAGTATATTTTTTGGCCTGAATTCTTCATAACCCGTAAACAGATGGTACAACTTTTGTTTGGCGGGTTCCACTTTATAGCATTTTTAACTCAATGGTTGTTTTTAACTTATTATCATGAAAGTTCTGAGTCATATGGATAATCGTCTCCTTTTAAAAATATTCATGTATTGATTAAAATGGCCAGTTCATACTCGGAGGAATCTTTTGAAACTGTTCCCTTGTTTGACATATAGCATTGTTAAACATACTAGAGTTTAAGCTATCATTGTGAATGGGTTAGTATAAAAAGCGAGGTTAATTTTTTTAGAATGGGTTATTGGGACATTACCTAACAAGAGCTCAATTAATTTTGGTATTTGTGAATTTGATTAGATGGTAATAACTATAAATATCCACATTCTCAATTTTTCTCCAGATAATTAAAAAGGTTCCTTATATTTTCTGAAAAAGATCTTTTCCTGAGTTGTGCCATTTTTGATTGAAAGATGGACTTTGAAATCTAATTTTCTACATTTTTGAATTAATTCTTCTGAAAAGCGTATTTTCACTAGTAATAAGCTCCAATATCCAAGATGAAAATTCGGTGTTAATAGAAATTTTAACATTTTAAAATAGCATTTTATTTATTGGAATAAATTCTCTGCATTTTTTTCTTGCAGTCCATTAATTTTTAAAGGGTTTCCCCGCCCTTAAATAAAACTCCGCATTGATTGTAAATATTCACAGCATTAATTAAAAATGGTTTTATTTTCACTTTAATCAAAAGCATTTTATTGAAAAATTACGAACAACCATTGAGATATGTGTGAAGTTAAATATGCATAGATACAGCAGTGTTATCTGATGATAAATAGGGTTAGCCAAAAGTTCGTAAAAACTTTAAAAATTCAGAAAAGAGGAAGAGATTATAATAAAGACGTGCGGTTTGCGAGAAAGAGTTCACAAGGAAGTCGGATTTTCTTTAGCAGCCACAAAAACTTAAATTTTTTAAAAAAGTTTGAAAAGTTTGAAAAGTCGCCGGTAGATGGCGCTGACATGCGAGAGATTCAGCCGAATTAATCAAATCAATTTTGCAATAAAAGACCATGATACACGAGGATTTGGAGGATTGATCAAGAAGTGGAAAACCCTCATTGGCGGAAAACTGCGGTGGAAACGTTATGAGTAATATGGCGGAATCGTCCAGTCGGTAGTAGCAGTGCTAACAAAGCTGGGCCAGTGACTTTTAAAAATTTTTATTTTGGAGCTAAAAAAATCCGACTTCTTTGTGAACCCTTTCTTGCAAACTGTACTTCTTTATCATAATTTCTTCCTTTTTTATAAATTCTAAAATTTTTACGAACTTTTGGCTCACGCGGTATATGTAGTCTTATGTATGCTATGATGTCTATTATACACGACGAAAACTTCCCGTTCCACGTTCTATTGTCACCCTGTTTAGTACCACAGACGAATTTCATTCGTCTGCCGCGGATAACCTCCATTGATCTGTATCACCACCACGCAAAAATGTCACACTCATGCTCCCACACCAACAAACTGCACAAGCATTTGCCGTTTGTATTAACCGTACATTTATGCAAATTACCACAGGATTGCTTCACAGCGTTTTGTGGTTATAACTTTTTCAACTACATTGAACATGTATACATTTTTAAATTATTGTCTGTGTTGGCATAGAGGTAACTGGAAACCATTTAGTTTTTATTATAAAAATTCCTTCATGCTTCTACGGAAATCCCAGCATACTGGTTCTTTCTTCTTTGAACATTAATTTAATCTCAGCAAAAGGGTATTATTATTAGATTTGCAAAGCAGTTATATTTTATTAATTTAATAAACGAAAAAATTGCGAATTCCTCATTTCAACGTGAAAATAAAGTTGTATTAAAAAGCTTCTTATCATATAGATGTTATTGGGAATTGATTAAAAGAAAATAAATTCCTTTCGATATTAATGAACGCTATATATATATATATATAAAGATGTATTTTTACCTTTTCGTGAATGAAATACTGGTTTAGTGCATTTTTATGGTATATATTAATCATGGATATAACTATATATTGGTAGTTTGGTTTACACAGTCTAGACATTTCTGACTTTTGCACAGATGCGATCATGAAGTATTTTATTTTAGGTCTGAATAAAGCCAGCTGCATATAAATGAGTTATTATTACACATAATTTCTTCTTCCTCCAGAAATTTCTCCAATAATTGTTCTCCCTAATAAGAACTTTCATAAGTGAAACATGATATTATTTCAAAATTTCGAAAGCTTTTTCCATATTAATTGGCCATAGATTTTAAGAGAAGAAATAAGATATCCTTTCTTTAGCCAGAAAAATTTCAAAGTATTAGAAAACAGGATAACGTTTATACATTTCCGAGTAAGTCTAGTACGGATGTGAATATAAGACTATACCGAAGAATGATTACAATGAATAAAAATAAAGCAAGGAAAACTACCATAAATGTAAGAAAGGTTCCCGTTTAGGAGATTTAGGGGTCGTCATAAACTTCTAAATCATTAATCGACTCGATTAAGATGATTCACAATCAGAAAAACACTTGTATACAGGGTCATCGAAAAAAGTTAGACACATTTCGAAAGCTCATAATTCTAAATGAAATTGAGCAAACGCAATAATATTCTCTTAAAACAACTTGGCAAGTGTCGAAGTTTTCTAAATGTAACTAGTACGCAACCGTGACATGGAACCTTGCGCAGAAACGATGCAAGGGGGAAGAGGTCTTCGTTAGGCTTTCCGTCAGTGCAATGTCGACAGTTCAGGAGAAAGTTCAATGTGTGTTGTGGTTAGCGGAGAACAAATCTGGGGTTACTTCAAGAACATTGTTTACAACGTAAAGGTACGGGAATCGACACATTTACGGAAGAGATTTGTCGATGCAATTGCCACAGTAACGCCAGACATGCTCCGTATGACCTGGTTAGAGATTATCGACTTGATATGTCTAGAGCAACCAACGATACTCATATTGAAACTTATTAATGTAACATTCTATTAAATTATGTACATTACACAACGAAAGAATTGTTTGTATTGCAATTATTTCATTAAATATGATTATATGATATGTGTCCAACTTTTTTTCGATGACCCTGTATTTAAACGAAAGGGTACATTAAAAATAAAACAATTAAAACTCATAGTTAGATCCTCATTACAGGGAAGGTACGTTCTTCATACTGCGTCGTTATAAAAAAAAAATCAAAAGTCTCCATAGCCGTCTGCTGGGATGGTACGACTTGCCACTACTAAAGTCAATTCTTCTTCCAGTGGTTCACGGGGAGTACACAGATGGCGCTGTCTGGAAGACAGAAGTGCAAACAGTCAAAGTCAGAGGATGTCAGAGGCCCCTCACACATAAATTAAAGAAGTATTTTCATTTTTAAAGTAAAATAGGATATAGTGTTCTTGTAGCCTTCTAGACAGATGTACCAGCCTAAGTCCATATATGGTTTGCAGGCTGAGGAGTGTAGCTCTGGTATAAAATGGCATCACAAGGGTCAGAATCGGTCTTAGCTAGGTGGCCCCTCAATTTTGACCGAGCACCCCTAGGAGTGACATCTGGTGGTGGGGTAGTACCCTCTCCCCAAACCTCCGACTCATGGACGTCATTTCCTGTCTATCGATTCAAGGTGTCCATATTCAGCATAGACCCGAAGATATTTAATGGCGCTTGTTGGGATTCCAACCGAGCGCATTGGGTGTCGAAAGCCGGCACGCTACCACTAGGCTACCTCGGGTCGATACAATAAAATGGTTATTGTGGCATCTATTAATCATGTAGATCTATAATTGTATTAAATACAAAGATTTGTTTACATGGAATCGAATTATTAAGTTAGATATACATACAGCGACATGTTACATTCCTTTTTTCTTCTACAGGGCACAGCAGAAGGGGCACCCCCATTTCAAAGAGAATAAAAAAAGAATGAAACCATTTACAGAAAAAAACTTTTAACTTTAGAAAATTACTAGCTACCTAGGTATTTCTACTAGGTTTTGAAAACAACATCACTCAGATGGCGCCAGTTATTTGCAATGCACTGCTGAAGCCGTTCTCTAAAGTTCCCCATCACTTTGATCGTCAACTCTGGAGAAATGGTGGCAACTTCCTCACGGATAGCGGACATTCGGACTCGTTGCACATTTTCACTTGCTTTAATGTTCCAAAGGCGGCCACTTGGTTTCTTTGGTAATTCATACCCACTTGCTCTCATGTTTGAAACCCATCGTAGGATCGTTTTTATGATCAGGAACGGTATCATTTGCATGGAGTCTGAAGTACAGTAAAACCTCGTTTATCCGGCCCTCGTTGATCCAGATCTCCGGTTAATCCAGATCAGATTTGTAGACTTTTTTTTTTATTTAACGTTCACATTAGATAATACATTTTAAGTATGATAGCAAGAATGAAACAAAAAGTAAGTCAAATAATCGCTTTTTAGTTTGATTCAATGTACAATTCCCGCATAGTTTATGGTAATAAAATGCTTTTTGTTGAATTTGAGAAAGCTTTATTCCCCAGTCAAAATAGACCCGATTTTGACGAATGGCTAAAAAAATATGAAATTTTTGAAAATTGGTCGATATGTTTGTTTCAGCATGTTAATGAACATACTAAAAGTCCCCACCGATAAGACTTGAGTTTTCGCCGCCATCTTGGAAAATGTGTAGACCTTTTTGGTTTTTTGCAAGTAACTTCAGAAATATTGATTTTATGTGCAAAAATTGTATACAAAAATTGAAGAGAATTAAATTATGAACAAACACTTTATTTACAATTTTTTATAAGTCTAACACGAACAAAGATAATTGACATTGAAAATAGCGAACAATCAAGCGTAGGACGCGGATGCGCGGGTCATCCCCATCGTGATGGGGTGATGACCAGCGCATGTGCCTCAAAAGTCTTGCACACTCACGTTTGTCAAACCTCTGCATATCAAAGCTCGAGATAAAGTTGCAGCAATGTCCAATCCATTGTTATCAGGTTGTATCGCAAGGTTTGTTGGATTCTATCTTTTGATGTCATACTTAGGCTGCATTGGGTACATAATGGCTGGAAGTGGGTAAAAATAAATACTAAATTTGATGTATGCAACTACGTCAGTAGAAAAAACGTTGCCTGGCCATGCATACGCTAGAAAAATCCTAGCTAATTTATTTACCCAAACAGCCTTAGCAAAAATAAATTTTGACGCCATGGATATATCTGATTTCAAAAGCAATAATCTCCATGAATTGGTTAGAGATTTTGCCACTGAACTACTATCGCTAGAATCCATATACGGACAAACTCATATACGAGACATCGAGATTAAAATGAGGAAGGCTTTGAAGCAGTTGAAAAAAAATTGCCCAACTGCATCCCTCTGGGTTCAATATTTGAAATGGTAAAGCTGATGAAAGCTTGATCACCGTCAATTGTGCGGTGAAAGTAAACGGTTTCAATACATTAGTAAACCCGTTGTTGCTTTTCCAGAGGATAAAAATTGGTAAATAAAACGACGAAGAAACGAGTAGCATTTTATTTAGAATATGAGTTAGCTCCTTTTACATTTGCTCTGTTTAATAAAGCTGGCATGCGAGAGACAAGGACATTGGCTAGGTACGACGTTTTTGAAGTTCTAAACAAAGACCTTAACCCCCTGTCAAATAGGGAACATAATTAACTTTTTCGGATGTTTGCACAAATTAAGCTAATCATATTAAAAAAGCATTATGGGACCAGCTGTATAGTGGTTTTTAATGGCTAATCCAACACCAATAACAGTACAAAAAAATGGAAGAAAATCTACGGTCTATTGTGATAAAATCTGTAGACATAAGTTTTGATGGAAACATACGAGTTACTGTTAAAAATAACAGTTACTTTCAAATGAAAATAACAAGAGAAAACTGATCAGCATGCTATCAGCTCAGCTGGAAAACAGTGGGATTCGATTCCGACAATGTGATGACGAAGCCGACATTATCATTGTAAATACTGCAATTAATGACGCATGTTATGCTAACAACATCGTTGTAATCATCGGTGAAGATGTTAACCACTTGGTTCTATTAACAGCTCTCACTCCTTCAGAAAAGACATTGCTTTCCCTTTGCATGTTTTGACAAGGACAAAGAAAAAAATATATTCCTCAAATAAAATACTATCATCTGGACATACCAAAGTATCCTTTTTCTCCATGCGTTCAGTGGATGCGATACTACTACTGCAGCATTCAACAAAAGAAAGAAAAATTGTGTAAAAATGTTCCAAAGTAAAGATATGGAACACGACATGACAGTAGTTAATAAATGCAACTTATCGCATAATGATGTTACTTAAGCAGGAGAATGCTTTTTTTCTGATCTGGTATGGAGCACATCCCAGTGAAAAGTCCCTAAATAAGTTTAGGTACAAATGCTTCTCAAAACTTTTCACTAAAGTAAAACCATATATTTCGTCTCTTCCTTCAACTGAAGAGACAGCCATGCGACATTCCTTTCGGTTGTCTCACCAAGATCAAAAGTGGTTTGGGAATAAGTAGAATCCTGAAGTGTGGGCTGGAAATCTCAAAAGAAAACCCTCGTGCCCATCACAACTATGGATGCAGTGGCTCCCGTTTTAGTGTTAAGCATGGTGTTTCACAAATGTAAGACTGACTGGGGAGAAAAATGCGTGTGTCGGAAAGCAAGCATCAACTGCACAACGGCCTACAATAACTGCAATGGGGAATGTCACAAAGACATACCCCATTGCAGTTATTGCACTGTAGATCATGTGGATCCAATAAAAGGAATTGATGAATAAGGTGGTGCTAGCTGACCCATAGACGATATTTTCAAGTTTGAGGATGCGAACAATCCCGTACCTAAAAAAGCACGACAACCATAAAGTAGATAAGCTTAAAAAATTATATACAATGAAAATATGGTAGTGAAAAAATCCATGTTTATTACATTCGTTCATAGATTTAAAAATGATCAATTATCTACATAACAAAAAACATTAGTATTTTTTCTTGTGTTTAAACGTTGCCCAATTGAGGGAGAGGAGAGAATTCAAAGAAAAGCGCCTGCAACGAGACTTGGACGCTACATTCATAATCAACCCGCATTTAATCGTCAATATTTTGGTTAGTGTTACGGTTACGACAAAATGTATTTAATATTTTTTGTACACAATTTAATGTTCTTTAATTTTTGTATAAAACTTTTTTTACATAAAGTTAATATTTCCCAAGTTATTTTTAAAAACACAAAAAAGGCCTTCAAAATCTTTAAACACCTCATGGAGATTACTGCTTTAGAAATCAGATATGTCCATGTCGTGAAAAATTATTTTTGCTATAGATGTTTGGGTAAATAAATGAGCTAGGATTTTTCTAGCGTATGCATGGCCAGGAATTTTTTTTTTTACTGATGTAGTTGCATACATCAAATTTAGTATTTATTTTTACCCACTTCCAGCAGGCCCTGATTTTCCATTAGACCCAATAGGCCCGGCCTAGGGGGCCCCGAATGATAGGGGCCCCAAAAAAGTTTTTATTTTAAAAAAAAATTTCTAATTCAAATTTTATTTTACCCTTTTTAATAGCAATTTTTTTTATAAATTCTTTCAAATTTGAGTCATTGGTTCATCATATGTATGTTATAGTGTATATAAGGGATTGATAAGTTTTCTTGTTGCATTGTATTGGTGTTTTAATGATGAAGTTAATATGTTGTATTTCTTTTTGTTATTTGATAATATTCTAGGCTTCAACGCTTCAAATAGCCAATTCTTGTTAAAATGGTACTTTAACAATGATTCATGATTAATTTTTTATGTGTCAATTTGGGAAATGTTACGCCCACATCAGTGTTAGGGGGCCCCCATCCCAAGTTATGCCTATAGTCAAGAATTTTCTAAATCGGGCCCTGACTTCCAGCCATTATGTACCCAATGCAGTTTAAGTATGACATAAAAAGATAGAATCCACCAAACCTCACAATACAACCTGATAACAATGGATTGGATGTTGCTGCAACTTTTTCTCGAGCTTTGATATGCAGAGGTTTGACAAAGAGGAGTGTGCCAGACTTTTGTAGCACATGCGCGGGTCATATCCCCATCGCTATGGGGATGACCCGCGCATCCGCGTCCTACGAGTGATTGTTCACTATTTTCAAAGTCAATTATCTTTGTTCGTGTTAGACTTATAAAAAATGTAAATAAGGTTTTTGTTCATAATTTAATGGTCTTCAATATTTGTTTTAAATTTTTTTACATAAAATCAATATTTCTGAAGTTACTTGCAAAAAACCAAAAAGGTCTACACATTTTACAAGATGGCGGCGAAAGCTCAAGTCTGATCGGTGGGGACTTTTAGTATGTTCAACAATATGGCCAAATAAACATCTCCACCAATTTTCAAAACTTTCATATTTATTTTAGCCCTAAAACCTTTTTTGACTGGGCTATTACTAGACTTACCAATTTTTAGTTAAGAAATGACGTGAAAAGTTATTTTTATATTTTTTAATGTCTTGTAAATAATACTAAGTTATTTTGTTACAAAACAGTTATTTATCGTAATAAACGGTAAATCTGATTAGTTAAGGATTTTATTTTGCTTATTAACCATATTATCCGGATTTTCGATTATCCGGATTGCTTATGTTCCCAGTTATTCTAGATAAACGAGATTTTACTGTACATCCTAAATTCCGTTTGAGTCGCGGTTAATGATGACTTTTTAAAAAACTTATCATTAGCGAAACCATGATATTCTCTTGACAAACTCATGGTGTCTACTGACCACTAGAAAATCCACCTCATCTGTTCACCTTCAGCGTCGTTCTACCCGAACCGCTCTACACCCAACACTGGGTTTACATGTGACCATCAGGAATGTGGGAGTTCATTCTGCCACACCCTGTGCCTTAAGTTTGTAAAAATCAACTTTTTGAGTATTCATTTAGTCTAAAGTAAAAAACATATTTTTTTCAATATTGAAAAAAAATACACACACACACATCTATATATATATATATATATAGATATATTAATATTAATCTTCTATGCATTCAAATAATAAAATAAGAACAGCTTCCTGATTTTAATGGAATACTATTACAGTATATGTAAGTGTTATACTTCTAAGTAAAAAAAAAAAACATATTTTGCATCAAGATAATTACTATATTTTACTTCAAAAGAAGTAAACCCACATTTATTTAAGTTTTATACATACGCAGTGCATTTATTTAGATTCAATACTATAAACGTTTAAAATATTTTTTAAGCTATTTTAACTAATACAATATGAACGGAACAGTTTTTAAGAATTAAAAAATTTTAAACTATATTACTAATTAAACAGAGTGGTAACAGTAAATATAACTTTAATTTTACGGATATTAGCATTACAGGGTGTGCACATAGGTTAACTACGAAAAATAACATTTGTGTACTTAATATTAAATTTCTTTACACGTACACTTAAAAATAAATATGTATAATTCTTGAATTTTAATTATCTCAAACAGAAATTTTAGGGAATTTTTGAATGAAGCATGTTTTTATGATCCTTTTCAATCAAACGAACTGTTTGCTAAATTTCATATTTTCCAGCAGGGATTTAAATACCAAAATGTAAATATTATGTAACGTTTCAAATATTTTTAAACTGAATATTTTTAATTAAATGCAAACATCTCAGAAAATTATAATATCTTTTATTACTAGACCTTAAATTTAAAAAAAAATGAATTTGTTCTTACGCATTGCGTATAAATTATTTCAAATATAGCTGGAAATCATAAATGTGTCTACGTATTTCACCAAAATTTATTTGAAATAAATAACACGGATTTTCTATGCATCATATATATTTATGCGTGTTCGCATTCCATAAATTAAGTTGAGAATACCAATTGACGTCATCTGTGAGTATATTTACGTAAGATAAAATAAATTAAGGATATACACTTGAAGAACGTTTTAAAATAAATATGTAATCATATCTGAAAATATTAAAATGCTTTACAGCAAATTTTCAATCAATTATTCTTAAAAACTAAATTATTAGTCCTACTTACAATTTGAGGCTTCATATTTTAAGCAAAAATTAAGAATGTTAACATGTTTCGCAACGGAAAATATGTATTATTAGCATGTTATTACGAATAGCTGTAACTAATCTACAATACAGAAATGAATAATCGGACTTTACTGAACGTCGAATAAGATAGAATACTGTTTGCGTCTGCACTTTATTCAAAAATTTATTCTATTAAACATCTATCTCATTCTACTATTCAACGTAATGGACCCTTAGGTATTATCATGGATTACAAGATGAATTTCCAAACCGCAAAAATACATACACACACATACACATGTGGATATATATATATATATATATATATATATATATATATATATATATATATATATATATATATATATATATATATATATATATATATATATATATATATATATAATAAATTAAATATTAAGCCCTCCATGCTAGCATTTAAATTCCCTTTCTTAAATCCAATCCGCAATAATCTTACTTTATCGCTACAAACCCATAGCAACAGAGCTTCCCATAAATCGCATGCCTTACATTTATACACGCGTATACGTCTGGAGAAAGGCATGGGTTCGCATCGCCAGCCCCAATATTCTGCTGATCGTACAAAATAACAGGCACATGTACCTCGCTTCTAGCGCGTAAGGTTGAAAGGTGGTATCTTTGCTTCCGAGCATCTGACATGGATGGACGTACTTTTTATCGCTCTACTAAAACGATTCGACCCGACTGCTTCAAAATTTTAATTCCTTTCAGGCTGAGTCTAGCTCCAGCCATGTAAATATGAGCTAGTTTTCCGTTTCAGGTTATATTTTAAGAACTTGTGTAATGGATATATTATATATATATATATATATATATATATATATATACCGAAGAGCCATTACATTATGACCACCCTCATTCTGTAACAATGAGCTCGCCCACAAAAAAACAACGGCGCGTGCGCGGCCGAAGTTGGCGTATAAAAAGTCCCATGCATTGTCTTTTCAAACATAGATTACAGACATAATGGGAAAAGCAGCTGATTTATCAGACTTCGATAAAGGTCAAATCGTTATGGCTCGACGCCTGGGAACGTCAATATCAGAAACGGTGCATTTGGTGGGCTGTTCACGTACATTCGTTGTGAGCACGTATCCAAAGTGAAGTATGAATGGTAAAACGAAATGTCGCCGCCAGCACTGTGTCGCCCGCGGCGCATTGATTCCTGAGGAGAGCGGAGACTGTTACGCATTATTAACCGCGACTGAGTATTTACAACAGCCGATATTACCAGCAGCTACAACAGTGGTGGCCCAGAGAGTTTCTAAACACATAGTGCAGCGTGCCCTGCTGTGTATGAGTCTACGAAGCCGGTGGTTGAAGCACGTCCCTGCTCTAACGGCCCGTCATCGACAGCAGCGCCTGCAATGGGCCAAGGAACAATGGAAATGGACCATAGAAGAATGGAAGAAAGTTGCATGGTCCAACGAATCACGTTTTCTGATCCATCACATCGACGGGCACGTGCGAATACGTCGATTTTGAACGGAAATCCTGGCTGCCATAAGCACAGAGACAAGCTTATGGCGGCGGTATTATGGGGTGGGGGATGTTTTCATGGATCACATTAGGACCCATAATCTCCATAGAACAATCACTGACGTCTGTGCACTACGTGAACATTGTTGTAGACCAGGTGCACCCATTCATGGCAACAGTGTTTTCGGCGGGTTTTGGCGGCGGGTATGGCAAGAGGTTAATGCACCATGTCATAAAGGTCGAATTGTCAGGGAGTGATTCGAGGAACATTCTAGTGACTTTCAAGTCATGCATTGGACTCCAAATTCACCTGACATTAATCCAATAGAATATTTGTGGTTCCACCTGGAAAACCGAATTCTTAAAGCCACGCTACGGCCTCACAATGTGCGGTAATTGCAGAACCAGTTGGTGAGCGCTTGGTACAAGATACCTCATACTACCTATCAGCACATTGTCGAGTCAATGCCACACCGAGTGTTGGTGGTTTTGAGGACGAAAGGTGCTCCTAAGTTGTATCAAACAGGTGGTCATAATGTATTGGCTCTCCGGTGTGCATATATATATAATATATATATATATATATATATATATATATATATATATATATATATATATATATATATATATATATATATATATATATATATATATATATATATATATATATATACCAGCTCATACAGGGAAGAGCCATATTTTATCACGAATTGGACCTCAAAATTTAGAATGGTGGAATACGACAAAATGCACATAATCAACCATTATAGGAAGAGTTGAAATTATAAAACGTAGACGTCCAGCGTTTTTGGCAGCCTTAGGAGTCCTTTGCGGAGCGTTAAAATATTGAAATATATTTAACCAATGACAAACCTCCAAAGGATTAGCAATGAAATTTTTAACGCCTATGATTGGTTTATTTTCGTCTCAACGTCATATTTCACTTAACGCTCCGCTACCGGACTCCTGTGTGAACAGGCCCTTAGAATAAGGTTTTACACTTGTTATGAAATCTTCAGTGAGATATAGTTGAATTCCAAAAACGTAAAAATTAATTTTCTCTCAGTAATATTATGTTTCAAATTAAAAAAATGTAAAACTAAAATGATATTTTAACCTAAATAAAGTCTTTTATAAATGATGTTACAGAATATTTCTATTGGTAATTGATAAACAACATACTATATAGGATATTATTTTTATCACTGATTAACTCTTTATAACAGATTCTTTTAAGTATTTATCACAGATTCTAGTTTTTTAAACTTTGTCTACCATGTTAGTCTCCTACAAGGGCTAGAATTGTTCGTAATTAATAATTTCGTGATATATTTTTAGCCTCCAAATCCAATTTACAGTTCAAGGCAATCTCCAAATGCTGCAGTTCAAGGAGGAGGTCATGACATCTCACACTAACACTACTAGAGAGCGTCTGTGCCACACATAAAATGTACATTCAACTAATCATTTCCTTTCTCTCTTAGTTCATCATCGAAACTCGATGAGGACGATGCTACATCTTGGAAAATCCAGAGGATCCGAATGGAGTTTTTCCTGATGCAAGTCTCTGCTGACGTCGCCAGAGTTAATGCTGCGGCATAATCCTCTCACCAGTTACATTCTCCTTTTCCACAGCAAGTGGAGTATCTTCGTCGTCCAACCAGATTTCTGAGGTGCGTGCTTCATGCTCTAGACTGACCTGTTCTACTCGCAGACCTCTTTAAAAATGAACTAGTTTTGATTCTTGTAGACTTGGCATGTAATATGGAACCCTTGGCACACGCCAAGGTGTTATATCGTAATTTGGATTTATTTGAAATTGTTTTTAGGATCTACATGGTTAATTTCATGTTTGTGTTTTTTTCTCCCTCTGGGAGGAAGGGAATGTGACATGGAACTCGACTTTTGTAATTATTTTGATTATTATACTTTTTTAAGTCTAAAAAAATATTATTTTCAGATTTTTATAATTTCGAAACAACATTAATTCGGGTCCATGCACATTTATAAGTGCATTTATTTTATTTTGTGAATCTTAAAATGTCTATGTGCTGAAAATCATTCCTGTGGTTTTTCGTACCGGTTTTCCTGGAAGAAGGGAATGTGCTTCCTGTAGGCAATTGAGTGTGACCTGTAACAGTAGGGATAGTACAAAAGGTCATTTGCACAAGAAGGGAGAATTACTTGCCACCCTCTCGGTCATTAAGAGGACATAGTTCCTCCATAGGAACGTCCCAGCAACCTTCTTTTAACCAATGATATAGCTGAAAGGTGTTAATTGTTCTAGAAAATTTTCTAACCTCTGCGTTTTCGGAGCTGAAAAGTTTAATGGTTTTTTCAGCAGTTGAAGAAAAGTCCGAAACTGTTTTATATCTCTAGGTTTTCGGCTCTTTAGCTCTAGTCGCCATTTTGTATGCTGAGATTTCTGGTCTGCTTTTGGACCGAGTTTAGTAATACAATGAGATATAATCTTCAGTCTCCAATGAGGATGGGGGTGAGTAATAATAATTTATAATATATTTAATCAGGCTAGAGCATAGAATAATTAATATACTATGTAACTAGGTTTTATAATGTGTTCGAATACTTTCTTCATGTATGTAGATAATTATTATGATATTTTCTGTGAAAATTGTAACTAACGATAAAATTGATTTTAAATAAGAAGAGAAATTAAATGCTAATAATATTTATTTAAATTGAGTTTTTTTTTTTAATTATCTCAGACGTGTCAGAATGCGTTTTCTCCAATTAACAATTTTCAAAAAATGCCACTATACGATCATCTATTTAATTACATGTTATAATTCCACATAATAATCATTCTTTTCATGTTCTTAGATCACGCACTTCTGAATGAATCTTACAAGCGGACATACTTATGGAAAAAAGCTTATTTTGAAAAAATCACCTGGCTTTTGTGTGCGTACAGTAAAACTTCTCCAGCTGGCCGTTATCCCTATTTATGGACATAAGTTGTTCAGGACCCATATAAGAATCTAACCCTATATATATATATATATATATATATATATATATATATGTATATATATATATATTGAATAGAGATTGAATAGAGAAGCAGAATCCGTTGGTTTCTGTACAAAATGTATTTCCCTACAAAAACGATTGTACTGGTGACAAAAGAACAAAAATTATTTTTACTACGATTAAATTGAAAGCAACATACAATATTTCATCGTCCTTCGACAAAAAATAATAAAGGACAAACCAATACTTTTAATATAGTGTAATCCACCCTTAGAGTTGAATTGTCATAATTCATCTCCGAACAGATTTAATAAATGTACAGATGGTAATAATTGTAATGACATAATAATAGTTAGTTATCAAACTTTGTGTAATGTCAGATGTCAATTTTTTTTTTATCTGAATGGATTTCAGCAGATGTTTTTCACTTTCTATTAAAGTGATGAAGACTTTTCCTTATGCTATGTTGCCAAAAATTAAAATAAATGGATTCCCATTTTTGGAGAGTTATATAAATTATTTAATGTTTTCTCTATTTTTCCACATATTCCGAATAACTACTAATATGTTGTTGTTGATTTTGCTGCTAATGGCCGCTGGCCGGAAGTGTTTCAGACCAGGTCCATATAGTCTTTATGGACAGAAGAGTGCGATCCCGGTTTACAATAGCACCACAAGGGCCGGAGTCTTAACAAGGTGCCACCTCAATTTTGACCGACCCCCCCTCCCAGGGGGGACATCTGGGATTCATCGTACCGTCTCCCAACCTCTCTGATCTCATAAATGGATTTCCCAGTCAATGGTTTTAACGTGGTCTTATCCAGCCTAGACTCGGAAGTATTTATTGGCGCTTGTCGGGATTCGTACCGACTCTCTCATCGCTAAAAATCGACTCTCTACCATTAGGCTCCTCGGGCCAGAATAACTAACACTCATGCTGTTATCACGAGCTAGACTATTTCTTGCCAAATCAGTGAATTTGGTTTTACGAAAGGGTGTTTAACAAGTATTCCGTACTGAGATAATCGGAAAAATCCCCAATTGATAGCTAACGGGAATTTGAAATATTTACTCAGAAAACAGGAATATTTGCTAGTTACCCAGAATTAAAGTATTGCTATTTAGCATTGAGGCTGTAAAATAAGTGTCGTTTTATTCGTTTACGTTATCATTATAGTCTAGACTTATATGAAAATTATTTTTAAGACATTATATCTTTACATTATAGGCATTTTACTTCCCTTATAGACATTATAGGCATTTTACTTGCATAAAATATAATGATAACACTCTATTATAGAGTTCGAAAGAAATGCGCGCAAATTCATTGTACATTGTCAATACTGAATTTTTTTTTTAATCACATAAAGGAAATTGCTTACAAATTTCTCTTTAATTTTTCCGCTCATAAAACTTATCAGAGTAATTCTCTTTACAGGGGTTCATAAAATTAGTTGATATGCAAGAGTTCCTTCTACCTATTCTCTTATTTTGTTGTTACCATTGTCAGTGGGTGTTTTCTGCCGAAAGATGAATCTTTTATGTTCAAATTTCCTCCCGCTGAAGTATAAACATTAAATTATGTTGCTTTTTTTTGCGGATTGTTTTGTTTGCTTTCAGTATCGATGAAACTTTTCACCTCATGCTGTGTTTGTAATGAAATTTCCGACTATTGTCCGAATCACTTACGTGTAAAAACAGTTTGAACCCATAAAGTACACACTGGGACATAACGTGTGCCGGTGTTATTAAATAATTTTTATAAAAGAATGAGTACGCGTCCATCGTCGTAAAAAATATCACGTTTGTAGGAATATTCAAAAAAGAATTTTTTATGTTACTGTAAATGATATTTTTAGTAGTAAGAAGACATTAATCAACTGTTATGATTTTAGCGTTATTTGAATGTAGAAAAAATTTAGATTGATCTATCTATATGTGAAGTTCACTGTTTCCATTACCTTAGTTTGCGGTAACGTATATACTAAAACAACAAACTCACCATTAACAAGATGCGACGAGGTTTTTTACACTAAACTCTATATATTAAAACAATTAGGCTATATAATTATCGTACTCATAACTAAGAGGCAACGGGGATTATATCAAGAGGGTTCACCTTTAGCTTACGGGACCCATTTTTTCTGATCCTCTCTTTAGAACGTGAAATTTCATACCTCCTTTGTAAGAACGACCATTCAGGCGGTTATATATATATATATATATATATATATATATATATATATATATATATATATATATATATGCAAACACTATATCCATATGCATGACGCAGCCCAGCAACATATAAAGAACAAAAACACAGGTGCATTAGCACCTCATTAACACACTGGTCATCAAACATTGCAAAGAAAATTTTTATTTAACATTATATTATGCCAGATACTAAGATTTTGCAGAATATGTAATTCTAGAGAATCTATTATTAAGCATTTTTTTATTTTCAAGGCGAAGCAATATTATGATAATAGCATACCATTGGACTTTTTTGAGTGCTATATTGGGTCGGCCGCTACTAATTTGAATAATTCCACCGCACGCGTGAAAAATATGAATAGCCCGGGTTAAAGCCATTGGGCGCCCGGGACAGGATGGCTGCTGAGGTATGTAGTGGAACGACCGCACGTGTACTGGCCTATGCATATAAGGTATAAACGGATATGTTCATCGTTTCTAAGTCGTTTGGTCTTTTGTACAAGCTCTGAAGCTTGGATATGAAACCTTCTGGTTTAACTTATTTTATTCTGGTATGACTTCTCTTTTCTCGTTTATTTGCAGGTCTACAAGTGGTCCCGTGGTGTGGTGCTCCTATTTATTTTATAACGTTTTATATATGTTGCTTTTTTAAGCGGTTACTTTGTAGCACCTACCTACAACCGTCGTGTCATAAAATTTTTTTTCAGTTTTTTGTCATTTGATTCATCCATATTAATTATAAACTTTTTTTGAATATGACACCATGATGAAACCACTTGTGTTTGATTATGTTTGATTATGTTTCTTTGGTTTACCCACGGCTGATGAGCCAAGCAAAGACAGATGATTTATTTTGATTTTTTGTGTTTTTTTTCAGTCTAATTGCTTAACATTTAGTCTTTTGGGTGTTGATTCACCTATATTTCTATCTTTACGTGCTAATGCACCTGTGTTTTTGTTCTTTATATGTTGCTAGGCTGCATCATGCATATGGATATAGTATTTGCAAACTTTAGATAAATGATGTATTCGTGCTTTGTGGTTAATGGCTGCTCTAGGGCATGGCCACGAATGCTATTTGTAGTTTTTTTTGTCGCGTTGTGTATACACACGCACACACACACACACACACATTTATATATATATATATATATATATATATATATATATATATATATATATATATATATATATATATATATATATATGTATATATATATATATATATATATATATATATATATATATATATATATATATATATATATATACATATGTATGTATATATATATATATATATATATATATGTATATGTATATATATATATTCATTCTTGGGCTCGTATTCTTGGGTTACATGCTATCCCACCCTGTCAGGAAAAGATTAATCCCGGTAGCTTTATTACGGATACCCTGCCAGAATTGAGCCACGCGACAGCTTGTATAATTTGCCAGACTAACCTTTCTGTTTTGACTTTAACTACAAACGCCTTCGGTGAGCTTGGCAATTCCCAGTTGCTCTACTCGAACTCTACACGGCAAAACTGATCTTATCTTCACTTCTTCAATTTTTTTTCATTCGATGCTCACCTTCGTTTAGTCTTGCTTCCTGGCGTTCTCTCCTCTGGCTGTTGCTTGCTTACTCTATCTACGAGATTCCCCCTCTAGTAGAAAAGCGCCGCGTATTTGCATTTGCGCTTGTTTCTTCTTCAAACAACGATTTTTTTTAAACCAGAGGGGGAGTGGGGTGGATTCAATACCTCACATATGTAATACAAAGACCCCAATTTTTTTCATTTTTAAACGAATGCAATAAAAGTGCTACTCATTAATCCCAAATTTGTATGAATAAGATATCCTGAAACAGGTCCGAGATATCCTAGTGGTATCCTCGGAATTCGGTACTGAGGGTGCTCGGATCGAATCCCGGTTAGTGCCACTGAATGTCCCTGTGTCAACGTCGGGCATGAGCACATTAATTCCATAGCCGGAAAGTCCTACCATGTGGCATGTGGAGGGAAAATGGTACAACCCAATATTTGTCGCACTTCGGGATGTTCAGTCAAAATTGGAGTGATACTAGGTGTTGTGTTGATTCACCTATGCGGTGAACCCATTACCAAAAAATATCACGGTGATAGAGCGAAAGTCTAACGATAAAAGCGCATGCCACATTGTTATAAAAACCACAACAGTATAAAATCATTATTAAAATTTCTTTAAAATTATGCCAGGGATATTGAATTTTAGGTATTTTAAAGGATTTAGCTTCAGTTACCCATCATTTGGCAGTACATTGAAATTTACAAGAATTTGAAGCAAAAGTAAGAAAAAGAATAACTGTTAACAACTGATCACCCCCAAAATCCATACGAAGTTAAGAAATTACAAATTTTATTGAAAAATCTTCCATAAAGTTATTTAAAATAGAAATTATAGCTAATCTGAGCAATGCACCATTTTTATGATATTTCGTACTGCATCCAACAGAAAGATTCAATTTAAAATATATTGCTGCCACCTCTAGGCTAAAAGTCGAATCTGTGATTTATGCCGAAATCATTTTATTTTCAGAAAAAAATATCTAGCTGTTTAATATGGTCCTGATTGGTGGCGTAGTGGTTAAAAGCATCAAGCTTCCATTCCACAGGTCCAGGGTTCGAGCCTGTGACTGGGCAAGGTCGACTCAGCCTTTCATCCCTTCAGTGGGTCGATGAAATGAGGACGAAGAATGCTTGGGAACTAAACTCTGAGGGTCCCACGTCAGGTTGACCACCTGACTGGGACATATGTTGTATGGCACCCCAAACCCACGGTCAAGAAAGCGGAGATGGGTACCGCCGGCCCTGGTCCACATCGGACTGTCACGCCGTGAGTTTAGTTTAGTGTAATATGGATTTTTTGCCATGCCAGAAAGGAAGAGGACGGTGTTTTTTAAAAGTTAGCAAATCAATCCCCTTCCCTTAAAAACACCTGTAGTATCTGGTCACCTACATTTCAAGGTTTTGCCAATAAAACCTTATCAGGGCAACAACTTCCACTGTTTACACAGTACAGATATTTTTCCCGATTTTTTAAACTAAAACATCTTGAAAAAAATTCTAATTAAAGTTACAAAATGTTTTTACTGTTTTTACTGAAGTTTATTCTGATTTAAACTAATAACAGATAACATCACTAGCCTTATTTCTGCACATATAACTGGAATACATTGAATGCAAGTGAAAAGAATTCTAGATTTAGGCGTTCTCACTGTGCGAACGGCGCCCCTGAGAGGGTTAAAATAAATATGCTCGCTCAGTTATCGACAATGACTATATGAGTAGTGTACAATGAAAACTAGCAATTTTCATCAATTTTTTTTTTATTTTCGACAAGACAACAACACCACAGCCCCCCCGCTAAAAAAAGTATCGGCTAAAGTACAAACTGAAGACCGGTCGCGCCACAGCGATCCTACCACAACAGGACCCGCCGCTCAGGCGAGACAAAAACCAATCCGTACGAGTCTAGTTCAGCTCATGACACCATTCGCTCTCGGCCTCCACGAGCCAGAGCATCAACAGGGCCAATCCGAATTTAAATACGTCTGTGTCAAAGTACACTTATTACAAATTAAATCAATGCTTTTCCCATTTAAGTACGCAGCCACCAGCTTCTCTCTATATTACTCAATAAACTTTATTAGCATAAACGTTTTAACAAAGTCTGCACTACACGTGCAGAAGAAAACACAACAACAGCAATAAATCATTATTTTACAAAGTCTGCACAGCTCGGGTAGAAGAAAACTTAACAATAACAATACAACCATTTTTGAACTTCGTTAAAATTTCGAGATCATCATTATATAATATAGCTTTCTGTTTTTTCAAGGACTGTTTCATATCTTCCTTTTCGTAGTCTTCATCCACATCAAATATAATTATGCATGGATCTCTCTTTTTAGGTGCCCGTGTTCACCTCATCCTTCCTTTTACAGGCCCTGAACAAACGGTCCAGCTCTTATTTAGTTTCAGTCTCTACAACAATCCCTCCTCTACCAATCATCTTGCATTTCTTAACTCCGATACCTAATTTCTCAGGTTTATGTTCTTTTTAACAACCTTTTTAGTTTCCTCTGAGGTTTGCTTATTTATTGGAACAATTTCTACAACGTTCCTTCGTTCTCTCTGTGTCTTACTCACAACCTTCTTCCTCTCAGTAGGCTTCTTGCCTGCCGCTTCGGCGCACGTCTTTTTATCCTTGTTAAGAATACTCAATTGTCCTTTCAAAAATTGGATAATCTTCTGTTGATCGTTAATAGCATTAACCAGCTCTCCTATGTCCTCCTTCACTTGTCTCTCCATCTCCACAGAAAACTTAGAGGCCGTAATTGCATTGGTTAGACGCAAGTGCTTTAACTTGACAAGGTCCTCGATGAGTCTCCCTAGCTCCTCCATCCCCACGTCCTAACTCTCAGCCGGCGGCTGCATCACTTTCAATTTACCCACGCTCCTCCGGCGTTAGTGGTTAACCTTACGTTCAACCCCCAGGGCCCACCACGTGAAGGTGCCGGATGTAAAATTTAGAATTCAATAAACCAGCGAAAATAGAAGCTAAGTCCGCCCTCAAACTCACTCTAAACAGAAGTTAGACTTAGCAGTAAAGTAGCTTCAAAACACTAACTATCTAATAAGCGTGGGGTGGGCCCCTAATTTTCGGCAAAATGCACATAACTATATCATATGCATTTTTGAAGATATAAATTTAAATTACCTTTAAAAATTCCCCATGTTATCTATTTTTGTATGCAATTTTCAAAGAATTATCGTTTTTAACTGGTTAAAATACTATAAGAGAGTATCCTAAACTCAATTTTGAAAATAAAAGGAGATTGGTAGTTTTCATCCTACATGACTCATGTGTTGTTGTTAATTAATTTATTTCAACATAAACTTTAATTCACTTTCAATTTTGAAAAAAGTCTCGATTCGTCGAACTTTATTAACATCGTTAGACTAACTGTGTAGGGGTCTTAGAAACCCTAACTATAAATCAAAATTTGAATTAGTAGATTCAGCCCACTAAAGTATTGCAAATTACAACAGTTCGTGTACATGATATATTAGAGGCGGCATATGCCTTATATGGAAGGTTTTGTAAAAAAAGGTTTTAAAATTGTATTACATGAAACAAAAGTGCCTTAAAATAATACAGTCTAAAAAACTGTCAGAATAAATATATAATATCTATTATGATTCTGCTTTTCTAAATATTCTGCATCTCTATGTTTTACTAAAATTCTATACTTAGGCTTTCGCAAACAAATTTTTACAGTTTCTTGTGTGTGTGACATATAAAGGTAGTAATAGCACGAGTGAAAAAAGACACACTAATGTTCTCTATCTTTCATGTAATTTATCTTTATACAGAAATTTAAGGCAAAGACCCTTAAACGACAATGAAACGGCTTTGAAAATTGGGATTGTGTTCTTTGTATTTTGGGAGAAATGAGGAGAGAAAAGATTTTTGCGAGACTCGTCAGTGGAAAGAAACCTCCTTATCTCCACGAGTGCAGAGGGTAAATATCAGTTAAGGAGGTCGTTTTGCTTTAAAATCGAGATCAGAGACCGAGAACGAAAAAATTAGGGCTAGCAAGAATCCTACAGAGTAACAAATGCAAGTGAAATAAAAGAAACCCCAAGAAACTTGTTTTGGATCAGGTGAAATAGGGGATATATGTATAAGAAAATGGATATAGAAGAAATTTGACAGGTAAGGCTCTTAGAATGTATTAGAGTGAAATACGAGAAATATTTTTCACTCTTTAAATTTGAAATAATCGTAGTTTATACGCAATGAATCAGCGTTAGGCAGAAATTAAATGCTTTGTGTTTCAGATTTGATTTGTTATTGCTTCGATTTATTCTAGTTACTTGGATACCTGTAAGCTTCTACAGTTAAGGTATCTATCTACGTACGTTGAAATGGCAGTTTTGGTGCTAAATTTTGAAATGTTTTTATTGCTTTATTTCAAAGGCCAATCTTTTAGGATTCTAAAACTAATTTACTTTTATTCGCACAATCCTTGAATGGGAATTTATGGTCAATTTAATTATCCTGATGCGATATTAAAGGACTGGAATTAGCATCTTTAAATAGGTTTTTCAAGGAAACTAATTTTTCAGTTACTTTTGTTTATGAGAAAGCTAATAATTTAAAAAGTTTTCAATATATTTTAATAAAATTTTATAGTATTTTACATATTACTAACTATATTTAGACCTAAATGCTAAGCTATTTGTGTCAATTTAATTATTTTGCAGGTACCTGCCCTTATCAAAAGATCATTAAAAAACAGTTTTTTTCCCTTTTTTGGTATATTTCATTGATTTTTGGAAATATTGTAAAACTTTATATCACAGGTAAGTAAGTGTCACAGTAGTATATAGTATAAAGTAAATTAAAATTTATTTAGTTGAATTCAGTGTAGGGTGTCTAGAGTAAGCACCAAATTATAAAACATTATAAAAAAATTCCATATATTTTAAAATGCTATGAAATTTTTACCAAAGTTATAATTTTTTTCATGATTTTATATCACATTTGAACTAAAAATCTATTTACTTAAATCAATACGGCATATTTTTGAAAAAAGGGCTCCGAACATTGGCAGATACTTTAAGTAAGTTTTATAATTTCTTCAAAATTGAACTGTAAAAAACAACATATCAGATATTTTTTTAAATATGAAATTAAAATAATATACTCAGTTCGGAGAGTTTTATTTTATTTTTTCACTTGAAAAAACAGAATTAAATGTAGCAAAAATACATTTTATATCCTTACTGAAGTTTAGAAAAAAAGACATGATTCTTCTAATTTAAAAAAAAATATTTTTAACTAATTTTATTTAAATAAAAGTTAAGAAAGGGGAGATTAATTTCGATCATATAAAGTAGATCAGTTAAGGATCAGTTAGGGATCTTGGAGTTAGAATGCGTTCCGTTAAAATGCAAGAGTTATATTTTTGTTTATTTATTTTCAATTTAACACACTTTATGTGTAATAATTCAAGGATAATATATAGATAAATATGAAGTAATTCTTAGTATGAGTGTGTTTTATTAATACAGAGCATGAGACGTAATTTAGAGATAAATGAAATGTTTTGTGTTTCAGAATTGGCTTGTTATTCTATCCATTTATTCGAGTTAACGGGACACATTTATAAAATTTATCTTTAAAACCCAACAAACCAGATAATTTTTGAACATATGAAACAAAAATAAATTACTATGTGGGGATTTTTTATGTGAAAAAGAAACCAACACAGAAGTAATGCAATTTTTTTCATTACCAAGTCTAGGAAAAAATACATTATTCTTCTCAATTAAAAAATATTATCAAATACTTGTAATACACGCTACTTAATTTGTGTATTTGTATGCAATAGTGTCCGATAGTGGGAGTCTAAAAACAACAATTTAGAATATTCTCTTTTAATATGTAAAAGGAAAATGCATATCCTTGAAAACAAATAATTTTCACTTCCTGCTGTTGCATGTATGTATTACTTAGTGCCATTAACCAGCAAATTCCAAATGCAAATACTAACATGGGACAGTGCATGTAAATAGACTCAGTCGTATAAATGTTGATTCATCTGATTGGTTCAATCAAGAACCTCTGTAGTCCATTTCGATCAATTATCCGTTTCAGTAGCACGCAAGACTGTTACATCGCACTAAAATAAATTATATTTAGTATTGAGAGTTGCCATGCAAACTCAGTGTAACGCTTTTAGCTCTTTTTGATATGACATTTATATTAAAGGATGATGTGGTATATAAAAAAAATATTTTACCTGTATAATTTCATGTTAATTATGCAAGTTATATTTTATTTTTTAATGATATATATATATATATATATATATATATATATATATATATATATATATATATATATATATATATATATATATATATATGAGGCTATAAAATATAGGGGGCTTTTGTTTAGAAAGAAATAAGAAATTAACAATTTAAATCTGTGAAATTACGAGATATTGGGATAAAAGCATCGCAGAGGAAATATATTACGGATTGGACTTCATTCACGTAAATTGAAGAACCAGGAAGGGAATCTATAAATAGTAACAAAATTAGAAACGCCCCAGCGTCATCGACGGTGCGACGTCACGAAGTTCTTGTGGGCATGCGCGATGGCTTTAGATGGTGAAAGACAATAGCATTTTCGTCCGACGGCGGGAAATTCTTGATAAATGCGGTCACGCGTCACGAGGGTACGTGATGAATTCTGGATTAAATTAACAGATTGAATCACGTAGGAAAGTATTGGGAAAATAAACTATGTTCGATGTAATTAATTGTAGTTCTTTGCCACCGGCCTTTAACTCATTGACTGCTATAACTTTAATAATTATGTAGAGATAGATTTAAGAAGGAGTAAGTTTGGATGTAAGACGAGGTAATGGGAAGGGTGTAAGTAACAAGCGCGTCATATATATATATAAATATAAATATATATATATATATATATATATAAATATATATATATACATATATATATATATATATATGTGTGTGTGTGTGTGTGTGTAACAACACGAGCAAGGCGGCGAGGGAGGAAGGAGAATTGGTAATTTTTCCAGACGGCCGTGCGTCACAACAGATCAAGTTCGACATCATAGTCAATCAAATTCAGTTCCCGTGCTGGAAGTCGTGGCGTAATCGCATCTCGACGGTCTTTGTATAAAACTGGCGCCTCAAGGCCCGGACACACAAAAACACACCGCAACTCTCGGCACATCTTTATCTCTCTCACTGCTACATCATAGTGGGGGCATTTTCAAATTCCAAAATAGAACATGTACCTTGAGTCACGCTTATTTATAACCTAATAGAGGTGTAGTCACGTGACACTCAAAGTCTTGCAGCCATTGGATATGGGTTCTGAAAAATAGTAAACAACAGGGATTGTATATGAGTTTACAGGGGTTATATAAAAGATGCCTGAAAGTCAATCATTTTGTTCTTGGAATCGAAATGCGTAATTAATTCGCCGAAGGAAATTTCAAAGAATTTAGAATTTTTAATGGATTTTGCGGTTTTGTATGTTATATATATGTGTGTGTGTGTGTGTCTGTTTGTGTGTGCATCTTTATATATATATATATATATATATATAAGAGCTCGAGAATCATAGCTATAGAATCATAGACTGTTTCACCCACCGGGACCAAATTCGGCACAGTTAATGTTTAGGACCCGAGAAACTTAACGAAAAAAAATGAAATTTGGTGCCTAATTAGTTTTTAAAAATTAACTTTTTAATGATTTTTCGTGCCCCTAAGAGTTGCGCGTACCCCCTGGGGATATAGACCTTTCCCCACAACCAGCTGTGGGAGTGACATGGGGGGTCAAATTCCAATGCGCGGGAGGAAGAGGGTTGTGAATGACCTTTGGCCCTGGCTCCCCAGATAAACACTACTTTCCTGGCTCTGCTTTGTGTAATCTGCAGATGATTTTGATCACACATATCGTTTTGGTGTTAATATGACGTCACATTCGTTTTCATGCGGAAAGTGATGCAGACAATTTTTTTAACTGATTTTTAAACGGATGACGTTCTTAAAAACTATAAAGGAATAAATGCATCTGGATGTTTATCTTTAATTAAAATAAAGGAAACGAAGTGTAACGTAATCTACGACTTCACGCTGATAGAACAAGACATGCTGAAAGTAGATATCGTGTCATGAATGCTGACCAGTGGAGTTTATATGCATTTCACTATTATCCAGAATCTAATTATGCATCTGCTAATGAAGTAAGTATTGGATCAATGTTGAAAATATGTGACAGCTGTGGTGCTAAAAATTGGTCTAGAGAATCACCAGGAATGTGTTGCAGTAATGGGAAAGTACAATTGCCTACAATTCCAGAAGCACCCGAGCCTTTGAGAACATTACTCACAGGTAATACATGTGATTCCAAACATTTCTTACAAATCACACAAGCTTAAGGAAAATAGGCCTCATGGGGAATTCCGTCTTACTTTGTTTAAATAAAGGGGATAACGTATCTTGCACTTTACCTCTTGGGTGATGTGGAAAAAAGTGCGTTTTTAAGGGAAAAATCTATATAAATAAAGCAGAGTGTCTCTATGTATGTATGTATGTATGTAACGTTTACAAATCTACATTTCTTGACGAATCTAATTGAAACTTCGTATACTTATGTTTTGAAGCCTGGAGATAATTCTAATATAAGTTTGGAAGCTTTAAAACGCTTATATATAAATACAGTTTTTAAATAATATTTCATCTCAAGCCGTTGGAATCAATCATTCATAAAAACTGCGCATGCGCACCTGGATGTTACAAGGAAAATAACCGCATTGAATATTGTTAAATAGTAGTTGTTTGGTGTTATTTAAAGTTAATTTTTCTTACATTACTCCTTTTATTTTATTTTCATTAAACCTTTTTTACTTGGTTAATTTTCAATATACGGATTACCGTTGAACTCTTTACTGTTGAAACCCCTATGTGATTATTTACTTTCTGAAATTTGGTTATTAGGTATTTTACATATTGTGTTTGTACTTCAGAATGTTTAGTATACTGTATTTTATATTGTTCTTAATTTTATAACTCACGATGTACTGTTAAAAGCATAAAAATTAGTATATCTTAACTAAAAATAATCTGTCTAAACTTAAGCACAGTTTTGCGATTTATTTACGGTTAACTATGTGTTTAGCTATTCAATTTGTTTGTTTTAAAAAATTATTTTTTAAAGGTTTTTTTGGTGTTTTATGGTAAAATAGAACTTAAAAAATAAAAAAAGTAACAAAAACTTACCTGTAAATAGCATACTTTTTTTATAAATTGGTCAATTTGAAGTAATTTTTATTGAAATTTAGCTAAAACGCCTATCACTCTCCACAAAATTCTAATGCTAATATTTTAATTTCCTTCTCACATATGATATATATGACAGTTATCTTCAAAATGGCCTACAATCTAAGAGAAAATTTTAAAATGCAAAAATAATACACCCAATTTTATGTTCTAATATGAAAATTTTCCCCGATTCGTCATTCCTTTCCTTATAAAAAATCCCAAAATAAAAAAAACTACAATTATATCACAGAAATATTGCTAAGAGTTGTGGACAGAAGCATAAATAAAAAGAATATTCAAATAAAGTAGTGCTATTTTACCCTAAAAGACCAAAAAAATCTTTAAAAAATTATTTTTTTTTGAAAAATTGACTCCTAACGTAGAATATTAATCTGAAATTTAGCTAAAACGCCTATCACTCTCCACAAAATCCTAATGCTAATATTTTAATTTCCTTCTTACACATGATACATATGACAGTTATCTTCGAATGGCCTACAATCTAAGAGAAAATTTTAAAATGCAAAAATTATACACGCAATTTTATGTTCTAATATGAAAATTTTCCCCAATTCGTCATTCCTTTCCTTATAAAAACAGCCCAAGATAAAAAACTACAATTATATCGCAGAAATATTGCAAAGAATTGTAGACAGGAGCATTAAAAGAAAGAATATTCAAATAAAATAACTAAATTAAACAAAATATGACAGATAGTTCAAATTCCACTTCACTATCCCATTGAAATAATATTTAATGGAATAATAACTATTAATTTATGAAAAATTAGAAAATTAACTAAATGTAAAATAGAAAAGTAAATAAAACAATTATATTTCACTGCCCTTCAAAAATATCCAATTATAACACAATTTCCTTAGCAATACAAAAACAAACAAAAGTGAAAACAGTATGGGACTATCACAGAAATATTCCACAGTTTTAACAGTAATCCGTATATTGGGAATTAACCCAGTAGGAAAGGATTAATGAAAAAAAGAAAACTGAAAGAGTAATATTAGAAAATTAACTTTAAATAACTACGAAATAACAAATCCATGTGTTCACTTACCTTGGACATCTAGAATTAACATATAGTGGGTGCGCATGCGCAGTTCTTATGAATGATTGATTACATCGTCTGGAGATGAAATATTATTTAAAAACTGTATTTATTTAGAATTATTTTAAAGCTTCCAAACTTATCTTAGAATTATCTTAAGGCTTCAAAACATAAGTATACCAAATTTCAACCAGATTCGTCAAGAAATGTAGATTTGTATACGTTACATACGTACATAGACACTTTGCTTTATTTATATAGATAGATATATGTTTTGCCCCGTAAAATAAAAATATATTTATTGTATTATTTTAGTCCTTTTTGTTAAAAAAATATGTTAAAAGCTGAATGCTTCAAAGGAAATATATTTTTAAAAATATTAATATGTTTACATTCGAATCCTTTTAAGTTAGATTCTCCTCATGGTTCCAATTCTTTAGAAATGTGTCCAACTTATAGATTTCGTTATGCATTATTGGTACTATAGCTTTTTGCAGTAAATGTCTTGAACTCTGAACAATATCCACCCTCCTGGAAATAATATTTAATATGTAATAACTATTTTTTTACATTATAATATACCTAACTGGTTTAATATTGTCAAATGATTAACATATTTCATTTTAATGTAACTAAATATCGTTAATTTTTTATATTATTAGTTTCACTTTTCATTTACTTAAATTCAAGTTGAATACATTTAAAATTAATACATCTTCCCTTCAAAAAAGCAGAGAATATAATAAACAAACTGAAAAACTTTGCTCACCATATTTATCTATATAAATAAAGCAGAGTGTCTCTATGTATGTATGTATGTATGTAACGTATACAAATCTACATTTCTTGACGAATATGATTGAAACTTCGTATACTTATGTTTTGAAGCCTGGAGATAATTCTAATATAAGTTTGGAAGCTTTAAAATGCTTATATATAAATACAGTTTTTAAAAAATATTTCCTCTCAAGGCGTTGGAATCAATCATTCATAAAAACTGCGCATGCGCACCTAGATGTTACAAGGTAAATAAACGCATTGAATATTGTTGCTAACTTACAATTATTTACTTTCTGAAATTTGGTTATTAGGTATTTTACATATTGTGTTTGTACTTCAGAATGTTTAGTATACTGTATTTTATATTGTTCTTAATTTTATAATTCACGATGTACTTTTAAAAGCATAAAAATTAGTATAACTTAACTAAAAAGAATCAGTCTAAACTTAAGCACAGTTTTGCGATTTATTTACGGTTAACTATGTTCGTGTTTAGCTATTCCATTTGTTTGTTTTTAAAAATGATTATTTAAAGGGTTTTTTGTGTATTATGGTAAAATAGCACTTAAAAATTAAAAAAAGGAACAAAAACTTACCTGTAAATAGCATACTTTTTCTATAAATTGGTCAATTTGAAGTAATTTTTATTGAAATTTAGCTAAAATGCCTATAACTGCATAAAAATCTTAATGCTATTATTTTAATTTCCTTCTCACACATGATACATATGACAGTTATATTCAAAATGACCTACAATCTTAAGAGAAAATTTTAAAATGCAAAAATAATACACGCAATTTTATGTTCTAATATGAAAATTTTCCCCAATTCGTCATTCCTTTCCTTATAAAAACAGCCCAAAATAGAAAAACTACAATTATATCACAGAAATATTTCAAAGAGTTGTAGACTAAATGTAAAATAGAAAAGTAAATATAACATAATTATATTTCAATGCCCTTCAGAAATATTCAATTATAACACAATTTCCTTAGCAATACAAAAACAAACAAAAGTGAAAACAGTGTGTGACTATCACAGAAATATTTCAGAGTTTCAACAGTAATCCGCATATTGGGAATTAACCCAGTAGAAAAGGATTAATGAAAAAAAGAAAACTAAAGGAGTAATATTAGAAAATTAACTTTAAATAACTACGAAATAACAAATCCATGCGTTCACTTACCTTGGACATCTAGAATTAACATATAGTGGGTGCGCATGTGCAGTTCTTATGAATGATTGATTACATCGTCTGGAGATGAAATATTATTTAAAAACTGTATTTATTTAGAATTATTTTAAAGCTTCCAAACTTATCTTAGAATTAATTATCTTAAGGCTTCAAAACATAAGTATACCAAGTTTCAACCAGATTCGTCAAGAAATGTAGATTTGTATACGTTACATACATACATAGACACTTTGCTTTATTTATATAGATAGATGTATGTTTTGCCCCGTAAAATAGAAATATATTTATTGTATTATTTTAGTCCTTTTTGTTAAAAAAAATATGTTAAAAGCTGAATGCTTCAAAGGAAATATATTTTTCAAAATATTAATATGTTTACATTCGAATCCTTTTAAGTTAGATTCTCCTCATGTTTCCAATTCTTTAGAAATGTGTCCAACTTATAGATTTTGTTATACATTATTGGTACTATAGCGTTTTGCAGTAAATGTCTTGAACTCGGAACAATATCCACCCTCCTGGAAATAATATTTAATATGTAATAACTATTTTTTTACATTATAATATACCTAACTGGTTTAATATTGTCAAATGATTAACATATTTCATTTGAATGTAACTAAATATAGTTAATTTTTTATAGTATTAGTTTCACTTTTCATTTACTTAAATTCAAGTTGAATACATTTAAAATTAATGCATCTTCCCCTCAAAAAAGCGGAGAATAGAATAAACAAACTGAAAAACTTTGCTCACCATATTTATATATGTTTAACCATATGTTGCTCTTACGTTTAGCTTCATCTCTATATTTTGACCCTTTGAACATAACGATTATATTAATGAATGTGTGAAAAATAACATGTTTGGTTATATTAGTTGTTTGAACACAACTGATCTTGCATTTATGGTGCGTGGATCCCTAATTACAGATTTCTATTAATTTTTACGTATGTCAGTGGCTTCTACCTATACTTTAATTTTTTATTCTTTTCTAAAAAATCTTGCATTTATGGTGCGTGGAACTCTTAATTGCAGATTTCTATTAATTTTTTTTGTTTGTCAATGCCTTCTAGCTATACTTTAATATTTTTGCTACAAAATCTTGCATTTATGGAGACATTTATTATGCAGATATTAATTATGGAGATGTTTATTGCTACAGAATCATGCATTTATGGTGTGTGGAGCCCTAATTGCAGATTTTTATTAATTTTTACGTTTGTCAGGGTTTTTTACCTATATTTTAATACAGGGATGTCCAGCCCGCGGGTCGCATGCGGCCCAAAGCAAGTGTTAGTAAGGCCCAGAGTGTTAGCGAGAGAGAGCTCAAAGCGAAAAAAAAATTAATAGCCTGCCTTGATATAAAAAGTAATGCGGAAAAGGAAAAAAATTGACCATGTTATGCAAATCATCTTCAAAATGGTGACTTTTATGAAGGCTTGGGGATTGATTCATAGTCAGTTTTAGGAATTTCTTAAAAGCTTGGATGCTGAATATGGCAATACTTTTAAGAAATAAGATAGCCCAGTGGAGAAAATATTAAAAAGTTTTTATAGCCTACTTGATGATATCAAATTGTTTATGACATTGAAAAGTAATCTGCGCCAGAACTTTATAACTGGCTTGCAGATTTTGATAGATCTGAATGCCCATTTAAATGACTCAAACACACGTCACTTCATGGATTTTACTTCAGTGCAAAATCCATGAAGTTGAAATTATGGCAAGCCAAATTAAATGTTAAAATTTTTTTGCGTTTTGAGACGCTGACCAAGCACAATTCTAAAAATGTTACAAAATATGCAGCCCTACTTTCCGATTTAGTACAAGAATTTAAAATTGATTTCAGGATTTTGGGGAAAATAAACAATTTTTTTTTGCATGTTTTCTACTCTATTTGCAGTCGATATAGATATAATGCTAGCAAATTGTCAAATGGAATGCATAGAGTTGCAATCTGACATCTAACTTAAAGAGAAATTCAGTTGAGTCTCTTAGTTGTACTCATAAATCATACCTGCCCAGATATAAATATCCTTCACTGCATAGTCAAGCGTTATTCTGGTCATCAACGTTTGGAAGCACGTACATCTGTGAACAAATATTTTCAAGAGTGAAGCACATTAAGAGTCAAATTAGAACCAAAATTTATTTGTTGTTTTTTAGTATTGATGTGTATGACATTTCCCATCCCTTTTTTATACTATGTTATTTATACTATGTTTAATTTATCATGCAGAGTTCACAAGGCAAAAGACAATTTGACATTTTTACTTTTCAGCTTTTAGTGATGAAAGGCTGAATCTATCTAAATTCTGAGATGTGTATAACATTTCACATGTTTTTTTCCTATGTTATTTATACTGTGTTTAGTTTTTAAGTTGACTTTGGTTAACAAAGTCAACTTAAATTCATATTGAACCCCGAATCAAGAAATGAGAAACATAGTTTATGAAGGTACTTGAGATAATATTTGGATCAGTTTAATTTAACAGAGATTTATATGGAGTTTAATAAGGACAGGATGTTTCTATTATTGCTACAGAATCTTGCATTTATGGTGCGTGTAGCCCAAATTGCAGATTCCTGTTAATTTTTTCATCAGTCAGTGCCTTTAACAAATACTTTAATACTTTATTTATATATTTTTTGGCTACAGAATCCTGCATTTATGGAGGTATTTATATGGACAATTAGACATTTTTACTTTTAAGCTTTTAGTGATTTATTATAAATGTATATGTTTTATGATATTTATACTGTTATTAAATCTATGTTATTTATACTGTGTTTAGTTTTTAAATTACTTTTTGTTAACAAACATTAGACAATTTGTCATTTTTAATTTAAACTTGCAAAATGAAAGGCTGAATCTACTAAAATTCTGAGATGTGTATAACATTTCACATGTTTTTTTTAAATGTTATTTATGGTGTGTTTACTTTTTTAATCAATTTTGTTTAACAAACATTTGACAAAATGACATTTTTACTTTTCAGCTTTACTTTTTAAAACTCTTAACTTTCCAAGAGACAATTTGACATTTTTTCCTTTTCAGTTTTTAGTGGTTTATCATAAATGTATATATTTTATGTTTTACTTTTCAGCTTCTTTTGCTCGAAAGATGAAAGGTTAAATCTAGATGAATTCTGAGGAGTTAATTATAAATGTATATATTTTTATATTGGATTTTTTTTATTATTTGGGTGTATAACATTTCACATACTTATTTTTTTATGTTATTTATACTGTGTTTAGATTTTAAATTGATTTTGGTTAACAAACATTCGACAAATTGACATTTTTCCTTTTCAGCTTTACTTTCCAAAAGACAATTTGACATTTTTAATTTTCAGCTTTTAGTGGTTTATTATAAATGTATGTATATTTTATGTTTTACTTATCAGCTTCTTTTGCTCCAAAGATAGAAGGTTAAATCTTGCTAAATTGTTTAGATTTTAAATTGATTTTGGTTAACAAACATTCCACAATTTGACATTATTACTTTACAGCTTTTAGTGGTACAATGATGAAAGACTGCATCTACCAAAATACTGAGATATGTATAACATTTCACATGCTTATTTTTTTTTGGCTATGTAATTTATACTGTGTTAAGTTTTTAAATTGATTTTGGTTAACAAACCTTCTTAAAATTCCGGGCAAGGCCGGGTACTTCAGCTAGTAAATAATAAAGGCAAATGTAAATTATAAAAATGATTTCTAATTAAACAGTGGATCAAATAAATCTAATTAAATCTAATTAAACAGTATAAAGCAAATATAATTAAACAGTAAACTTATTCAATACAAACGTGCGAATCACGCAACACGGTGTTATTAATTCTCAATAAAATCAGACAAAGGTCCGCAGACTCAAAGTTTCTTTCTTCTTATTGTTTGTATATCATTTCAGTAGCAACGCGCTGAGCGCATTCTGTCTGGCCAGATGACCATGAAGTGCGGGGGTGCAGCCCAGTATTTTTTTTAAGGAATGCATGAAAAATTTTACATTTATATATATATATATATATATATATATATATATATATATATATATATATATATATATATATATATATATATATATACAGGGTGGTTATAATTAAATTTCCACTTTAAAATGGTCATAAATGGAAAACTACTCGGCCGAATGTTATCAAACTTGGTAATAAACTAAAGGAGGTCATGGGAATTTCTTTCCCGCCAAATAAAGTTCAAAAACTCACCACCAGGGGGGAAATGGTGCTGAATGCAATATTGTTAAATGAAATAAGACATGAAGACATCGGCTTAAAATGTGTTTAATCGTTTCTGAAACGTGTTACAAAGCATGTTCAATGTGGCATCCACCATTTTCCGAAAGCAAGTTAAATCACACTACTGCATTCTCAACAGTAGCTCTTAGCATATCAGGAGGAATGTTACGGACATGTCGGTGTATCGCATCTTTCAATTCAGCCAAATTCTTTAGATTATCACCATAAACAGTGCTTTTGAGATAATCCCATAGCCAGAAGTCACAGGGGTGGAGGTCTGGTAACCGGGATGGCCATTTTGTGGGGAAGTTTCGGCCTTTAATCCGGTCATTCGTGAAATGTTGCTTAAGTAATAGTGTGACAAATGTGGCAATGTGTGGTAGGGCCCCGTTCAGCATAAAAAATGTGGTGTCTAAAATGCCATGTTGCTGGAGTTCAGGTATTACGAAACATCTTAACATCGATTCTAAGCGAGCTGCAGTTACAGTGCATGTAACAGATCTAGCTGTCGACTGCAAAGAAAAATGGTCCCCTTATGAAACTAGCTGTCATACCACACCAAACGGTGATTTTAGGAAAATGCAATGGAACAGGGTAGATAACATTAGGGTTTGTTTGGCCTACATCCTGCGGTTCTTGGTTTTGACATCGCCATTTAGGTAAAAATGGGCATCATCTTTCCACAAAATGTTCCATCGCCAATGTTCATCCATTTCCATCCGTGCAAAGAATTCCAAAGCTAAAGATTATTTTGTAGGACATTTAAGTTCTTGAACGTGTTTGATTTTGTATGGGTAGAACTGCAGCACTTTGCGGACAATTGTGTACACCGTACTTCATGGTACGTCCATTCGGCATGAGACAGCACATACGCAGCACATACTGTGTGTGATTTCCATTGTTGCTTCCTCCACTGCTAATGCAACAGCCTCCTCGGTTTCCACAGAAGGAGGTTTCCTTCCTATCCCAGGTGGAATAAACAACAAACCCGTGGATTTAAACTTTGCCATCATTTTCCTCAAACCCTGTGGTGTCACACTCCTCTTACTGAACGATACCTTTGCAAAGCACGCCGGTCATTGATATTGCGTCCATAATAACATTTAACGAGAAAAGCACGGTCTTGCATGGTAAGAGACATTGTTGATTCGTAACAATGAGAACTCTGACAAACAGGCTCATTTTTATCTGGAAAATCAAATGACGTGTAAAACGCATCTGCATAAATCATTTGTTTCTTCCTGCCGTAAGCCAACTACAAGCCATTACGGATTTGCATAACCCCACAAACAGTTTCGGTTTAGCAACGATTAAAAACGTTTTAAACCGACATCTTCATGTCTTAGGGCTGAATTCAGGTTTCGTAATTCACAAATCAGCGATCTGTAAAAATACGATATTCGGAATGCGCACACTTTAAAAGGTAATTTTGTTTAGGTCAATGTTTTTAAGGGTATACAAAATGTTCGACCCGTGTAACAAAAGATTAAGTTAAATTCCGACCCGTTCGACCAATATTACATACAGTGCCATTTCCCCCCTGGTAGTGAGTTTTGAACTTTCTTCTTGGCGGAAAAGAAATTCCCATGACCTCATTTAAACTGTTACCAAGTTTGATAATATTTGGCCGAGTAGTTTTCCCTTTATGACCATTTAAAAGTGGAATTTTAATTATAACCATCCTGTATATATATATATACATATGTAAAGGATTTAGTGGGAAAAGAATGATTATTCTAAATTTAAAGGGGGCTTGGGAATTAAATTATATTCGTGGCGTAATTCGCCTCTAATTGTTCTTATTCAAAGACGCAAATTGGGAAAGGGAAATTCCCTTTTTATTATATAATCTTCGCGCGCCTCTGAGTTCTGCGGTCGAGGAGGAACGTACATTTTATTTAGCCTTGAAAGATGTCTGTTTCGGGCTCTGCGCATGTCCAAAGAGAGTTGGCGCGCGGAGATGCCCGCGAATTTGGTTAGAGCGTGGGATAGAAGTCGATGCTATCAGATGTGTTTCGCCGCGGCTCTAAAAAATAAATGGCGAACGACTAAATGCGTAGATCTGGAGAGGTGGTATTATGACAAAGAATAAAACTGGATTAAATTGAACTGATGCCTGCTCAATCATTGATTGGATTACTTTTGCTACACCACCGGATATACCATGACTGCCATAATTTGTAAGATGACGGGCGTAGCCTACGCGTGTCATATATATATATATATATATATATATATATATATATATATATATATTAGGGTGGTTCGAAAAAAACTTTTTTTATTTCAGATCGCTAGAGAGCACAAAAGTTGCCATTGGTATAGACGTGAAAAAAGTACTAATTATTAATTTTTTATTAATTTGTCTTTCGGTCGCGCAATGCCATCGAAGTGAGCAAAAAATTGTGAAAAACCTTAATTTTTCATAATTTTTTTAACCACTCCAGATAGTTTTAATTGCGTTCCTATACCATGAATTAACTACTAAAAGTATGTAAAATCGATATATATGCACTTATTATACATTTGTTTTATATCTTCCTGTCGCGCAACATAGTACAAAATGAGTAAAATTAGTAGTTTCTGCAAAATTTCAAAGTTTGACTGTTTAGTACATTTCAATCGTACGACTTTTAGAGATGCTATAGTTTAATTCTATTACAATAATATATTTAAAATCCAAGCATATCAGACAAACTTTGATATTCAAGTGGAATTTGGTCACGCAGCTTCGTCAAAAACAGCAGAGTAGCCTACTACCGAGAGGCGAAGCGTACGTGACGAATGCCGCGCAGTGACGAGTGACCGATACGTGACGAGTGACCGATATGGCGTATCGGATCGCTCTACGGCTACTATTGCTTCAAGTGTACTGCAAGATATTGGGTTGATTAATGAATCAGATACTTCTTATGTTGTAGACAAGAGTAAAGTCCGAAGAGAAAAAACTTGTGTGAGGGCTAGTTTGCAAAGTGATATAAGTTTAGAAATTTATGGTCTTTACTTTGATGGACGAGAAGACAATACATTGTCAATTGAAAAACTGGCAGAAAACACTTTCGCAGAACCTATAATGAGGAGCATTACTTTTTAATTCAGGAGCCAGGCTCCACTTACATAGGACACACTTGTCCTTCTTCAAGCTCAGCAACCGACATAGCCAAAAGCATCACGTCTTATTTATCAGAAAATGGCTTTTTACTTGACAAATTCGAAGTTGTTGGATGTGACGGTACTGTTATTAATACGGGCTTAAGAAATGGTGTAATTCGACAAATAGAGATAAATGTGGGACAATCTCTACAATGGAGTATTTGTCTTCTCCATTACAACGAACTGCCATTCCGCCACCTTTTCAAACACTCGGATGGAAATACAACAGGCCCAATGGGATATTCCGGACCGATTGGAAAGGCCCTACCTGATTGTGAAAGACTACCAGTTGTAGATTGTATTCCTATTGATTGTGAGATTCCAAAGTTGACAAGCGTATTCTTAGCAAGGACCAATTGTATTTGCTTGAGATATCAGAAGTCATCAAGTCAGGACATTGTTCAGAAGACTTTGTAGTACGTGATCCTGGCTCAATGTCACATTCAAGATGGCTTAATACTGCAAACCGAGTTTTGCGCCTCTACATCAGTGTGTCAAGCCCTACAGAAAATTTGAGAGAGATTGTCACATTCATTCTCAAATGTTATATGCCTATGTGGTTTGCCATAAAAATAAACCGCAAATTCACAGATCGGCCTAGACATGTTTACAAAACTATTGAATCTACAAGGTACTTACCGGAAGAGCTGCTTCAAGTTGTTGATCCCGTTTTACAACGGAATGCTTGCTTTGAAAATCCCGATAATTTACTTTTGGCTATGGTAACTGATGAAAGAAACCATATCCGAGAGCCGGGCTTTAGGCGTATCATGAAGGCAAAGCAAGCAATATCTGAAAGTGACTCTATCAGAATCTTTAAACCACCAAACTTAAACTTTGAAGCTAAAGACTATTACGAAATTATCAAATGGAACACCAGTACGCTGACTCCTCCTCCACTGTTAAGAACATTGACTAATGAAGAGATAAAACAGTATGTGAGCAATGACTTCAAGCCTGTTATGAGTATAGATGCTTTCCCATGCCATACACAGGCAGTTGAAAGATGCGTTAAGCTAGTGACCGAAACTTCAAGTAAAGTGTGTGGACACAGTTCCAGAGACGGCTATATTAGAACCACATTACTGTCACGCTCAGCGATGCCAACATTTTCACACAAATCCGAATTTCGATGTTTATCGATAGATAAAGACTAGAAAGGAAACACAAAGAGAGAGAAAGCGAAATATATTTGTACATATTGTAAATAACACACCCTACATTGGATGGTTGGTTGGGTAGGGTGTGGGTGGAACTTGAAGTGCAGCCACCTCCCTGTGGTGAGTTCTGGGTCGTTTTGAAAACAAAATGAGCGAAGAGCTGCACCAACAATTGAATATTGAAACAAAAAAATTACCAAATATTTACTATTAGAAAATTTCTAAATTATCTGAAAGGAACATTGTCAAGCAACAAAATTGTCAGACAACGATAATGGTTGCTACCGGCTGCGAGCGCATCGCTGGCATTCCTCACGTACGCCCCGCCTCTCTGTCCAGGTAGGCTACTCTGCTGTTTTTGACGAACCTGCGCGACCAAATTCCACTTGAATATTAAAGTTTATCCTATATGCTTGGATTTTTAATATAATATTCTAATAGAATTAAACTATAGCATCTCTAAAAATCGTATGATTAAAATGTACTAAACAGTCAAACTTTGAAATTTTGAAAAAAACTACTAATTTTGCTCATTTTCTACTATGTTGCGCGACCGGAAGATATGAAACAAATGTATAATAAGTGCATATATATTAATTTTACATACTTTTAGTAGTTAATTCATGATATAGGAACGCAATTAAAACCACCTGGAGTGCTTAACAAATTATGAAATATTAAGGTTTTTCACAATTTTTTGCTAACTTCGATGGCATTGCGCGACCGGAAGACAAATTAATAAAGATATAATAATTAGTGATTTTTTAACGTCTATACCAATGGCAACTTTTGTGCACTCTAGCGATCTGAAATTTAAAAAAAAAGTTTTTTTTCGAACCACCCTAATATCCTATATATGATACGACGATTACAGAATAAAGAGCTAACTGTATCAATTTCACCGAAAGGGATTTTTAAGGGAATATATATGAACAGGTCATACTATTTCTAGGTAAATGAATTAAAGCCAAAATATATATTGAAGTTATGCACAACTGAACTAGTTAAACAATGATCATGAAGTAACTGATGTTAATTCATGTCACTCCTCTTCATTATGTGTTTGTTGGTGTTCTTTTCCCTCAAAAGTCGGGTAACCGAAATGCACTTGATGTCAGCCCATGCATACGATACGTGTGTGCGAAAAATGAAAAAATGTATAAAATGAAATATAAAAGAACAATTTTTCACTTTTACAATGCCAGTTGAGCTCCATTAAACCAGAGACGGGCACATGAGTGACGAAGAAAATTGTTTTTTATTTTGTGCGCTTTAACAGATTGTGTTAGAATTAATAGCTCGTTAACTTGAATATCTCATTAATGGTAATGAAAAGTTGAAAACAGTTTTTATTAAAACATTAATGAGTTTCTACGAGAGAAAAATAATTACAACCGAAATTAATGATAAGGTCGTTATTTTAATGCGAAAAATATGTATAAAAAATCAGACATAATTTGACGTAGTTGCTTTATAATTTTTCTCAAAGAAAAAAATTATTTTGGTAATTGCATGTTATTTTCCCTTTGGAATTACTTTTACAAAGAATATCATTTTTCCTTTCATATGAATATGTGCAATTAATAAAATTCAAAAATTCAAATTGTTGTTTGGAACTCAGCTGAATATCCTTGAATAGAAATAATGTAGGTGTTTCTTAAAAGATAGATGAGTGTGCTTCAAACTTTATAATATAATGTTTATCTATATACATAAAATAGTTCCGTAACTGACTGACTGACTGACACGCACAGACCAAACCGATGGACCAAAAGGGCTGAAATTTTGCCAGGCGATTCTTCTTAGAGTGTAGGGGTGCACTAAGAAAGATTTTTGAAAAATCTTTGTTAGATTTTTTTAAATTAAATTTTTAAGCTTGTTTGCAACATTTTTAAGTTTGCATTTAAAATAATAAGTTGAGGGTTATAAAATTTATATCACGAGAAAGATCGCAAAATTAGTTATCAAAAGTTATCAAAATTAAGGAAAGTTAGGTATCAAAAATTAAGGAAAAATCACAAAAAGAGGGACAAAGTGTTTAAAACTAGGCCAATTTGTTTAAGATTTGAATATGTTGTTAAGTAACAAATGCTGAACAATACTACATTATGCAAAATAGTGGCTCTGCAATCGGAATACGTCATTTGCGAGGAGCATAAAAGTGCATGTCTTAGAGCAAAGTGGCAATTGTCGCTGCGAGGCTAAGATTAGGCATCCGGCATAGCCAAATTGTAACAATGACCTCCAGGCATAATTTGACCGAAGAACTACGATAGTGAGCTATTGCGAGACTAGAGGCAGGACAAAGTCCGACAGAAGTGGCCATATGGCTAAATGTGAGTCCGTCTGTGGTTCAAAGACTTTGGCAGCAATTTCTAACCACGGATTCGGCATCCAGGAGGTTCAACCAAGGACGGCCATACGCTACGGCGAGTGCCGATGACAGATATTTGTCATCATGAGCACGAAGGAATAGAACCGCAACTTCGTATGAACTCAGATCCTCCCTCGCTGCAAGCTCCGGAAGGTTGGCATCAACGTCAATCGTGCGTAGAAGGCTTCACGAAGGTGGTCTTTTTGCGAAACGACCAGCCATTTGCTTCCCGCTCACGTCACACTATAGGCGGGAACGTTTGCAGTGGGCACGTCAACATGTCCACTGGACGCGTAATCAATGGAGGGCTGTTCTCTTTACGGATAAGTCCAGGTTTATCCTCCAAAGCGATAGTAGGCGTATTTTGATTTGGAGAGAACCTGGAACTCCTTTTCATCCATCACACATCCGTGAAAGAGATGCATACGGATCAGGAAGTGTCTGTAATTGAGGTGGTATCTCTTTGGGTGGACGCACAGACCTACATGTCTTTCCCCGTGGAAATGTGAATGCTCTCACCTATAGAGAGGACATACGTGATGCTTATGTGTGCCCTTATGCAATAGGTGATGCTTTCGTGCTATAGGACGTTAACTCGAGACCGCACAGGGCGCGCATCGTGGATATTGAGCAGGAAACAATTCTGTGGATGGAGTGGTCAGCTCGATTAGCGAACCTGAATCCTATCGAGTATGTTTGGGACGCTTTAGGACGACGTATAGCTGCTCTCAATTCTCCTTGTAGGACCCTAGCCACGCTTTCAACTGCTTTGCAAGAGCAATGGCTCTCACTTCCTACCGAACTCATAGACCGCATAATTGACAGCATCACACATCGCTGTATGTGATGTATTACTTCTCTGGGGGATGATAAGACATATTAAACGTACTTTTCCTATACCAAACTGACACATCCGATTTCTTCATTTTATGCATATGCTAGTTTCTATAACACCATAATTGTCTGGCGATTTCTTTTTATTCTATGTTATACCTACCTATGTGCTGTATAATGTCTATAAGTTTCATTAAATTCTACGCTTAACTTTTTGAGTAATCGTTATTTTTGTGACTTTTCCTCAATTTTTGATAACTAGTGTATTTCGATCAGGATCTAAAATTTTCCATGCCTAAAAAGATACAATACCTTCAATGTAAAATAATGTAATATATTTTATGATGTAATCAAACCTAAGTATTTACTGACATGTTAGGAATTCAGTCCTTATTTGCAATCAGAACTTTACTGAAGTAAGCATTCTATCCATAAATTTAAATGGGCCATATTTAGGTATGTATGTGTGTGTAAGTAAACACGAATAAATTCATCACTGATTATATTTACGCGGGGAAAAGTTAATTACACTTAGTTTAAATAATCACTATTTTTGTGACTTTTCCTTAATCTTTGATTACCAGTGTACTTTAAAATGAAATATTTTTTGACTATTTACTTCCATTTTCTGATACAGTAAAAAAAATGTGCTCAAACTTTACTATAATAACAGTACTATATTCTTTAGTATGATCTATTCGATTTAATTTGAATATTTTCTTCTATATCTTTCTTGAATATTTTTTTCATAAATAATATATATATATTTATATATACTGCTCAAAACAATTAGGGGAGCACATGGTTTTAACGAAATTACGCAAATACTTACAACGATAAGTAACAAAAAATAGATCATCCATAATTTAAAGCCTAGCAGGAAACAAAAGAAGAAACTTCATATGCAAATCAAGGTTCATGACGTCAAAAACCAGAAAAAGAACATAAGGGCGGAAATCGGGATGTTGCAGAAACGTCTGTTTCACTGCCTTAACTGTGAAATTCGATTGCTCTGTTATTCCTTTTGAGAAAATGTGACTCGAAAATGTTTCAACAACGTGATTTACCGGAATCCATGGCATGGCCGGTATTATAGGCAGACTTGAATCCGGGCAAACACAACGTAGTGTCTCGGACGCTGTTGGAGTCGCCATAAGTGCCATTGCAAGGCTGTGGATTCGATTCCAAGAAACAGGGAATGTTAGACGTCGATCAAGGCAAGGTCGGCCACGCGCCACTACAGCAACTGATGACCGGTATATACTGTTAACAGCTCGTCGAAACAGAACAGACAATGCTACTCAGCTGCAAAGACAGTTGCTTTTGGCAACAGGACGAAGGGTGTCCAGCCAAACAGTACGTAATAGGCTTCATCAGGGAGGTCTCTATGCACGTAGGCCAATGGTCTACATTCCGTTGACCTCACGCCACCGTGCGGCCCAAAAAAGATGAGCTGCTGAACATCGAGATTGGTAGCAACATGATTGGAGCCAAGTGCTGTTTACAGACGAGTCCCGATTCAGTCTGGAGTGTGAATTCCAACGTGTTTTGGTATGGAGGGAAAGGGGCACTCGAAATAACCCCACATTCGTTCGTGAAAGGTCACAAAACAGACGAGCTGGTTTTATGGTATGGGGTGGAATTAGCATAGGTGGACGTATGGACCTGCATATCATTCGGAATGGTACTTTGATGTCCCGAAGATATGCAGACGAGATAATGAAACCTCATGTCATACCTTACGCTGCAGCCATTGGAGATTCCTTTGGTTTCCAGCATGATAATGCCAGACCGCATACAGATCGTCTTGTGGAGAACATGCTTGAATCTGAAACAATACAGCGTATGGAATGGTCAGCGTGCTCTCCTGACCTGAATCCAATCGAGCATGTCTGGGACATGCTCGGAAGACGCATTGCTGCGATACCAAGGCCTCCTTTTACTCTCCGAGTCTTGGAGATCGCACTTCTTGAGGAGTGGAACAGTATTCCCTAAAGTCTTATCGATAACATCATCGAATCCATGGAAAACAGGTGTGCAACAGTCTTAGCTGTTCGAGGAGACCACAGGCCATATTAAAAATCTTGCATCATATCTAAACAATACTTTTTTTTATCGTTTACATGTAACCAAATTGTTTCCCTAAATCAACTTTTCATTTTTTTCCATATTTTCAAAGAATTAAAGCCTAATTACAATTTTTCACGTCTTTTTTTCTGTATTGCGCATTGATACCCGTGTACTATCTTTTTTATGCCAATACATGGCTGTCTCGCATGGTTTTTTTTTAACTTCTTTGCTTGCTCCCCTAATTTTTCATGTCACACCTGGGAGCAATGTTGACTCCTTTATTTTTTTCCCGGATTAGAAGTAGTTAACAATTTTCGGGGTATATTTTGCAAATGTCTCAAGAGAAATGCCTCCGCTTAAGAAAGCAAAAACAAAATGAATCTCTTCAGTCCGCATTTTAATATGAAATATAATTATTGAATGTCTTCTAACATTTTATAAGTATAAGCAAATATAAACGTCTTGCAAAGTCGGCAAATCTAGAAAATTATTAACATAAAATCCTATCTGAGTTTAAAGAATTTACATATTACTTCATAAACATATCGTAGGAGACATCGCGCTTAATGTTGCAGAAATACTTATACTTTCCGTGGAAATAACATTTACACTAAAGATGTGGAATTATTTCAATTTAATTAAAGGAAATGTCATGGGTAAAATATAATATTATATATAAAGACCAATAAAAGCGTGAGAAGCTCATTGTAGACTATCCTATTTAAATATCTCATATTATTTTACCGTCATGTCTATCGTTGAGACTAACTAACCACAATTTTAATGGCAGAGGCGAGTTTTTAACGATCCGCATCAACACAGGAAATCTCTAGTATCTTGAACTTACTTAGGCTACAAGTTCCCTAAAAGAATGTATAATATAGCCCTTGTCCTACTTCACACGAGCTAAAGTTTTATATTGTTGTAAAATGGGCTTACTTAAGTGTATTCATCCAGTATGGAAGCAAACGATAACCTTATGAATGGCTCTATCGGCTTATAAAACAAAACAAAAAAATATATAAAGAACTTGTTACTTTAAAATCTATTAGTTCTAGTTGCCCTCAAGTATGAATACCCATTTATCATGAAAAGAGTCATCAACATAACGAAGAAAATTATGTAAACTAACATCTATGTTCGAAAACTGACTATAACATTATTTTAAAACTGTACCTTAGCAGGTACAATTGTAATCTTATTGTCATTTTAAATCTGATAAAACATTTATAAAAATTAAGTAAATTTTTAAAGGAGTTCATTTGTTTGTTCGTTTGCGCAATATAATGGTTTTTCTTCATCGAAATCTGTATCCATTTTTAAACCATTCTGCATAAAAAAATATCTACAAATTTTCAAATCTCGCCCAAAAAAGAATAAAATTTAAATCATACACAGTTTTTGATATATGTGTTGAACCAATATATCGATTTGTATAGTAGTTTCCCCTTTGTACCTATGGGAGGATTCAAAATGCCTTTAGAAATTATAAAAAATTTCGGTCCCTTTGAAGACTAATTTTTATCATTATGTTTGCCTCGGGAAGTAACTAGCCCTAAATTTTTGCCTTCAAAAATACCCTGAAACAGTTTAATGAAACCAGAAAATGGAAACTTGATGAAATTTGATGCAGATATTTTTCCAAGGAATTTTAGACATAACCTTTAAAAGTAGCCTCTGATGAAAATTTTATTCATTTGAGTAAGATACGCTGTAGAGTATATGTATATTCAGCTGAACAAAAAAAAATCTGTAATTTGCAACATAAGGATCGTAAAGACATGCAGTTTATCGTATTAGATTTGAAAAGCTTTGTAATACGCTTGAAACAAACAAAAAAATTAAAATACGTTTAGTGAGAATTTTGTGTCCCGTAAATTACATTAAATTGCCTGAGATTCCTTAATTATGTAAAAAATATGCCCTATATAACTTATTTAACGCAATATCAGCTTTTATCAAATCATATAACGCACTTTGCATGCATGGGAACTTTTTGTGCTTCTTGATTCATCGAAACCGTAAACATGTGATTGAGTCATTAGCCAAACGTGCCCCAGGTTTTTTTTCCCACTTGAATAAAGCTATAACCAGCATGATGGCTTCGAATATTATTGGTCGTTAGGAAAAAGTACAGCCATAAGAAACCAGAAAAAAATGTGAATATAGCTAAAGAGACAGGAATCATTTACATCAAAAGAACCATAAGCACAAACAGCTGCTAGTAAGAAGTGCTATGTATCAGTAAATTACACCTTGATGACTGGTAGTATAAATAGTTAAAATAAAGTTCTCTTTAGTATGGCTTCGCATTTTAGTTTTATAAGGCTGAAGCCAAATGTTATTTTAATGACATGCTTGTGACTTTTCTGCCAAAATGACAGTATCGTTAAGAACTGTGAGGAGTCTATTTCACGTATACTTTGAAAATATTCTTCTATATTCCTTCCATTTTAGGACTGCTGATTAGATTTTAAAAATGATTTTGAAAATGGAAATTAAACTAGTGAATGATGCATATCAGAAAGATATATTTATAAAAAATATGAAGAACACACTTTATGCATGTGTTAAGGTTAGTTACAACTTTCCCTTAGTTAAAGTTTCTCAGAGTTCTACCATGTTACGGTAAATAAATACAAATATAAAAAGATGATGCATAAAAATAAACTCTTATTGTAATCTTTAACGTAACTAAGTTGTAACGAAAACGCTTTGAATTAACAGAAAGAAATGTAGATTATACGAATGGCTTTCATTTCTAGGACTTTATAAAAGCCTTTTACTTCAAGATTATATCCAAACTGAATTCAGGTTTTGTTCTCAGAGTTCTACCATGTTACGGTAAATAAATACAAATATAAAAAGATGATGCATAAAAATAAACTTTTATTGTAATCTTTAACTAAGTTGTAATGAAAAGGCTTTGAGGGGGCACACAACCTTTGACTACTGGGAAATGACACTAAACATGATCAAATTCGAGCTACTGAAACTCCAATAATATTAATATATATATATATATATATATATATATATATATAATTTTTTTGTTTTATATCAAAATTACAAGTCTTCAGTTATATTTTATACAAAAGTAGAACTTGTAAAGCCATAAGTAATTTTTAGATTTTAATTTTAAATTTACACATTACTAAAAAGGGAAAAAAAATCATTGGATGTTACGCGCATCATAAAATTAAGAAATATGCATGCAGAAACTATTTTTTGGTCAAATTAAATTAATAATATACTCAAAATAATGTAAAACCAAAAAATATACAAAAATATAGTTTAAATTGAAAAATTTATATAAAATTTAAAAAAAATTAAATTTAGCAATTTTTTAAAACATTTTCAAGTGTAAAATTTTTTTTTACAAATTTATTTTTACTTTTCTGGTTTTAGTATGTTAAGAAGCTTATAATACAAATCTGATAAAAATTTTGTGTGTCTAGCACGCATAGTTTGGGAGTAACAGTGCGCGGAATCCAAAAATTCACATATTGGAGAAAATTGAAGTTAAAGTTGGAATATACATGGCCATGGCAATAGAGTGAGCTTTACATAAACTCTCATAACTCGAGAAATAATGCAAGTTTTTTTTATGAGGTTTTTTGCATATTGTTCAGAAATGTCCCAAAAATCAAAATATAGCAAAATCCAAAAATCGATTTTTCGAAGGTTTAAAGGTTGTGTGCCCCCTTGAATTAACAGAAAGAAACGTAGATTGTACGAATGGCTTTCATTTTTAGGCGTTTATAAAAGCCTTTTACTTCAAGATTATATCCAAACTGAATTCAGCTTTTGTATGTATCTTAAATAATATAAAATGATGCCCTCTATAAACAAAGTATTCAATTGAATTTCAAAATAACTTTACGTTTTTTTTAAAAGGTCAAACGCACAAAAAAGAATATTAATGTGCAAGACAGTGTTGGAGCCATTTATGTGTGAAATGTATCAAACTTCTCAAATTTTACATGCTTATTAAAAGCGGATTTACAATTTTAGTTTCAAGATATTTTAAAATGTACGAATAGTTGTGAATAGAGAACTTATATTTTGCTTTTAAAGAAATTTTAATTAAAGTATTTGCTAGGACTGACGCAATTATTTTCTAATTTTAAAAAATACACGATTCAGTTTAATTTCCAGTGTGATAACAGAATTCATATTTAATCCATAATAACTGCAAGATTATATAAAATTTGAAGTATGTTTATTACGCACTTAAAATAATTTAAATCATGCATTCAATAAAGAAACGGCTAAACTGATTTTTAAGGGAGATCGTGCTCTAAAATTGTGATAAAACTTTATCAATTTAATTTTCTTAATGTCTTATTATCTTAATTTGATGTCTTATTACATTCTACAAAGCTATAAGAATCAAATAACTCAAAATGCTGATGCCTCTGATGATTTCATTCCTAAGTGCAACATTTTTATGATGTACTGTTTACGCGTAATCTTATGAATTAATGTCTGTTTAATGTCTTCTTATGGTTAAATGAAAATTTTAAGGATTTTACATCTATAGAAGGATTTGTATAATATTCCTAGACAAGTACAAAATGTTATACCATGTTATAAATTTTTGCAAAGTGTGACCTTGTTTTATTTTAGAAGTGTCTTTAAAATTTTCGACTAAGAACTAAATATTTAAAATTTGATTTTCAAGGAGAAAAATATATCCAAATATTTTTCCGACTATCGAAATGACTAAATATTGAATAAATAAGGTTTTTATGAATTTTGATAAAAAAAATTGAAACATCTCATATGTACAAATTATCCAAACGGATTCAAATTTAGCCAAAGATTTTGTATAATGGCATTTACTGAGATAGGATTATTCAAGCAATGAATAGCATTTAATTAATTCAAGAATTTAATGAAAAATGCATAAATATTTAAATATCTCCTTTGAGTTTATTAAAGCAACGAAATATTCTTCCCTAATAGTTTCGAATATAGTGGTTAATGGGAAAAATGTAACTCGTAAGTTGCAAAATGCATAAATTAGGTTATATGGTAGATCTCTATTTTTATAAATATTTAAAAGTTTAGAAAATTTTATATTTAGTTATTGCTGCTAATCCTCTAGCATAGAAATTATCCAAATGATAACTATAAGGATGTTGATCCGAACAAAGTGTAGCCCGTCGTTGGCCATCGGTACCAGAGTCTGCGGGTTCGAGCCCAACTATTCGCATGGATGTTCGTAGCCTTTCGGAATCGGCTTAAGCTGTAAGTCCCAGTCAAAGGGCCTGTTCACATAGAATCCATCAGTGTCAGAATTACTCGTATTGAAATATATTTAACCAATCACAAAACAATTCTCGACTAAATTACGGTCTGTGATTGGTTTAAAATATGTCAATACGAGTAACTCTGAAGCTGGCGGATTATATGTGAACAGTCCCCAATTAAACCTCGTGTAGCAAAAAATGACCGTAGCGCTACCAACCAACTGAACAAAGTCTATGATTAGAAGGGTATTTGGAATGAGGTCCTCCCTGGTTTAGTTCAAACACTCAAGAATGTTCCTGGAGAGGTCCTCTGGAGACAAAACACTTGGTGCTGATGGACAAGACTTTTCGGCCCTTGTTAAAAGAAAGGTTCCTGTGCAAGTGTTCACTAGCAGGCCTAGAAATCGCAGTTTGGAAATATTTACCACAAATAAGAAAAAGATGGAAGTACCTGGTCGACTCCTCTTTTACCAGTGATGGGTGGGGGGAGTCTGCCATGAAATAATATCCAGAGCCTTCCTATAAGAAAACAGTTCAAGTTAAGTAAGTTAAGTGCTAGAGATAGACGTATCTTCGCAACCCTCCTTAGGGCCTGTTCCCATAGAATAGGTCAGCGAGAGTGTTGTTGTTGTTGCTTATGCCACTTGACCGACAGCAACAACAGATCAAGTCCCGAAGGCCATGGGCGATGAAGGTGCGACTCCTGTTTTGAATTAGCACCACAAGGGTCGGACTTGGCTAAATGAACGGTCCCGTAATTTTGAACCGAGTCAAGAGACAAGACCGGAATACTTGACCCCGCACATACAGAGGTAAATTTGAGAACTTGGAGGACATTGTAGCCAAGCACTATTTTACGTGCCCGGCCACTATTAGTGAACACGGCGGTAGATTTGCAGCGACGAGCATCGAACCAGGGACGTTCAGATCACTGGACCGCTGCTCTAAACAAACTGGGCTACCGCACCCAGCGTGAGTGTTCATCGTATTGACATATTTTAAACCAATCACAGTCCTTCAAAGTTTCGTGGCTGATCGTTTGGAGGTTTGTAATTGGTTAAATAAATTTCAATACGAGTAACGATGACGCTGATGGATTCTATGTGAACAGGCCTTTCGTCAATATGTTCGCATCTTCATTGGCGTGAATATACACAGGGGAAAGGAACCATTGAAGGTGAACAGCATGAGACTGAGAAATCCACTTCAGTTTGCTTACGATAGATACGCTTATGTTAGTTTGCTTATGATAGATACGCTTATTTTAGTTTGCTTATGATACATCATCTTAGCTATTGATATTCTATCACCTACAGAAGCTCAAAACGAGCTGCGACCCACTTCAACATTTATCAACATTTATTTTGTCTAAAGTTTTAATCAAGTGTTAGAGGAGTATCAAAATTAAAATTTAATTATAAAATTTTTGAAGAGTATTATACATATTTGAATTACTATCATTACTAAATTCACTTTTGTTTTTGCTAACAAACAAGATTATTAATTGCGAAAAAGGTGTTTGTCAAATAATAGATTTCAATGAATATTTTTTTTCAGAAGTGACTAGTAATTTCAAATTGCTTTAGGATGGACGAGATTAACTTGTTTATTTCATTTTTATAAAAAAGATATGATATGAAATATTTTTTGCGATATAAAACAATATTAGAGAAGAGAAAACAATAATTACTGTATAAGCAGGTACATTTGAGATCGTTTATTATTTAATATTAAATAGGAGAAAATGCATGACATCTTTCACTTCGAAAGTTTACTGCAATTGCACATGCATCGACTACAATTTAATATCCTAGCATAAAAAGGCGAATATTAAATCTTCTTTAGACACAATAATAGTCATAATTGAGGCAATAAAGGATTATGTTACAAATTTACAAAATATTTAAAATACCTCTTCATATACATTTCTGTTAGATCCATTTTCCTAATAAGTAATATTTTCTTTTGATATAAGACCTTATAATTAGGTAAAACTGAATGATTTAATGATATTTTCAAAACAGCATTCCATATGAAACTAGTTAAGTTTTAATCAAGAACCAATAATTGCATTGCATCGTAACAGAAAAATAATGTAAAACTAAACATACCTTTAAATTACAACGTTTATTCGAAGGAAAATTATGAACTTACGTTTTGCTGTGAGACTTCATTTCAAATTTAAATCTTCTTTAAACTGCAATTTTCAAAGATGTTAAGAGGATTAATTTTTAATAACAGAATAGCGAAACGTTAAGTTTCTCCGAATATATAAAATAATTAAAAGGGAATGTATATTATGAACAATGCATGCAAATTCCTGAAACTGTAATATACTAATTTTGTACGTGAAATATAATAGATGTAAAACAGAAATCAATGCTATGAATAAGATTTAAAATACATTCAAGGCTATTTGATCATTACATTGTAATAGAAGAACGATGAAATTCATTTCAGGAAATAAAATTTGTTAATATCTTTTAAACTGTCGTAGAAGAAGAACAAGTGGAAATGATATTCCACAAAAACATATAGAGCATAGGAAACTAATTTAACCCAGAATCAAATGTAGGATTCACACTTATTTTTTTATCTATCAGTGTATTTCTTCGTAAAGCAAACGAATGTTACAAACAACTCTCACAAAAGACACTAAATCTTGTGCTTCGAAACTGACAGCAATTGTTTAATTTGACAGCAAATTTAAGGGAAAAAGGGACTTTCGCTATCCATTTTTTAAAATTTTCAATTTTTAACACTATATACAAAAGGAGAATGATTTTTATTCTTTTTAATATACTGACAATCCTTAAAATTCAAAATAACAATTTTTGGCACAAAAAGGCCTTATTTTCAAAAGCATTCTAAAAAATTGAAGCATTTTTAAAAAATGTTCCCTTTGTATTCAAAATTTTTTAATATAAGTTTATCGTATATATATATATATATCTATACACTGCTGGCCACTGTAAATGCAACACCCTGAAGGAAACATGTAAATAACATGAAATTTACAACATGCATTAGCGGAGGTGAGATATGCAAATGATTAGAATTTCAGGGCAGACGCACATCACGCGCGCCTGTGGCGCCACTTCAAAGCGCTATATAAGGCTTGTAGATTTCGACGATTTCAAGTTCGGCAATTGTGTTTTTCTTGTGGTTTTTTTCAAAAAAACGATCAATTATACCTCCTCGAAAACAGCGATCATCTTTTGATCAAGTATCCGAGTTTGACAGAGGAAGGATAGTGGCCTACCGAGATTGTGGATTATCTTTCAGGGAAATCGGTAGTCGTGTTGGACGAAACCAAACAACTGTAATGCAGATATGTGATCGTTGGATGCAGGAGGGTACGACGGAACGGCGTGTTCGATAGCATCCACCTCAGCGCACCACTTCACGTGATGACAGGCAAATTGTGCGCATGGCAGTGACGGATCGCTCAGTCACATCACTAACCATAGCACAGCACATGCAGTCTGTAACGCATCATCCAGTGTCTGCGCGTACCATTCGACGCCGTTTACAGCAGAGTGGTCTGTCCGCAAGACGTCCATTGCTTTGTCTACCCTTGACGCAGAACCACAGACGTCTCCGCCGCCAATGGTGCGATGACAGAAGGATGTGGACGGCAGAATGGAATGAAATTGTCTTTACTGACGAGTCACGCTTCTGTCTGCAACATCACGATGGTCGCATTAGAGTCTGGAGACACCGTGAAGAGAGCATGCAAAACAGCTGCGTTATGAACCGCCCCACTGGTCCTGCACCGGGTATTATAGTATGGGGCGGTATTGGATATCACTCTCGCACACTTCTAGTACGCATTGCCGGTACTTTAAACAGCCAGCGCTACATCTTTGAGGTGTTGGAGCCAGTTGCCCTTCCTTACCTTCAGGGCTTGCCAACAGCCATAATTCAATAGGATAATGCGCGACCACACGTGGCACGCATTGTCCAACGGTTCTTCGTCAATCGCCAGATTGAATTGCTTCCCTGGCCGCCTCGCTCTCCGGATCTTTCGCCGATAGAAAACATGTGGTCCATGGTTGCTCTACGATTGACCCAGATTCCATCCCAAGCTGCCACAGCAGATCAACTTTGGCAACGTGTGGAAGCTGCTTGGTCTGCTGTACCCTAAGAACTCATCCAAAGTCTCTTTGAATCAATGCTGAGGCGTGTGGCAGCGGTGATCTCCAACAATAGCGGCTACTCTGGCTACTGATTTTGGCAGGAACCACACTTCACTAAAGTCTATAAATTTAATCATTTGATACTTGGTCAACATGTTATCTACAAAATAAATTTTGTTTTGATATCTCTTGTCTTTCTTGGTGTTGCAATTTGGGTGGCCAGCAGTGTGTATATATATATATATATATATATATAGAGGCTGTTCGCACATTTTTTAGACGATTTTGGTAGGCGGTAATAAAAAATCGTTTGCTGCAAAAGACATAATTGCAATTGTACTATATTTTAAAAGTCAAAATTATCGTCTGCGGCTTGAAAGTTTTGTTTTTATTCAAAATGGCGTTTTTAACAAAGCAGTGGTTCGAAGGCTACATTTATGCTCTTTCCGAAGAGAAATATGCATACTCCGTTATCCAAAAACGATGTGAGAGTCATGGTTTTGTGATATCTAAAGCGTCGATAGGTAATATCGTCAACAAGAAAGGAAAAAAAAGTCAAATTGGAGCCTCAAGTGGGACATCTTCGACTATTGCAAAGGTACGTTGTTTAATGTTAAAAGAAAATCCCCCCTAGTCAAAGGACAGTTGCAAAATCATTAAAATGCTCGGTGTCCACTGTAAACAAAATGATAAACGTTGATTTAAATCTTAAGAAAGCGAAAAAAGGCAATGTGCAGCGTCTTCTTCCAAATCATATCGCTGAACGCAGGACACACTGCATAAATCTATATGAGAAACACTTATCCAAAGAAAAATGGAAAACAGTTGTCACAATAGATGAATCATGGGTGTATTTAAATGACTGCAACAAAAAACGAGCTATTTATTATCATAAAAGGGGAGAAAAAAATTTAAGTACATGGTTCAAAGAATCGAAAGAAAGTTTTTCTAAGGGATTCATGATTGTTGCTTGTTTTTCTTATAATGGCAAGTTAAAAATAAAGAGAGTGGAAAAAAATGTCAAGATTAACTCCAAATACTATCAGGAACATATTTTATCGCCATTTTTCTGAATGAAATACCATCGCTTTACACACAGTGCCATCAATCTATAAGACTCCATCAGGAGAAAGCTAGCAGTCACACATCAAAATACACTGTAAATTTCCTAAAAGAAATGGAACAAAAAACTGGTATCAAGGCCATACTCTTCACTGATATCCCTACTAAATCTCCCGATGTATCACCTTTTTGTGCTTTCTGACTTTTAAAATCTGCATTATCCAAACGTCGTCCCAAAACCCTTACAGGACTCTGGAAAGCTGTTCAGAAGGAATGGGATAGAAGACCTCTTCTGACACTTCAAAAGGTATTATTATCCTGGAAATTGCGGTGTCGAAAGGTAGTTCAGAATAAGGGATGTCAAATAGAACATTTAAAACACAAGAATTTTATGTAATTTAGTTTTGTGAATACAATATACATCGTCTTAAAATCGTGTGAACAGCATCTGTATAATAAATATGACGATTAATGTATACAATTGATGTAAAAAAAAACAAAAAAAATATATTTATGAAAAAATCGTGAGAGATAGTTTTATAGACAAAATAATGCAGAAGAAAATATTCAAATTAAATCTAATAGGACATACTAAAGAATATTGTGCAGTTAATATAATACAGTTTGAGGAACATATGTTTTACTGTATTTTAATATTTTTTGATAATGTCCAATCGCCGCATTAGCAAGGGAAAAATTATTTTTTGTCTATTTCATTGATATGGACGTGACGATAAAATTATTTTAAGTACCAGAAAAGAAATCACGTGATCAGCATTTAATAAATTAAATTCTAAAATTTTATCTTTAAAAATTCACTGAAAATCAGAAAAAGGAGGTAAAGATTCGAAAAAGACTTGATTTTAAAGGAACTTTTATGATCTTTCTCGTGATATAAATTTCATAACCCTCAAATAATTATTTTAAATGCAAACTTGAAAAGGGTTACTAAAATAGCTTAAAAATTTAATTTAAAACAATATGAGAAGAATATTTCAAAAATATGTCTTATTGCACCCCTACACTATAAGAAGAATCGTCATGCAAAGTTTCAGTCCCTTAGGTCCAGCGGTTTGGTCTGTGCGTTGTGTGTCAGTCAGTGAGTCAGTCAGTTACGGAACTGTTTTATATATATATATATATATATATATATATATATATATATGAATAAACATAATCGTGGATTAATTTTTTGGTATGAATGGAAAGCAATAATTAGTTTTTTTTAATCTGCCTGTCATTTTTTTATGTTTTTGCTTTATTTCATGAGGTATAAATTTTAAAAACATTCATGGTTTCAAAGAATTATGCACAGTTTTATGAGAAATACTTCCATTAACAGTCTTAAGAAAATTGGAAGAAATCAAATGAAAATGAATGCGCATGGAGCCTTTTGAAAAATGCTGGGATTTTTGAAATTTTTATTAAAAAACAGGTCTTATTGTCCCACAAAATACTTATTTATGTTTTCTAAGTGTCTTCAATGTAGAAAAGTGTAGTAATAATTCTCATTTTATATATAGAGTAAAATATTGAAAATTTTTAAAAAAACGACGTTTAAGGTCCCTTGTTACCCAGTCCCTTGTTAGGAAGCTTCGTTTTGGGTTTATACATGGAAGGTTCAGTGTAAAAGGGAAACTAAGAGCAATAGTAAACCGGAAGATTCAATTGTGAGAAAACTGATTCGTAAGATGAAGAACTACATTAATCAACCCTTGACTTTTAATTGTTTTTGCTGCTTCAATAAAATAAAATTTATGCTACAGACTACTTGACTGTTGCATTAAAAAATTGTTGTTTTACTGTATCATGGCAGTTTTAGTACGAAATAGCCAAAAAAATGGACTTGGCTGACTTTAACTCTGAACCTTCCATATCGTAAGACGTTTCTCTATATTTACTTCCTACAACGTAATATTATTTACTTACTTTAAATCTCATTTTAATAAGTCTCTTAAATACTTTTGTACTTTCACTCCAAAACAAAATGTCATATGAATTCCCAGAAGTGATTATGAATGTTTTTAATAAATTATTAAGTACATATATTAACGTCGTTCGCAACCAACGATTTTTAACCATTAGCCTAAAGCTTTATGCTCACACAGACACTGAAATTAAGTAAAATCTACGCATAATAGCCCATCCAAACACACAGATTTATCCCCTTAAAGAGGGTGTCAACAACTGAGCATATCGTAGATCTTTATCAACAGTGATAAAAGTATCATTTCTGCATCTATCTCCATCATAATGGTCCCAATATTGGGAACATGTTGAGAGAAAAATGGGGGCCATAAGAGATAAAATATATCATGGTTAAAAGGGAACTGCATCAACACTTCCATCAGATGTTCGGAGGGAAATTTTTCCCCAAATCAATTTCTTCCAACAAGCGCGGCCATTAGCATAAATAAGTAGATCAGATTTGAGAATTATGGTAATTCCGGGATACTTTGTCTTTTGTCGGAGGAAATGATTTAATGGCATATTTAGGAAAACTACATAATTAAGCATTCTCCATCCTAAATGTTCAGTGGATGTTCCCTTAGTTACCTATTCTAGCAGGAATGATTCCGGAATGAACTGCATATTTTTAGCTAAGATACAACTGTCACACAACTGCTTGAGTTGTCATGATTTTGTGAATATATTTTATGCAAAATGTCATTCTTGGTATAGAAATATCTATGAATATGTTATCTAGTTTAATGGAACGTCAAGTTTAAATCGGTGGAAAAGACTAAATATTAAACAAATAGCACCGCATTATGCATTTAATTATTTGTAATGGTCTCGATGTAGCCTAGCAGTAGCGCGTCGGGTTTCGTTGCTGAGGGTGCTCGGATCGAATCCCGATAACTGTCATTAAATACCACCGTATCTAGGCAGGATATAGGTACTTAAAATCCGTGGACCAGAAAGTCCCTCTATGAAGTCAGAGAGGATGGGAGAGGGTACGTTCCGCCAGATGCCAACCCTGGAGGTGTTCAGTGAAAATTGCGCTGGCAAATGGCTAAGTGAGTCACTGACCCTTGTGGTGCCATTATAAACTGGAACCGCACCCCTCAGTCCGCTAAACTAAATGGTCCTGGTATGGAGTATATTCCGTCCAGAGAACATTTGAATCGGCAGTTTGAAGAAGGGAACGAATCCAAAATCTGTTTTTGTGGGAAATTGAAAAAAAAAAAAAAAAACTTTTAAAAAACTTTCTAATTTTTAATTTTTTTCACTCAAATTTTATATAAGATTCTTTACATTCACCCGCTATTCCAGTGCATTCTACAGCCCACAAGGAGCGTCTATGTAATTAACAGTATGGCGCTATAAAAGAAAAAAAAAAAACGAATTTCAATTTTGCGGCGACAGTTCCCTTCTTCAAACTGCCGGTTCATTTGAAACAACAAGTATTTGTAACGAGGTGTATGTACATAAACGTGACATAAAGGAGAATTTTTTTGTTTTAGGATATAATTCCTTTGCAGTTATTCGACTGATCCAAAACAAAGTTACAAATGATGTAAAAATCTCAAAATTATACAATCACGCGAAACAAAGATTCTTTCAAACAAATTTTTTCTACTTCTTTCACTAACCACAAAATAAAATCAAATTATGTATCAGCATATTTTGATTATTAAGATAAATTGATCGGTTATGTCAACATTTTTTTATCATTCTATGGTTTTAATCCAATAATCATTTATACAAATAAAATTATTCCAATTATTCGAAATAGAATCAAAGGAATTATGTTCAATGATAGTTTGAAAACGCGTATTAATATTTTGAATAGATTCTTAAGTAATATCGTGCGTGATTATTTTTGAAAAGGAAAAGTCAAAATATTAGAAAAATTTATCATATTTCCCAATTACATAATTTTAATCTCTTTCATTGTTTCGTCTTACAACAAAGAAGTGTGAAACAATAATATTTCTGCACAATCGAACTACTTTTTATTCGTATTTTACACTGATAATATATTACAAAAGAACCTTTTATTTGTCACATTACGTTTATAATATTATCAATAAACATACCAACAATATAAAGTATTTACCACATTTCACGATTGTTTTCTTTGTAATAATGCCACTAGATCATAAACAGCTGAAAAATGTAGGGAAAGAATAATTCTTTATTGAAATTTCTTTTAGCTATACTAAGCTAAAATCGCTGTATTAAATGCATATAATTTTATCTACCTCTCTCTTTCGCTTTCTCTCTCTCTCCCTGTATATATATATATACATATATACATATATATATATATATATATATATATATATATATATATATATATATATATATGTGTGTGTGTGTGTGTGTGTGTGTGTGTGTGTGTGCGTGTGTGTGTGTGTGTGTGTATTCTATTTGTTCCTTAACTCCAAAACGTTTGACTACGTTATCTTTGCATTTTTGTCGCTTTTTTAAGCAACTTTGCAAGTAAGTCATGCCTATGCCAATCGGCTAGAACATAAAATGATGCCATTTAAAGGAAATTTAAACAACTTAATTTAACAACATTATTTTAATTAAAATATTTTTTTAATGAAAGTATGGAGAAAATTGCGCTTTGCATGTACAGATTAAAAAAAAAGATTGAAATGTATATTTTTGTCAAATTGTATTAACCTTTGTCTGTTCGTTTGGTAAAATGTAAATCGTTTTTTGTCATATTAAAATTTATTATTACTATCAGACCACTCTTATCTGTGTCACATTGCAATGAAAACAGAATGGACATTATCATAGCACTGACTGACATCTCAATCTAGTCACAGGTATCCTAGTGGTAGCGTGTTGGTTTTATTTAGTGGAGCCATCAAATACCTTCGTTTCTAGGACCAATATGAGCATGTTAAATCTGTATGCCGAAAAGTCCGTCTTTAAGATCAGTGGGTGGGGAAGGTAAGATCCCTTCAGATGGCACGTCCGGGGGTGCACGGTTAACATTGAGGTGGTATCTAGCTAAGTCGGACTCCGACCCTCGTGGTTCTATTATAAACTGGAGTCACACCCTTCAGCCTTCAAGTCTATATGGACCTGCATTCAATATGGTATACATTGCATATGGTATACATTCCGTTCAAGGGGCCTAAGCAACAACTACAACATCTGGAGCATTCGTCACATATATCGTATCCGTTCCGAACGTTGGAAACTCAAAAATCTGAAGTGGGAGAGGGAGAAAGTATTCATTTTATATAAAATATTTGTCGGAAATTACATGAGATTGTACGGAGAGCAAAAATATAATGGAAAGTTTAGTATAAATAGATCAGAAGACAACAGTCCACTTCCTTGAGTTTAGGCTTAGAAATGGCGGCAGTTAAAGGTGTTAAGTTTGCTGTGTATTAACCCTACTGGATTCACTATTCTCAGTGTTAACCTACGGCGAAAATGTACCTAAGGATTGCAATCTCGGATTTAAAGTTTTTTTTTCAATTGTACGCCGTAATACAGAAAGAAATTTTACACCTTGGGGAATTTTTGGTTGTTTATTTTTAAATGCAAATAATAGTTTTAAGTTTAAATTGTTAGGGGAAAAGATCTTGTACAGTGCCGTTTAAACTCTCATTAAGTTCGTTTGGTTGATGAAATTTATAAAATGTCTCTTGTTGCAAGATGCAGAAAAAGTTCAGGCTATCTGAAAATACCATTTGTATTTGATTATCAGCATTTATGCAACTGTAAATAGTAGACACGTTTTCTCCATAGGTTAACATTGACGTGAGCGAATCAAATAAGGTTAGTACACAGCTGCCTTAAGTGTAAACTCACTGTTGTCATTGTGTTTGATAGTTCAAAAGTTTTTTTTTTCCAATCTCACTAAAGTGTGTTATTAATGTAGGACGATTGTTCTTCGTGCTACTTTTAAGAAAATATAAACTCCCAGCACAGTCATAAAGAATACCGCATATGTCAACTATTAGTGTCAGTATATGGACACATTAAATCCGTAGAATTGAAAATCACTCTATGAGGTCAGAGAGGGTGGGAGAAGGTAGGTTCTTCCCAGATGCCGGTCATGGAGGTTCTCGTTCAAAATTGCTGTGGCACCTGGCTAAATCGGACTCCGACCTTTGTTGTGCTATTATAAACTAGAGCCGCACCCTCGGCCCTCTAGCCTATATGAACCTGGGTTGTAATATATTCCGGCCAGAGGGCATTAGAAACAACAACAACAACTATGAATATGGAAGACACACAGAAAAATATTCATTACATCAGAACTAGTTCCCAATCTTCTTCATAAAGTAAAACCAAGTTCTATTTACACGGTTTAAATTTCAGACACATTTATCTTGACCAATATGGGAAACACATAACAGTCTCGGAAAATACAACGCATGTCTTTTATGAGTGCGGAAAAATCCATTATATATATGAAAAAAATAGTTCGCAACTAAAGGAGACATTAAAGTCTGAAATCCGGAGCGAGCTATAATTACAAGCTACAAGGCATCCGATAAGTTGAAAAATACCCGGTTAATACTCAAATTAAGAAAAATTAAATAGAGTCTTCACGGGTAGGTTCCAATAATTATCCGCAGTAACAGCTGCTAATCTGTAGTTTTCTCCCATTCAGATTGGAAAACCAATTGATTAAAAAAGAACGTTACAACTGGTGGGAGTAATGTGTTATTAATGTTACTATTTTATATATGAACCAAACTTAATTCATTTTATGAGTCTTCTCGTAATTATATTCCGCGAGCAGATTAAGATTTTAAAATGAACTTTCTCAATCAAAATCGAGTTCTAGGAATCGATTTTAAAATTAACTGCGCATTTGAGATTATATTTAATTTAATTTCATTCTACAAACGCAGATGTATGCGACCGCTGATTCTCCCACATTTAATGCCTGTGTGGACGGTACTTAGCTAAATATTCTGATAAAATAATTTGTCATTAGGATAGTTCTGGGTTTATAGTGTTAATATAATTGAAACTATTAAGGATTTTTTTAACTCTTTATTCGTAAAATACTATCACAGCTGTATCCATAAACACTAACACCTAAGCTGCAAATTTAATTAAAACGGGAATATATTTTAAAGTAATCTAAAATCGCTGGTGTGGTTTTGAAATTTTTTTAGAAACATTATATTGGTTTATAGTGTTAACATAAATGATGAGATAAAGGAAATTTTATTAAAACTCTTTAATCGTAAAAAAGCGACTACCTTAGCCGTAGAAATAAAAATAAACACCTAAACTACAAATTTACTTAAAACGGTAAAATATTGTAGTGTAATCTAAAACCGCTTGTATGGCTTTTCAGATATTTTAGAAAATTCGTTTTTACGAGTTTCTTTTCGGTAATACTTATTCCCTTACTAAACACCGCAACCAGAATTATGTTGTATAAATGAATTTTTAAAAGTTTTCTTTTTTACTTTTCTTTCAACATTTAATAATCGAAAGGGGAAAAAAAGTTAATATTATATTATAGTTTTCTGTAGAGTAAAATGTATAACCTCAAAACTTATTATTTTGTTCATCAAATCTGATTTTCAATTCGCCCAGATAAATTACTCATGGGTCATGAAAGCACCGTTTAAAGCAGTTTAATAAAATATTCAAAGTTAATTCTTATCTATAAAAATGTTTATTTCAAACAAAAAAATGTTTATAAGCCAGGAAATCAAGAAAAGTTTTGTAAGTTATGGGCATTTGAAAAAAGACAAAAATATTTTTAAACCTAAATCAACGGGCCTAATATTTTAATGAAAAGAATACAATTTTATGGAATAATTTTATGCAAATGTTAGATAAATACGTATAATACCCAGGTACACACCAAATACATTTTATATTTTATTTTACATTGTATACTAATGGAGAGTGTTATAAATCAAGAGAAATCAGAATGAGAGAAATAGAATCAAAACCTGGTACACATTGTATAATTTTGCAAATTTATAACATGTAAATTTATAACATGGCATTAAAAAATCAAAAAATAGCTGAATTTTAACATTTTTCAATGTATTTTTAACTGAGAAAAATTAAACATGAGGTCAAAAATTTTTGAAAAAATCAATTGAAAAAGAAATTCCTCAAATAAAATGTACCAAAAATATTTTGAATGTGTAACTATATGTACGGAGTTTCAACTATATAAATATATATATATATATATATATATATGGTGCTCCACAGGTAAGGTTTATAAGTACAGTGCAGTCGTATGAATCATATCATCAAATAACGCACGTAGTCTAGTCAATGAATGCATTGTAGAGTGCATGGAATATGCGAGAATTTTTAACTTCAGGACTTTGTTAGGAGTAGTTAGTAGGTAAACATACTAAAAGTCCCCGCGCCTGGAGGATGAGCTAAAGGCGGGAGGCGAGGGGGCAAGATTTCTGTTTTTGGTTTTTGTTGGGGGATTTTTCTGTGGCTAGAGCGCCATACCATGAGATAGTACTCATAATCCCAGCTGTCTCGTTGGAGTCAGGGGAAGAAGAACCGCTGGCAAATTCCTCAGCTGCACGTTGTATGATTTTGGGCATCTGGCACATTTTGACAAACCCCACTTTACTCTTGCGATACGCTGCGGATGTTGTGTCACATCCTGTGAATGCATGTAATTATAACAAATGGGCATTGTCCTTCATTTTTATCTCTTGCTGCAGATGTTGTGAGGAATATACAGTCGATCTTTCCACTTCCAGGTTTTACCAGCAGAATATCGCGATCAGTTGGGGTTTTGGCTACCAATAGAACAGCCAAGTCGACGTCCACTCCAATAACAGCAACCGAGGAATTTTGCGATTTGTTGATAGCTGTCTTCACAATATCAACGTCAGCATCACCTGAAGATTGGGGCGTATTTATCCCGTTTTTCTGCAGCTGCATCATCAGCAGGTTCATCAGCTGACTCTTATTATGAATGTTGGAAAGGAAATCCTCTTGTCTGACTTTAATTTCAATTTCCAAATTGATACTGATGTTCACACATCTCCTGAGTCGACATCGTTCAGCTGCTTTTGTGCTCTCTGGTGTGTCAGTGTACCCATCAAAAACCACTGTACAACCTCTCCCATGATAATGGGTCTTCAGAAATCTAACATAACCATCACAAATGGTTTATACAGTTGTATCTTTTTGCCAAACAACTTTGTGGACTAGGAATCCCCCATCAGCAACAAATTCAAAGGTAGTTAAATTAACATCCTTATCAATTTGCTTAAACAGTGTGTATAGTGCTGACTTTCTGCACTTAATCATTCCACTTTCGTTGAAGAATACCAGGGGGAAAGGAACCAGTTCGTATTCCATATAATTCTTCAAATCCTCGTCCGATTTCTTGGTAATGAAGATTCGCTGAAAAAGCAAGAATGGATCCATAACAACTTTTTCATTATCAATCTTGATTGTTGAATTCATTGAGTAAAAGTGAAGTGCGCGATCTTTCAATGGCAGTTTCATATTTGTGAATGGCAAGTTTTCCATTTTTGCCATTGCTCGTTTGCCAATCGTAACTGCATTATGACATAAGATTGTATCATCTCCCATGACTCATGTCGCTACTGACGTGGTTTTCTCGGTCCTCAGAAAAGGAGGGTGATTTTTAAACCAGTGTGTAAACTAGCCAATGTCACTTGTGTCTCGACTTTGGTGAGCTTCTCCAAAATCCTTGTGCTGCTCCCTTGATGAAAACGAAACACCACAATATTCTTCGATTGAAGCACGTACGTCTTGCGTTGCAGTCATCTCAATTACCCATTTACTGAGAGCACTATCTGTCATACCTCTACCCCGGGTCATGCCACCTCAGCTTGAGAATGACCGCATCAAGGTTGTCTCGATGGTCATGTCTCACCACATGCAGCACCATAACCGGTCATTCCTATCATAGTGAAGTAGCCTTTGTTCACGAACTTCTCGTACTCCTCTGGTGTCAATAGAGTGGAGAGGCTTTCCAAATAAGTGGCAAGACTTGGCATACGGGAAGTGTCCAGCAGCGGGAAAATAGGCTATCTTTCGCTTGCAGCAGTTCAGGTGAGCAAGGAAATCGCCAGACTTCTCTGCATGAATGTACTCCTTTATTAAATTCATTATTTTGAAGTATTGGATGCATAGCATTGCAGTGGGTCCATTGTTGCTGATCCTCTCCATCGCTTCTTCAAATTTGATAGCTACTTATTCGAGTAATTTGTTTTGGTTTAAAAAATTCAATGAGGGAGGCTCGGAGAGGAAATCTGGCGTAAAGGTGCTGATACATGTCTGCTCTTCTTCCAAGAGTTCGACTTCGCCTAATATCATGTTTGACAAGGTGTTTTCAAGACGAAAATGACCCCGCACTGCTCTGGCAAAGGCGTGCCCATTAAGCATTTTGTCCACTGATAATGGAGCATATATAGGGGATAAAACTCCTTTCAAACCAGATCCCATCGTTAGGTACCCTACACACTCCAAAAATGACAATAGTAGATGAAATCCGCCGAGACGTACAACACAACTGGACAGCTCAGACTGTGATGTATTCTTGGCTGCTTCAACAATATCCCTGGCTTTCCAATATAGGAGTTGCTCAAAAGTTACGAATACATGTGTTTGATCTATTACGTCACACAACGTACGTGCATAGTGCAGCGCTGTATAAACTGTGTCATATTCTGATGGGGGGCATTTATAAAAGAAAAGGGTAATCACTCAAATCTTTTCACTTGGTTTTCCTCGTTATACAATGCATGTACCCCTTCCATTCTGGGACTGCAATACCTTGCTTTTTTGGCAGCAAACCACAGGATGTTATGTGGTACAGGTTGTGGTGGCTCTTCTGGTATATCGATGGGTGTCACAGTCACATTTTCTAGACCTCCTTTCATCGCGGTGTATGTTTCTAGCGGAATAATTCCGAGTTTTCCAGTTTCATAAGACGTAGGCATCGTGTTCAATCTTGGTATTTCTGAACATCTTTCAACATGTTTGGATGGGGTGACACATTTGATACCACGCATAGCGTGGAAGGTATTAAGCCCGTCTATGGTGCAAACATTGAAATACACGTTATCTAAAACAAGTTGGTTGAATGCAGCTGGCTTGTAGGTTAGCTGAGCGCGGGAAGTCGCAGGTAATTCCAATTTTTGTGCTTCGTAGTATGATGAGCTGAAACCCAGACTTGCTAGAAGATCAATCCAGTTCTTTAAGGCGAATTTCCTGTGGAGAAGAAGGGAGATGCCTGTCAGTATTGGTGACAAGAAGGTACGAGGCCTGATAATTGATGTGACGGCATTTCCAATAGCAACACACTTCTTCCTTGATTCCTCATTTTTTTGGATTTTTTCAACATAATCTCCTCAAGGAAGGTTTGGAAGGATTGGTGGAGAGAATCTGCATCCTTCAAGCAGTTATCTCTTGGTGGGTAAGTGTTATAATTGTACACTTCACTCTGAATACTTTACCTTATTTTCTCAGCAGTTTTTCGGACGATCCTGAGTCGCTCTTATTTCCGATCAATTTTCTTGTTATCATACCAACTGTTGGTTAGCAATTTGTACCCAGTATCTCTAAAACAAAACATTAGTACTTAGAATCTGTTGGATCCTGCGATTATGAATATGCGATCCTTATACCTCTTCAACAGTTCTCTTTTGATAGTTCTCCCCTCAGGTTTCCTCCCAGTAATAGCGTCCATAATTTCGTTTACAGTGAACTGACAGTCACTATTCCCCTCCAGTAAGTCACTAACCTGTTCCATTGCGATTGAAACATAGTCTTCATACGTGGATGTTGAGGGTTTCTGGTATAACGCCCTCACAAAGTCAAACCGACATTCATCATGATACACAGCTTCCTCCGCAATTAAATCATTTATGGAGGAAAGACGACCCATCACTTCATCTCCCCATTGATCATGTCTAGCTCGAGCAGCATCCATACTCATTACTTGTATGTCAGTTTTGTCGCGTCCTTTAGTGATGTTAGTAACTGAAAATATCTTCCTACGTCTCTCCTTGGGCTATTTTTGTTCACCCACAACACTTTCGGCACAAAAGAAACATTTTGTTTTTAAATCGAATTTGAATTGTTTGGATCTCAAATTTGCAGGCTCAGGTGGTTCAGAGGATGTTGGAGTTGCCTGTCTCTTTAAATGAGCCTTGATGGATTGCGGCCTAGTGTAATTTTTTCGACATTCAGTATGAAGGATAAAGGTGTCCGATCTCTCTAAAGAGGAGCTATTGCCATCTCCCCTTTCGCTACTTGCTTTGACGAGTGATAATATTCCTTTTTTTGTTATTGTGGAACCACCATCACCTGGTCCATCAATTGTTTCATCACACACAAAACACCGAGTAGCCATTGTGCGCACTACACTGTCAACGTTCGCGTAAATAAAATTAATTCACGATAAACGACGTATAACACCAACACATAAACTGTCTCTTCAACTCTCGACGAACGTATGAAATAAACTGAAGATAAAGACAGGAAGTGAGTGAGAACCCCACCCTCGTCCACCCGGTATTTTGGAAGAGGCCATGTGGCTGACCTTCGTTGTTCCTCTAGAACGCTGGGCGAACGTTTGAAGTGAACTGAAGATAAAGACAGGAAGTGAGTGAGAACCCCACCCCCTGCACCCGATCATTTGGAAGAAGCCAGGTGGCCGGCCTATGTTATTCCTCGAGGAGCCTAGTAACTTGATTGCTGTTAAATAATTATTTTAATTAATAAACTTTCAAGAATTATATTTTTGATAACATTAAATTTAATTTTTATTAATTGTTTTTAAATAGTAATTTTGATTAATTGAATTTCAAGAATGGTATTTTTAAAATTCATTTAAATGTATTAATTTTATATTTAAATATTGTAAAACCGAAATAGTGAAAATAATTGTGAAGAAAATAACTAGAAATAAAAGGGTGGAAGGGTCTAGAACGGGCGGCTTGTGCCTTCAAAGAAGATAAGAACTTAATAGAAGAAGGGTGGAACATTCTAGCCTGTCGGCAATTAGCTTATTTCCATTGCTAAAGTGTTGTTTCTTCATCATGATAGCAAGTTACAGCAGTTAAAACGCAACAGACTCTCAACATACTCATTTCTAGAGGAACATCGAAACTGAGCGTAAATGTTAGAAATTCTATAACTTTTGATTGGTTGAAGATAAAGTGCAAAAGTGTATAACAAATTTAAGAAAATTTCATGTTCTACTACTTCGTTGATGATAATTTTTCTGAGAAACGATCGTGGGGGACAGTAGAAGCAAATGTTTGAAAAAAAAAGTGGGGTAAAAATGATTTTTTCGAAAATTATCGATTTTCAATAACGTATATCTCGAAAACCATTGGAAGTTTGACAACTATGAATATAGACTAATTTATAGGAAATTTCATTAGCTTTCACTTTTATATAGAATTTTTTTTTCTACAGGTACCGTTTCCCAGATATAAGCGAAAAGCCAAAAAAGGGGACCTCCCCGCTCCCGCCTTTAGGTCACCCCCCAGGGGCGGGGACTTTTAGCATATGCACCTACTAACTACTCCTAACAAAGTCCTGCAGTCAAATATTCTCGCATATTCCATGTACTCTACACCCCTCTTTTGAGCACTCATTGACTGGACTAACAGTATTTAATACAGGTCATTTTGTCCTTTACTCTTCAAAATCTTAGCTTTTCTAAATTATGTCCCGTCTCGGGGGACAACGCGTCCTCAAAAATCCCCGAAAATCTACCACAAATTGCCTACCTGGAATCTTAATCATCCCTTCTTTGTGTGAACTGTGAGGCATGTTATTGTGCCTCTTTGTGTATTGTGTCAAATCTGGAGTTTGCTGTTGATCTTCGTTGTAGTCATAAGTTGTTGTTGTTTCTTACACCTCATTGCCGGAGATGTTCCAGACCAGTTCCATGTAGACTAGTGGGATGAGGGGTGCAACTCCCGTATTTTAATGGCGACACAAGGTCAGAGTTCGATTTAGACAGGTGCCACAACAATTTTGATCGAGCACCCTCAGGGCTGACATCTGGGGGGATCATACCCTTTCCCATCCCTGACCTCCTACAGAGACTCTCCGGTCTATGGAATCAACGTGCCAATATCCGGCCTAGACATGGAAGTATTTCATGTCGCTTGTAGGGACCCTAGGACTTTGGTGTGGGGACTTTTGTGCAGGTATTTCTGGTTTACCCTGAGCACCAAAAGTCGATGCTCTACCACAAGGCTACCTCAAGCCCTGCAGTTGTAAGTGAATGTTTGAAATATTTGTGACATGTTTAATACTTTAATGAGAATGGACTTGTGTTATCTGGGATCGTCATTCCAATATACCGTCGAATGAAACGCAACAATACATACATTTTGACATAGCATACCTACATACACGTCAGGACAAAAAGATTAAAGACTTGAAAATATTACACGAAGTGAATAGTTTAGATAAATATATTTTTCTCTTCTCTAGTAGTCGTTTCAATTTAATAAAAAAAAAAGAAAATATATCACTGCAAATATATTCATTACTGCGAAGAAAAACAGAAACAGTTTCAAAGCTTGCGGCTAATTAAGACTGCATTAAAATTCGCATTACTTTCGTGAATATAAATATCGCAAATCATTTTTGTTTAACCCGCTTTTCCCGGAGTTCATTAATGGTCCGTAATTGCTTTTTCAAGTTTTATAAGTAGCATGTCCTCGGTTTCATAAATAATTCCATCTTGGTATCATTAGAGCGTGTCTTATGAAAATTTGAAGCTAATTCTTATGCTAATTAAAAAGTGATTGGTATTTTAAATATAGTTTGTCTCAGACATTGTTCCTCGATGCCGCAATAAAATTCTCATAATGGAGTTCTGGGTCTTTTGTTTATTATCCAGTAAATAGAATATTTAGCCTCATGGCTACTTCATTGTGTTTTAAAGGATATTTACGAAGTTTTATTTAATGTTTACGACTATAAATTGAGCAGGACTAATTACAAATTACGATCCTGTTAAAACAATGGTTATTAGGGATTTGTTGATTAGGGACCACTTGTCAAAGGAAAAGAAAATAAAAAATCCTTGGAAATCAGCTCCTAACTAACCTTTCTTAGAGAAAAAAAAATAACGTTTAATTTTCAGAGTAAACAAACCATCCCTGATAAACAACATTAATAAAAAGTAACAACTAAACTTAATAAGCACAACAAATTCAATGTAAAAGGTAAATTGTAGCATTGCTGCGACTCTACATTACAGAAAATACAGGGTGTTTCAAGAAGAATCAACCAATTTGAAATGAGTATATTATGAAAAATATTGAACATAGAAACTTAAAATTAATTTTATATTACATGGCCAATTATAAAATTATTTACAAACTAAATTAAAGGTGCTGAATATGCTCACCTTTGGATGCACGACATATGGCTATACATTAGGCAAATTCGTCCCAAACTTTTGCGCAGACACGGCTGTTATGCGTACACAGATACGCAATCTTGGAATTGTTTATACCATCGTCTAATTCACTGAGTGGTAGGAAATTCAATCTACCAGGGTTCTGTCGACGGAAATTACGCTGCACAGTTGTTAAGGACTTACACTTCACAAAGCGTAAAACACAGAATGATTTCTGTTGTGCAGTCGTCATCTTTACAAACACTGAAGTGGCGGGCGAAGGAAGAGCGCTAGCGCTACTTGTCGGCAACTGCATGAAAATCGAGGTTTCCCTCTTTCTGTCTATGCATTATTCGATCAAAATGGATTAAAAAATGAATAGTTATGATTTTTTTAAATCGGATGATTCTTTTCGAAACACCCTGTATATTACACCCTGTCTATTCAGATTTTCGATCTGAACAGGGATTTCTTTTTCACTTGAAGCTTCAGGAAATGGAAGAAATACATGAATTATTAGAATTTTAACAAAAAAATTAGGAACAAAAAATTGCATTCCCAATTTTATAAATTTGTTAAATTTGCATTCGTTTTGAAAAGATGAAACCAGTTTCTCCTTATCACTGTTGACTTCTTGGACCACTTCCTGGCTTCTCCCAGACCACCGGTTAAGATGGTCCGGTACATTAGCCTAATGGTATAAATCTAACGTACTGCAAAAACAACCATTTAGCCAAGTATGAAAGTTTTGGTCGGAGCGGGAAAAAAAGGTGTCAGAAAATGTGCAGTATACATCAAGCAATATGTTAGGCATTACCTTATTTTCTATAATTATTTTCTAACGAGTTTTTTTCCTAAGTTTCATTTCCTGTCTGAACTCTTGAAAACATTCTGCAGAAGACTTCCCTCATTTTTATTTTGCAAATTACAGAAGAAAAAAAAAACAGTTTCAAAGTATATGTGTATTGTTTGCATTTCATTCAGTCATACTTGCGACTGACGACTCCAGATAATACTAGCACAATTTTATATGCTTTTTAACAGGTTTTATATGCTTTAAACAGGTCTCAAATGTAACAAACAGTCATTTAGGACTACAGCGGAGATCAGCAAAATACTTCGGATTTGACGAAATATACAAACGCTCACTGTAACAGACCGACAATTCCTACAGTGCAGCCGAGCTCAAACTGAGAAATGAACGAATCAAAATCATTAGATGTCAAGTTCAAGATTCTTATATTTCCCTTAGTGACACTCTCTATTGTTCTAGAAAAAGAGAATTCCCGAACTTGAGAAACACGCAACCTAGGTGAAATCTGATTCGTTCTCCGGACATCCGAAAAGTCACTGAGCTCTCCAAAATTCTCGAAATTATTGCCGAAAGTCACATGCTCAATGATAATGAATAAACGGTAAATCACACAAAACAAACATAAATTCAGGAGAAATAAACAATATTTTCAAATGTTATGAAATATTTACAACTCTTTACGATAATATTTAGAAGCTACTGTGATACAGAGAATGCTCAAATAGCGGAAGCAACCGTTGAAAAAAGAATTCAATCATAGCTGATTTCCGATCCACGGAGAGAAAAATATAAGCCCACAAATAACGTACAGAAGATACTTTGAAATGAACTGAAACGAGCTCCGATAGAATCATTCTTCTTGGGATATCCTTACTTGAACAAAATCTAAATTAGATATATGGAGAATAAACTTCACTTTCTAGAATATCCGGACTTCACAATAAAATTCAAGTGACTATTGAATTTCACTGTCACTAATGACAATGAATTTTAGTTAACCTATTTATGCCCAGTAGCTAAAATATAGGACACTTGTTAGATATTGCATAGGAAAGCCTGCAATGCTTATATCCTTTCCCTAAAGCTGTTTCTCACAAGCTTAAGAGTTGTGCTTCTAATCAAAACCAGATGGAGTCACTAGACAGACATTGGAATTAAATTATTTCAAGCTATTTTCAGACAAGTGATACAAGCGTTCTCACACCATGGGTACCCGCAAAAAGTAAGTGTCTTTTGAGAATTTCTTATTCATAAAATTAATCTAATTTAAAATGATATCTTTAAAATAGATCATAGAAGTCTTCTATAAATTTCTTTTGCAAAAAGAACAATATCATTGTTGTATAATCACGGTTAATCTATGGCGTACTATTTATGGGACACTGGGAACTCGTGTGTACATTAAGCCTAAAACATTTTTAACAGTGTTAGGAATTATCAACGAGCATTTTCATTTGAAATGCTCTTGTTTTATGTAATAAAATCTCAAAATACATTTCTTTCTTATTATGTTTATTGTATAATAATTATTTAAATTGCACAATATATGTTCAAAAAAAATTTGTGTACACAAGTATATCCGGAAAGTTGACAAAATAAATTTGATTCAATTTCAATAAAATATTAGTTTCACTAGAAATTTCAATTTTTTAAAATTATGTATCTTATTAAAAATAAAATATGATTTATATTACTTTGCGTGTTTAAAATGAATTCTAATTGTGCTTCATTGGAAATTTTTATCGTTTTTTAGATACCTAACCTTAAATGAAGCTATCTCCTTGTTACATGAACTGGAAGAAAATTATGATGATGACTTTGATGGAGCAGACGTGTTTATGGAGCCACCTAACGTTGCTGAAAACAGTGATGATGACAGTGGTGAAGAAGACGGTTTCACTATGAACAATCTCACTGGCAATCAGTTACGGGAAAACGCAGAAATAAGATTTCTCAGCAAATCAAATGTAGTTCTGGATAGTAATGGTATTGAAAATGATAATAGCATCAATGAAGATAACGCTCCACCACCGAAGAAGACAAAATTCATTCAGGAAAGAAAATGGACAAAGAGTGACTTGACTGAGTCTCAAAAAGAAAAATGGGAATGGAATGAAGACTGGAATCGAGTAAAGAAAATTCCATCATCTGAGATTCTATGCAGCCTTTTTGAACAATTTTTTGATGACGATGTTGTTGATTATATTGTTTTCCATACTAAGTTGTATGCTAGGCAGAAAGACAACCACTTGTTTGATGTTACTCCGAAGAAAGGAGAGTATTCATCGGGATTTTGATTCTAAGTGGATATGTTGCAGTTCAACGCCGAAGAATGTTCTGGGAGAATAGTGATGACACTAAAAATATTGCTGTCGCTAATGCAATGAGAAGATACAAGTTTGAAGAAATAATGAAGTGTCTTCATTTCTCTGACAATAATCGAATCGACAAAGAAGATAAATACACGAACTACTAAACATTCTACAACCTACAAACAAGCAAACTACATGCAAAATAACTGTTCCTACTTTAAATTTTTATTATTACTCAATATATATTATGTAAAAATGATAAAATTTGTAATATTAAATCCATTTTTAATAAATAAGTCAATTTTATTTAATTGAATCATTAGAAATTATTAAAAATTTGCACTTCTTAAAATTTCAAGTACAATCCCGTTTTGCTCACATGTATATCCAGTGTCCCATAAACAGGACGTTGAATAACTTAATAAATATGGCAACGTTTGTCCATTTGACACCAAAAATGTATTTTAAATATTCCTAACAAGAGGTCTAAGCTGATCAAAAATGAATTAAATTGCTAAAAAAAAGTTGGTCATTGTATTGTAGACTATTGTTAATACTCACACTATTGTAGACATTATACTTAAGAATTGACGTTCTAGTACGGGGTAAGTTCTTCTCCAATATACTTTGTAAGCCCATCCCACTGTGCGTTAATATTCCATCTCAATCAAAATCGTGACTAAATATTATCAACTTTTGCTCCGTTTGTATTTGAGTGGTATAGAATAAAAACTACTTCCTTCTGTATTTTCAAAATTCAGTAAAGGGTACTTTATTATCATATTTCATTAAGTATAAATCATAGCTTTTTGGAAAATAGCTTGCTAATAAAAATACTGTGGAAAGTTCTCCAACCTAATCTCCCATTTATATCTTCCAAAAATCGTAATTTATAGTCCTTTGTCCTTTAAAAAATGGTTGATAAAGCTTGTTAGACTTTATCCAAAAAATTTCGTGTTCATATATATATATATATATATATATATATATATATATATACAGTGGCTCCCAAAAGTGTTCGTACACGTACGATTTTCAATGAAATAGGGGTCTACCCATTGATTAAAATGAATATTTCAGAATGGGCATTTAATAATAAGATCTATAATCTATTCTTAACAAAACTACATGAAATATTTTAAAAACATAGTAAAACTTTACTTTTAAGAAACCAGTAATCAAAAAGTAACAAACTCTTTATCTCACAAAAGTCATCGCACACTTGTAAAAAATCACTACATATTAGGAAATAGTAAATTTTTCGTTAAATTAATATTTAGTAGGATATTCTTTAGTATCCACAACAGCTTTTAAACGTCTGCGAATAGATTGCACTAGTTCTTTTAATTTCTGCAACAACGGTCCTCCATTCTTCCATCATAATTGTTTTTAGTTCGCTTTTCGTGTGAATGTCGCGTTTTCGTACTCGAACCTCTAGTTATCTCCAAATAGGTTCTACTAGGTTTAAATCTGGAGATTGAGGTGGTGTTTTCAAAACTTGTGGACAATTATAGAGACACCAGAGGCGAACGTTGAGAGCCGTGTGCTTAGGATCGTTATCTTGATAAAAATCAAAATTGTTTCCAATACCCATATTTTGGGCTGATAATTTTAAATTGTCTCTTAAAATATTTATATAAACAGCATGATTCATTATGCCATCAATAAATACCAAATTATCTAGTCCTGATGTTGACATGCACCCCCACACAAGGACAACTCCACCGCCATGCTTAACTTTTCCTACTAAGTTCTTGGGATTTTTCATTTTTTCTTCTCCATACAATTATACGCCAGTCGGAACCAAAAATGTTACACTTGCTTTCATCGGCAAATAAGACATTATTCCAATACGTTTGGGGCTTATTTACCATTGATAGGGCGAAGGAAAACACAAACTTTCTATTTTTCTCACAAAAAAATTTCTACGAGCAGAACGCCCATGTAATCCAGCTGCTCTGACAACTCGTCGAACAGTTTCAGGTGAAAGTGAAGTAGAAAATGTTTGATTAAATTCTGCAGAATCTTATACAGCACTCAAACGTGGATTTTTCTCAAATTTTCTAATTATAAATCTCTGATCACGTTTTGTTAACTTTGCTGGTCGACCTTTTCTTAAATTCCTGGGATAAAGTGGGCCGTTTTTAAATATAAATATAATATTGCGGAGTAAGCAAGTAAAAATTAAAGTCAAACGATACCTTGTTTTCAATCCGATTTTCTTCTATAAAGCATTTTATCACATACTGCACGGTAGAATGGAATAAATTAAGTAATTTAGCAAAATTCCGAACTGATTTACCACTACTATGATAAAAAATAATTAATTTTCGAATGCTGTTTGTTGTTTCTTTACGACTACGAGCCGTTTTTAAATATAAATAGAATATTGCGGAGTAATCAAGTAAAAATTAAAGCCAAACGATATTTTAAATGCCAACACAATTAAAAAATAAAAATAAAGCGTCAGGCGATAGTTTTAATTATGAATTTATCCGAAAATATTTCAGTGTACGGTGACTTTTGTGAGATAAAGTTTTTGTTACTTTTTGATTACTAGTTTCTTAAAAATAAAGTTTTGCCATGTTTTCAAAATATTTCATGTAGTTTTGTTAAGAATAGATTATAGATCTTATAATTATATACCCATTCTAAAATATTCATTTTAATTAATGGATAGACCCCTATTTCATTGAAAATCGTAAGTGTACGAGCACTTTTGGGAGCCACTGTATATACACTCATGGACAAAAAAATTAGCGCACCAAGAAATAATTGTAGGATCGTAACGAAACTTGCAATGAAGGTACATGTCGGTGAGATATGCAAATGATTAGAAATGCAGCGTGATTGCGCATTACGTATAGCCGGTAGAGGGCGTTGAACATCGTACTCTGTGGAGTATAAAACAGGTAACCAAAGCTTGTTTGAGTGTGCTGAATCATTTACAAAGGAAGAGCTGAGATAGACATGCCATTACGCCGTGTTCGAAGACAATATAAGCAGTTATCGCAGTTTGAGAGGGGGAGAATCGTCGGAATGATGGGAGCTGGGTGGTCAGCTAGGCGAGTAGCTCGTCAATTAGGCCACTCTGATTGAGTTGTGAGGAGGTGTTGGGACCAGTGGACCCGAGAGATGTCATGTGCACGAAGACCAGGCTCAGGACGCCCTCGACAGACCACATCATAAGAAATGCACGCGTACAGCCAACTGCTTCATCGGCCGCCATCCAGGCACAGGTAGCACCTTCACTAGGGGCCTCTGTGTCTTCTCGAACCATACGAAGGCGCCTGGCTGAAGGACAGTTGGTATCGCGGCGCCCATTACGTGTGCTGCCCTTGACGCCCACCCATCGACGCCTCCGTTTGGAGTTTTGCCGCGCACGAGGAAACTGGACTGCAGCGGAATGGAACCAGGTCGTCTTTAGCGACGAATCCAGATTCAATCTCGGCAGTGGTGACAATCGTGTTCGTGTGTGGAGAGCCCGTGGTGAACGCTTCAATCCTGCCTTTGCTGTACAGCGACACATCGCTCCCACAGCTGGTGTGATGGTATGGGGTGCCATTGCCTACAATACACGGTCACCCCTAGTATTGTTCCGTGGCACCATGACAGCCCAGCGGTATGTTCATGAAATCCTGCAACCACATGTGTTGCCAATCATGCAACGGTTCCCAGGAGCCATTTTTCAACAAGACAATGCTCCGCCTCATACGGCAAGGGTGTCACAAGACTGTCTCCGCACTGTTACTACCCTTCCTTGGCCTTCCCGATCCCCAGATTTGTCTCCAATCGAGCATATCTGGGATCATTTGGGACGACGAGTTGGGCATCCCACGAGTTTGAACGAACTAGAGGCAAGGTTACAGCAAATATGGAACGAAATGTCTCAAGACATCATACAGAACTTGTATGACTCAATGCCCGATCGTATCGCATCGTGCATTCGCGATAGAGGGGGTCCAACGGAGTATTAACTCCTCCGTTCTTTTGCCTTTTTCAATGAAATAAATTATCCTTTTTCTTTGATTTTCTTATCATTTACTTATATCAAAGTAGTCATTACGTATGTAAAATTTCGTTTCATTTTGACGACTCCTTCTTGGTGCGCTAATTTTTTTGTCCATGAGTGTATAATCTATATATATAAAAGAGCTTGTTTGTTTGTTTGTCCGCTATAGAATCATAGACTGTTTCACCCACCGAGACCACAGTCGGCACAGTTAATGTTTTGGACCCGAGAAACTTAAATCAGAAAAAACGAAATTTGGGGCTCAATTAGTTTTTTTTAAATTAATTTTTTAATGTTTTTTGTGCCCGATAGAGGTGCGTCTACCCCCTGCGGTTTTCCCTCAACCACCTGCGTTAAGAGGGGTGGTTTGAGAATGACGGGGAGGGGGGGGAATTCCAATGTGCGGGAGAAAGAGGGTTGGGAATGACCTTAAAATCAGACGAAGGTTCGCAGGCTCAAAGTTTTTTTTTTCTTATTGTTTGTATATCATTTCAGTAGAAACGTGCTAAGCGCATTCTGTCTGGCCAGATGAAAGTGAAGAGCGGGAGTAGCAGCCCAGTATTTTTTTGATGGAATGCATGAAATATTTTATATCTATATATATACCCGGGCAACGCCGGGCAATAATGCTAGTATATATATATATATATATATATATATATATATATATATATATATATATATATATATATATATATATATATATATATATATATATATATATATATATATATATATATATACACACAGTCTTACCTCGACTTACGAGTTTTTCGAGATACGAGCATTCTCTCGGCAGAATTTTTGCATCGAGTTACGAGCTAAAATTCGGGTTACGAGCAAGCTTCAGATACCCCACCGCTATTTTGAGCAGCGAATGCCGTGTTACGTGCTCATCAAATGAAAACACAAACAGCATATAATATTTACAACCTTTATGTACAATTATTGTACAATTGTATAATATTATTCTGAGACTACTATCCAGTCTAAACCGAGATATTGGATTCTGAGAAAACGTTCTTCGGATTCTCAGAAAGAAGAATCTGGACAATGATCTGGACAACCGCCACAGTGAACGATCCAATAATCGTCCAGTTTCCGTGTCTCACTCGTTCGCTTTAAGAAAGTAGCTGGTAATAAAAGTGAAAGTCAGGAAAGCGGGGCGAAAAGACCGAAAATCAACGAATAAGATTTAATTTTTCAGTTCAACATTTCTCCTCCTCTTCCATCAGCATCTTCAAGTCTGATCTCCAAGGTAAATGTTGTACATTACACTTAAAAAAACAAATTTATTGCAGTACTTTCTATTGTAGAACGTTTTTATACAATGTTCGTCGTTTATAAGCACAGTTTTCTCATTTAAAAACATGTAACAAAAAAAGGCGGTTTTTTGGGGGAGCCCGGAACAAATTAATGACATTTCCATTCATTTCAAAATGGAAAATTGACTCGAGATACCAGTATTTCGAGTTACGAGCTAAGTCATGGAACGAATTGAACTCGTAAGTCGAAGTACCACTGTATATATATATATATATATATATATATATATATATATATATATATATATATGTGTGTGTGTGTGTGTGTGTGAAAGGATTTATTATGGGGGCGTAAGAAACTTTAAAAGGGCATTTTGCTAGAAAAATGGGAATTATAAATTAAATTCTACTAATTTACGAAGTATCGGAAAACAAGCATTGCGGGGAAAATAGATAATGAGGTAGTATTTGATTGACAGCTTAACTAGACCCCAGCCTCCATTTCGGTGCAAACGTCTCTTGTGTGCATGCGCAGTATTTCTAGAAGCTGGACACAAAGGGTTGAAAACAGCAGAGACAATGGAATGACCGACTAGGAAAGGTGTGCCGCTTGACGGGCACGCGTTTTGAATAGGGATGGGACTAAATTAATATTAAATATTGGAGCTGAGTACCTGAATATGATTGAATAAATATATTTCGGAGAGTAATTGGTTTGGCGTTTGTTGTCACTCGCCACATCTGACTGCTGATAGAAGAAGATGGAGAATTTTGGGTAGTCGACTATGGCTTTATGGAGTAACTTGATCAACTAGTTCAGACTACAATAGTTTAAAATAGTGGCGGGAAGAGCAATTCCGACATATATATATATATATATATATATATATATATATATATATATATATACAGTATGCCCACTAAAGTCTCTTCCCACCCTCTGAACTTCTGAACGACTGCTGCTATATTCATAAAAGGGGTGTCTAGGTATAGTAAAGTAGCCATGCGCTGCTGAATGAAACTACCTACCGCGCCACCTGGCTGAAAACTGCGGAGTTAGCATTCCGATCTCGAAAATAGAACGAGATAGGGAAAGAAAGTGATTTACAAAGTTGTAGAAAATCATCGATTTAGTACGAAAAGATACCTTGTGGACATTAATAAGAAGACTACAAGGGTTAAAACGCGCATTGTTTTTCCGTGATTTCCTACACTGTGACATGACAAAAGGATCTGAGAAAGAAAAAAACAACTAATTTTAACAATATACCTTTATTTGAGATGTTTAAACTTCTCACCGTCACCTGCAATACACATTTGGATCCTCGTTTGAATCTCACGTTGCACACGTTGGAGCATAGAGCGTGACACGTTTGCACAAGCGTCCGTAATGCGTCGTTTAAGGTACTGCAATGTTTGTGGAGGGGTCGCATACACCTGCTGTTTCAGGTATCCCCACAGGAAAAAGTCCAGTGCAGTCAGATCAGGCGAGATTGGAGGCCACTCTTCGAAACCGCCATACCCAATTATTTGGTCCCCGAATTCCTTGACGAGGTACTGCTTCACTGGATATTTCAGCTTTGGCTCAGCCATGACCACGAGCATCAACATACTACAACCCCCAAGAAGATGTCTCTTTTATAGCTGTCTCAGATGAACAGGCGTGACGTTTCTTACGTATTTGCATACTGCAAAAATTTCGAACACCAAGCACAAGTTGCGTTGAGTTGATGCGACACTATTCTACACGATCTACGTATTGCCTACTTTGCTTATAAAGACAATCAGTACAAGGATGAAACCATCGAGGTTTGAACCACGGTCCTTTTGATTGGGGATCAAAAGCGATATACCAGTGCACATTGCGGTGTCGTTTTTTGCCCGAAAGATAATCATTTCTCCTTTCGTTCAAGTTCCGTGACGCCACAGTGTAGGAAATCACGAAAAAACAAATGCGCGTTTTACCCGTTCTATTATTTGCATTAATATCCACAAGGTAATTTTTCGTACTAAATCGATGATTTTCTACAACTTTGTAAATAACTTTTTTTCCCTATCTCGTTCCGTTTTCGAGATAGGAATGCTAACTCCACAGTTTTCCACTAGGTGGCGTGGTAGGTGGTTTCATTTAGTAGCGCATGGCTAATTTACTATACCTAGACACCACTTTTATGAATATAGCAGCAGCCGTTCCGAAGTTCAGAGGGTGGGAAGGGACTTTAGTGGGCATACTGTATATATATTTAAATATATATATATATATATATATATATATATATATATATATATATATATATATATATATATATACACACACACCATGTATATTCATTACGGTGGAGCGCTCGTATAGGGAAAACATTTTTTTAAAACTTTTATTTCTAATAGTTATAAAATTTTGACCTACCTATAGAGAAACAAAAAAATGTATTACAATTTTTTTATTTATATTGTCCTTTTACCAGCGCATTTGCTTTGAAAATTTACACTTTTGTGGCATACAGAGGAAACTTGAACGAGGATATTGTTCTAAATTCTATATAAACTACTAGTTATTAAGAATAAAATGACTCACAAGGAAGAAAAGATTACTAATTTAATAATAAAAAAAGCTTCACTTAAAACATAAAACATAATTAAAACTAGTCAAATGATACTTTAAAATCCCGTTTGGTGTCGAATTTGGGCATCAATTTTCTTGACTCAATTTTGCAATTCATGAGACCTTCTCTGGACTTTTTATCACATACCTGCATAGAAACCTCCGTTAGTGTCTTTACTGAACGTTCTACGGCTTGGGTATTACATCTTAGAAAAGGTAACTTTTCAATTCTTTTTGTTTCCACCATCGAGAGCAAATCTCCATCTTTGACGTCTCTAAGAATGGGAGGTTGGAAATACTTTTGTGGCTAATCTATAAGGTCTGTGTAAGATTTGGCATTAAGATTTATTTTAGGGACCTCAAAGATACGAGGAAACAGTCCATGATGAATCGTGTGTCTTTCTTTTAAGATTCTTCTAGCAATCAATTTATCACACATTAACACAATATACACACATATATATAAACAATTCATATTGATTAAGATTTCATGCACATTAACATTTCAATTAACGCTACCCTGTGATATATATCTATCAACAATCATCAATAAATATTACTAATCCCATTTAACTAACTCTTTCCGTAATACGCACCGGGCTTTGGCAGAAAAGCAAACCAAAAACTCTCCCTACCCTGTTTTGAAGATTGCGCCGTCACATCAATAGACCTCTCCTTTCAACAAAAGATCCTCTATCGTTGCGCGCCTCGTCTGGATTGGCTAGAGCGGGTTGTCGGACTTATCCTGTCCCGAGTAGCGTCAGGGTCACGCTACGATTGCGGCGTACATCAGGGGACGTTTCCCGTCGAAACAAACTTGTTTCACCTGGGCTTTGGTCAGTCTCCGCTCGTTCGGTCCTCTTCGGTGGTTGGCTCGGGATGCTTTCTGTTATACTGGTATATCAATTTGCATGTATTGCGTATGCTGGTACAGGGGGCTTGCATCTACTCCTCCACTATAAATTCAATGGCATTTCAACTGGCCGGCTTGCATCGTTCACTGGAACAGTGGGCTTGCATCTGCTCCCCCATTCGTCATCTGTCGAGCTTTCAATATCAGTCTCTTAGATATAAGGTGGGTACGACGGCCTTTCTTTGCTAGGGTTCGTCCGTAGGCAACTTGACATCTCTAACTCCCTGACTAATTATGGTGCTTAATCTCCATAGGGCGCAATCACGGCGGTCCTTCCAGCTCTTCTTAATGCTGCTTGCGCCTTCCGAGTTCTCAAATCAATCTGCCTCTTCTCAATGTTTTTCACTCTGAGCAAAACTTCCATCATTTTTTATTCAGTCTTCCATTGGAGGCCATCTCCCGACCAATGAGCTAAACTGGGTCTCTTACTATTAGCTTCCCCCACATTTTAAATTAATATTTTCTCCAATATAAATTCAAGGGAGCGTCAGCCCGTGCATCCTTCTGGAGTTCACTCTGGGGATCTTTCCACCCCTAAATTCTCACGCTCCTCTCCGACCTCCTGCTGTCCTCCTAACGAAGTCAACATCGTAAAACTCTCTAACACGCTTTCCCAGTTGGTTATCTCTAGCTGGTGACCCCCTTTCTTGTTGTGAACTTTCAACTTATCACTCGTCTTCCCTTTCGCCTACGCAAATCATTAAATCCAGCTGGTCAAGGCACTTCGTTGCCTACTTTGCTCAAGTTACAATTCTCTACTGCCTCTTAATGTCATTTTCCGCACCTGCGATCTGCCTCTCCCTCTTTTCTGAGAAACGTGTCGTGTCTCACTACGACATCGACTACTTCTTTTAGTTGAGGTGGAAGGTATCGAGAATCTTAAACTAATTTTCAAAAATGTCTAGACCCAACTTTGCATGACGGATGCATTTTAATTTGGAACCAAGCAGGCACGTAAACTCTAACAAGAAACGTGGCAAGATGTTTAAGATTTTCAGACGGTTTTTTTGTCGAAATATATAGCCATAATATCCTGTTGGCTTTCGTTAACCATCGAACGTGCGACCATTTTTCCTGGAGCTCTGTTTGCTAGATCGGAAGAACACTCGCCACTAATTACAGCTGATGCAATATCATTCAAATAACGTTGATCCGAACTTAGATCTCTGATGATATCCAACTGAATATCCGGCAACATGCTTTCTATCTTTTCATACTGTACAACCTGATTGTTTTCACATTTTTCTAGTAATCTTCCAATAGTACGAGAATAGGAAGTAGGCCCAGTACTTTCACCATCTAAATATGAAAACAGGTGTCTTAAAGGCAATTCATTCGTGTGTAAAAGGTATATGATCCATTGTAAAGGCTGATTCAAGCTTTTTTCTAACAGCCGTATAACACCTCCGTTTTTCCCTGTATTTGTAAATGTTCCATCACATTCGACCGCTACAGTTTCTCACATTGAAATGTTTTTAGAAGAAAGCAAGTCACATATAGCAAGTTCTATGCTTTTAGCTGTCCCAGTACTTGGGACACCGTAGCCGAAATAAACAGAGTCTGGTTCCTTGATAACTCAAATGTGTTATTCTACCATCACTTGGCGGTATTTTTCGACACCCTTTTTCACTATCGTTAAAACTTTATCCTTTCTACTGTCAAAGAATAAAGCTGGAACACTGAAATCTTGATGTTTAGCTAATAATTCTGTGCGTTCTTTCGCTCTCTCACGGCGCAATTTTGATCTGTCTATTATTTCGACTTCTGATTTAAATGTCATGAAGAACTGTAGACGCGATTGCTGCACCAGCTCTATCAGATAGGCCATAATGATCACATGTTTTTGACAAAGACGGCAAGCTAAAATTTGATTTTTTCTGGGGCACTTGGAGCTTTGAAGAACACGGTTCTAAATTATCGCCTATACCAATTGTATCTTCTGACTTGTCAGATATAACAGATATTCTGATATGTCAGATATAACAGTGGGGAAAGTTCTGTATTCTTGTGTTTCTCTGTATTTGTCACAGAAGCATAATATAGTTCTAACTTTCTATTATCATTCGTTTTTGTATTTTTTCGTTTGTGAAAAGTCTATACCACCAATAATCATTTTTCTTTCAGTCCTCTGATCAGTCAAAAAAGTGTGTTCTTCTTTCGCTACTTTTGTTCCTTTTGGACACTCACATTGTAGAAAATCTTTGCACTTACAAGAACAGATATCAAATAGTTTGGTACTACGGGTATGGAAATCTTCTTTCTTATCGTCAGTCAATCGTTTCCAAGATTTTATCAATTTTTTACATTTCGAATGGTAAGCTTTTATCAACTGTGTAATGCGGGTGTGGGTTACGATTAGAATTGAAGCTTTTTGCCATATAGTTTCGATTCTCATCGCAACAATTTCCGCAATATGTAAACCAGCTGGCTCCCTTCGAGTATCCGATTTAAGCTTTAGCTGAAATGTTACAAAATTATAAAATTTCATGACCTCCTTCTACGTAGGTAACATATTACCTTTCACCTCTTCAATGTTGCCAAAAATACAAGAACTAGTAGCTTTTCTTGTTTTATCCATATTCAACTCTGTAACAATTAGCAAACGAAATTCTAGTTACGACCGAACCATGAACAATAATCGGTGAAAATCACTGATTCTGACCAAAGAAGTGTGTATGGCGCGTGTGCTTGCGCATGCGCACAGGCAGAGGAGTGATGACCGCACAAGGACATTGACCCGAGCACACATATATGATTGCAAAATAACCGCTCTTTGGCTACTTAATTGATTTTTGCTTTCTCGCTCTTTCGCTGTTACAAATGATATGGGAAAGAGAAATTTGATCAGATTTGAAGAAATTGAAATCAAATGCGCCGGTAGATAGACTCAAAATAAATTTAAAATATTTTAGGATACGCTTTTTGAACGGTTGGGTAAAATTATTTTCGCTATTAGGAAATAATTTGACAAAGTTGCATTTTTCGCTCCAACCTAATATACATACAGGGTGTTGCCGAATTCGGCAGACAAATTCAGAGGTTCGATATTGGGCATCAAGTCGAGCAATAATCACATAGGAATGTATGAGCGGAAACGTAAACCTGATGCTGGAGGGTGCTGTTTACTTAATCGTACAGACCATACATCTTACCAACCCCACTGGATGACTGGAAATATCGCATTTTTTTGGGGGGTAGGGGGTAGATAACTCTAAAACAAAACGTAATCACATGGGAATGTATGATCGGAAACGCAAACCTGATGAGCCAGAGTATAAACAGAGATGCAGAAATGAAAATTCAACAATTAAGATGATGAAGCAAACCGCTCTCGAGCCGCCCCAAGGTCCAGGAGCGGAGGTATACCAAAGACCCGCCTAAGCCAGTGACAGCAGTTCCCACTTGTGTTCCCGAAAGTGAGTTTCCACGGAGGCCGAACCAGCGACACACAGATGCCGCCCCAATAGAGGTCAATGAACGTCGATCAACCGCATAACCCTACCATGGAGCGGTTCCCAGTACCGGACGTGCCTCTCCAACCCAGGCGGCTTTCGTCGACGAACGATTCCCGCTAGCGAAGGAAGATCTCCTCCGGTAACCAGTCTAGCCAATCAACAGAAGGCAAAACTTACCCATGCATTGTCCAGAGGGAGAACCAGCCATTGTGCAATGAAAAGCAATTCGCCTCCATCTGTGTCATGATGAAATGAACCCAAGGTAGGGGAAATTTAATATATCCTTCGTTTTCACTGTGTCCATGCTCACGAATTAACCCGTGTTAGATAATGAATTGAATGTCGGTAGTTACTATCAATATATATAGATAGATTATATCACATGGTAATGAAAGAATTAATATGTAGTGATATTTGCATAATGTGTTATAGTGATGAAATGTGTATGCATACGTATTATATGTTATGTTTAATAAATTGAAAAATTAATGCCAGGTATATGAGTATTCACTCGTGTGTGTATAAAAATATACCACTATACTAGAACTCGGTCACACATCGCAAATAACGGCGCCACCTGAGTTGATATTTTCAAACCCTAGTGGGAAAATAACTGGATTATAAGTACTTTTCGAAAATATAAAGCTTTTTTGTGAATTGTTTCGTTAGTATTTTATTGCCCTTTGAAACGTGGAGTCCATTCTGCCACACCCTGTTTCTCAATTGTCAATATCCATTGACTGTTGCACATCAAGTGTTGAATTCATCCCTTTGTGCATGAATATCGACGTATTGGAATATTAAAAAGAGTTTTGAATCCAATATCATAAATTCAATTTCTTAAGTGTTCATTCTATTCATATATTACTACCTTCTGTTCGCTTTAAAATACATACATAGAAAGAAATATATAGGCAGATACAAATTTCTGCCCATGCAGATTTTCTTTGAAATCCCACATATATATATATATTTTAAGTAATTGAAATATGGCTTGAGCTTTCCACGCTAAAATTTGTTTTCAAAACATTGATTTTTCACAAATATATTTGACTTCATGCTTGATACATGTGAGTTTACAGATATTCATTGAAAACAAATAACTTACTTGAAAGAAATTCTCCTATAGAAAATAGAACCTTGTGAAATTGAAGTATTGCGTGGGAATCATAGACTTTGGAATTCTTAAAGAAACCTTTGATCGACTAGACGAATATATTTATATTTCTTGTAATATCATTCAGACAGATGTAAAAAAAATAAAGTATTATTTCATTGACAAACAAGGTTAGTCGCTACTTTAGACAGTTATAATACATAATGCACTGTAAAGAGATGATAGATATTATATTCCAAAAGAGGTCGAAAAGCATATTAACTTTACAGTGAAACAGACACTATTGATCTAAACTAATATCTGTTAATTTCTGGATGCACGACAAATTGTATATGAGAATGAATAAAGCTATGTGATGGATTCAGCAAGTTGTTTTATATGGAAAAGCGATAACTTATAGTATTTTATTCATCATGTTTTATTCCCAATTGAAAATGTTTGACATATATATGGAAATTCTTCTTAAAATATGAATATGGAATAATAAATTTGTATATAAATAGTTATAGGAATGCAATCTAGCAATAACTATACACAGTAGATGATGAAGCAAAAATGTTTTTCTATGGCGTCATGTACGTATCATGTGAACAGCCAACAATACACAGTGTGATTTACATTGGCTACATTATAATATGATCAACCAGGAAGCGAAATAATAATACTGGTTATGAAGGGAAAACACAATGACCCTCCGAGAGCCGAGAGCCATTTGCTCCGAGAGCCAATCAGCCATTGAAATTTCACAAAATGGATCCAATAAGGTGTTAGCATGAGTAACCCCACATCCTTTGCCATCGTAATTGATAGTAAAGCATATTATTAAATTGTTTGATTGTCACTAAGTTAGGTCTCTCTTTTATATGCAATTTTTATTCTAATTACTTTAACCCTTCAGTGAGCGCGCCAATTTTTGGAACATCCGCAGGCGCGCGTGGCACAAAGTGCAACGTTTATTTAAACCTTGATTATTCCTTTTGTAATTAACTTTTTTTTTTCAAATTGAAAATAAAAATTCTTCGTTTTATGACAAGAAATAAAATGTTTATAATATTGAGATATATTTATAATTAAAGAATGCAGATACAATCGCCTTATTTCAAAACTGCCCGGTTTATTGGATCTAAGGACAACTCGCGAATTGATTCCTATCATGTCCAAAATCTAAAAAAAACAATAATATTGTCCATCTTCGTGATATGCTGGATACCGTGTAATAGCTGCACATTTGATCGACTACAACAACTCCTGCTTTTGTCGTATTGTAATCCAGTATAATCGCTAGTTTACCACGATTAAATCACGGCTAACAAGGAAGGGAGGGGAACAGAAGGGTCAGAAAATGAGACCTGCATTAGAAATGGTATAATTATAAATAGAATCTGCTTAGAACATTCAATCCTTAAATTTAAAAACAAACCATTCAAAATTACGAAAATGTTGCACTTTGTACGCGGGAGATCCCGCTGAAGGATTAAGTAAGTTATATAACTTGTTTAGGAGGACGCACATAGTAAAAAGTGTTGACTGCACACTTAGGAAGAGGTGGAAAGTAATTACTTTACGGTAAGATAACACAACAAAAGTAAATGAAAAGTAGGTGGAAACATACCCAAGGAAGGAATTTCCAAACTGTGGAATTAATATTAGTAGACTCAGTCAGTTCAAAACCATACTGGTAAAGGTAGGAAAAGATCCATAACACGCAATAATAGATGAATGAAACTGTGTTTGAGGAATAGAAGAAAATATCTTGATACAATTTAAAATAATTTATGTGAATTGGTGTAAACATAAGTGCCTGGACTGTTCGACGTAGACTTGAAAAATTTGGTTCAAACTCCAGATTTCTAAGGAAAATGCCGTTTTATTTCTCAATAAAAGGACAGAACAGATTATAATGGACTAAAAAGCATATTAATTGGAGCAGTAGAACAGGGTCATTTGAAGAGACAGAATTAGAATCTCCATATTTTGTAGTAATGGAAAGAAATATGTCAGAAAAAAGAATTGGAGGATATTTGCTACCAGAGATTACAACATCAACTTGTGAAGCCTCCATTTAGTGTTATGTTGGGGGGGGGGGGTATGACGGCGAAAGGTATGGGCAGAATGTGTGTGATAAGTAACACATTAAATAGCAAAAAATACACCAGGGAAGTATTAGAGTCAATATTAATACCGTCAGCACTTGACCTCTTCCATGATAATGAGACTTTCATATTCCATGAGGTCTCTGCATCTGCCCTGTTTCTATTCAGGAGGAAAATGGTATTCCATTGTTAGAATGATAAGTCAAGAACGATGGCATTGATCCGATCGGAAACCTTTGAGATCAATTGAATAAACTAGTTAATAAGAAAAATGCACATTATAAAGAAAATCTAAAAGAAACAATTATACAATAATGGTATTATATTATAACGCCAGATGAACTAAAAGCATTGGTTCGCTCCGTGGGACTTCTTTGTAAAGCCATGATTACAGCAGAAAGCTTCCAAACAAAGTACTAATAGAAACTGGGAGAAACTAAGATTGTTGTGTGCCGCATCAATTATCCATTGCATATTTCGAATATGAAATCTGATAATGATTTTAATTTGCAAAGTTCGATTAACTCCAGATAACCTACCGTTCTAATAAATGTCCATATCTTTTTCATATATAACCTTTATGTACGAGCCGTGCTTTATTCTTTTGGTAGTACAGGAACTATAATCTTATAAATGGAAAAATTATCTGATGTTTAAACAGAAATTCTTAACGATGTTGTTAAGTATATCTTAAATTTACTCTACACAATATGATTTTTTAATGAACGCTAAACTTTAATGATCGCTTTCTCTCCGACACTATCATTCTGTTTCCAAATATAATAAATATCCCTCTTAAATATCCCTCTTAAAACAGTTAAATATTCCAAATATTGCTGTTCAACTGCTTGTATGAAACTGTTCTACTGGTCCATTAAATTTACGAATTTAACGAGGAAACACTTAAGGCTATATACTCCTACGCAATTTCTCAAACGTTACAAAATGCTATTCAGCTCATGAACAACAACCTACATAGATTCCAAGCGAATAAATCTTTGCCTCCTTGCAGAATTTCAATTTTCGCTGCTCTAAAACTGAGCTGTTTTCGAAATAATCTGTTATTCTTTTACATCTCCTTGATAAATGATATTGGGAAGAATTTCATTTAAAAACTTAGCAATTGAGCTTAATGCATCTAGCGAGAGCTATAAGCATTACTCTAGAAAAATAACCATGTAGAAATGTGACGTGGAATCCGTTTAAAATAAATTACCATTAAAACATCAGTACCTAAATTTTTAGAGGAAATATTTACAAATTTATTCTAATATAGTGAGAGGCTTACTCGTATATAGATAATATAATCCCCTTTCTCAAAACTCCTTACTTCGATTCTAAATATGTAATCCAATTGATGTAAATTGAGGATCAAACTGATATTATTCATGATATATAAATATTAACATCGAGTTCATTCTACCTGTATTCAATATACAGTCGAACCTCCATATATCGAATTCACAAATTGCCGGAAAAAAATTCGATATATAGAAATTTCGATATATAGAATTGAGCTTAGTTTTATCATAATTCTCCTAAAAAAATTAAAGCTAATTTTCGTATACGAAACTCCATTTCTATTTTATATGCGAATCCCATTAAATGAAAGTTAATAACTAAAAAATGAATTAATATGAAAGATTTATTGAGTACTACATACCTTAAAAAAATAATAATCCAGACTGTGGTTACAATCATCACAGTTACATTCTTTTAAAAAAAAACTTCGAATATCTTGCTGAACAGCCAGTTTTGCGGAAAGTTCAAAGAAATGTTCGTATTTATTCAGTCCACTCAAAATTTAATCAGGGACATTTTCCGCGAATTAATGTCCACGACATATTGTTTCAAACGCCAAAAATTGGGATATTTTATATTAAAGTGCAATAAAATCTCCCCATTTGTCTTGAAAAAAATTTCGATATATAGAGATTTTTTCGATAAATAGAAACAATTTTTCTATGTAATGAACATGGAGATTTGCTAAGAGTTCGATATATAGGAAATTTCGATATGTGGAAGTTCGATATATGGAAGTTCGACTGTATATCATTTTTCATAATAGTTATATTTTATAAATGTTAATTTAATTATAATTTATAGATATCGATGGGCTAGAAACTCATGATTGCAACATATAGACATGATAGTTAGACCTCCAGTCATGAGAGGGGCATATTAAATACAATAGGTATGAAACTATACATATCATGAAGCTTTCTTGTCGATTTTCGCAGGTAGTATTGATATATATATATATATATATATATATATATATATATATATATATATATATATATATATATATATATATATATATACACTGCTGGCCATTAAAATTTCAACACCAGGAAGAGAAGCAAATGACAAAACTTTACTTTTTGTACGTATACATCATAGTAGGAAGAAAACATACTTAAATTTGTAGGCAATTTGGGGGTATATTGGGTTTGAAATTAGTGCACATAGCTGCCGCCTCCGGAAGCTAAAGCGGATCTAACCCGGTTAGTCTTCGAGTAGAACTGGGCTTGGATAACAAACACAGGCAAGTCATTTCATGATGCTTCAAGTCTATCAATCATGTTGTTTCGAGTCTTCAATCGTAATGACTAGAGAGTGGTTGCGTCCCAGTCTCCCGGCAACCCATGACCAGATTTTTTCAATCGGTTAGAGTTCTAGAGTACATGCTGGCCAGGGCAACAGTCAAAAACCCTCTAGGTCGAAGTACGTCAGGACACGGCGGGCAACAAGCGGTCTTGCTTTATCTTGTTGAAAGATGATATCCGGGGCCTCAACGATAGGGCACAGCCCCTGGCCTTAAGATATCAGAAATGGAACTCTGGATTTTCAGATTACCGACGACGCTAACAAGGTGTTCGTTTCGTCTTCCCAATGGCTGCCCATACCATCACACCAGGTGCAGGCCTCGTATTACGATATCGAATGGAAGCAGGCCACGTGAGTTCTCCTCGGTGCCTCCATACACGGATACGTCCATCATGACGCTGCACGCAGAACCGGGACTTTTCTGAAAAGACTAAGTGGTATCACTCCTGCATCCAGTTTTGTCGTCGGGCTCACCACTGTAGCCGCGCGTGTCTGTGCTGCAGTTTCAGGGAATGTCGCAACAGTTGTCATCGTGCGACAGTCCGCGCTTCTCAAGTCGTCGTCGCACTGTCCGTGCGGATACTTGCGTGTTACAAACAAGCCCATTTACTGACTCAAGGTCTGTGATATAGCTGTACGATTCTGCAAGGCTTACCTAACAACACGTCTATCCTCTCGGTGGTTAGTAGCGAGGGGCCATTGAAATCTTGCATGGCGTTCAGTATAACCCTTCTGAACCCATCGATTCCATGTCCGCATGACCGTCGTTGGATACCGACCATCGCGAATAGCAATATCGCGAAACAATAAACCGCACTCTCGATATGCCACGATCCTGTCTCTATCGAATTCCGACAAGTGCTGGTAGCCATTTTTGCCTTCTTATACGAGGTATAAACTGATGTTCTCACAAATAACCAACATTCAAATGCGATTTCCGAATGAGAAACACGCTCCGTAACTTTCCTTTCATACGCAGTTTGAGACACCGTTTCTCCCTCCTGCGTCGCTTGATTTCGCTTAAATGCTAAGAAATTCACATATTCCAGCATCTTCTTCCTTTCATGCAAATTTGATGCTTTTATCACCCTCACTTCATGGTGTTGCAATTTTATTGGCTAGCATTTTATATATATATATATATATATATATATATATATATATATATATATATATATATATATATATATATATATATATATATATATATATATATATATATATATATATATATACAGTAACCACCGCTTATAGTGATCAGTGGTTATAAGAATCAACCGTTTATAAGAATCAATATCGCAAAAACAAAAACTAATGTATTATTTCCATGTTAAAATTTTCGCTTTAAAGAATCAATCCACCGATTTTAAGAATCAGTTTACACTCTTCGCTTTCCTTTCAATTTTCTAAAAAAGCCAACACTTAAACCCTCAAAAGGTACGAAGTTCTTTGTTTATTCTTTTTAAAAGAAAGAGTGATAAGATGGGATGGAATTCAGTCGTAAAATGCATCCCTTTCTTTATTAGGCATAACATAATAGTTTCCCCTTAAACACTTTAGCTAAACACTGTCCTATTAGCTTGATCCGGGGGCATCCTAACGGTGCGGATCAGATTTCACTTTTCTCCACTGACAAACAAAGACAGGGACTCTTTTTTACCTCCACCCACATCCTGGTTTCGGCTGCCTGAACCCTGAAACACATAAATCTTCGGGGAAGTGTCCACTATCACTTAGGAAAACGTGACATTATTAGAATCAGCATGTCATCAAACCGTGAAACGTAAGCTACGTAGATGGTGAATCTTGGTCTGAGACTATTGTATTGATAGAGGTATAAACAGCCTTCTGAAAACTTCATTACGTCAAACTACCATAGAAAACTTTTTCTTGCACCCTTCCTGTAGTTGAAATGTTAAACTGTTAAGCAGGTATGTTGCAACAAATATTGGATTTTTTTTCTTCTCTTACTATAATCATGTGTATCTACTTATAGGTCTAGAAATTAAGTTGTATTTTTAAAATTATAAAAAAAAATTTAATAAAAGATAATTAACGTGAATTAAAGAGCATTTTATGGTAAATTATCTAATATGTGTATATATAGGTGTGTGTGTACCTGTCCAAAAACCTAAATTTCGGCTATAAGAATCAGTAATAGCAAACGTGATTCTTATAAGCGGAAATCACTGTATATATATATATATATATATATATATATATATATATATATATATATATATATATATATATATATATATATATATATATATATATATATATATATATATTATATATATATATATATATATATATATATATATATATATATATATGTATGTATGTATGTATGTATGTATGTATGTATATATATGTGTGTGGGTGTGTGGGTGTATATTTATTTATTTATATTTATATTTATAAATCAGAACTTTTATCGTTTTTCGCCAAATTGACGATTTTAGGTATCCCTTCACGATCAAAGGAGAAGTCACTGAAGAAAAGAGATAGCATCCCGTCTTTTGACGGCTGAAAGGGAGACATAAATTTGGCCAGTCGACCTTCCTTTTTCTCCCTTACCATATGACAAGCCTATGGAATATACCACGGAGAGTTTGCATTCTAGTCTGCCAGTTTCCAACTCTAAAGCATGGTGCAAAATGAGAATCCTTATCACAATCTTCTGCTCGCCACATTACAATCTTGAAATGTCAAGAAATTACAATGTTATCTACTAAACAGTGGAAACATTGCTTCTTATTACACATGAATGGTTACTAGTATTCATTTACCTTGATAATAACATTCCTATAGATTAAGAAAACGAGGTTAAGTATTTCCCAAGATAGAACTTCCAATCTATGTAATGCAAACGTTGTATTAATACTTATAATAATTAGTTGCAGTTAATATATATAAAAATAGTCATAGTTAATAATTATAATAATTATTAGATAATATATTTAGCATGTTGTTGCTTTCTTATAGTATAGTGCGACACTGGGAAGTAATAAATGCTGTCTATATCTTAAAGCTGAAAGAGAGAAGTTGAAAACTAAGCTAATCATTTCATCAACAAGAAATAGATTTTCCATTTTTCTCCATATGTATTCGTCATATAATTTGACTCTTTCATATCATATAATTGAAGAAGTTTAAAATGAAATTTCACTTAAGGATATTTTACTAACATTTTTTTTTCTAATTATATAATTGCAGCACTACAATCTACACAAAATTAAACCTAAAGGATAAAGTTGTAGGATTTATTTATATTTCTCAAAAGAAAATAAAATCACTGAGAAATGAAATTTTCTTATGAATTAAATGTAATAAAATTCTATACTTATAGCTGAAAAGACGAAATAAAAATATATAACTCGTCATAACATTTACATGGTAGAGTTTCTCTTAGTTTTTTTTTCACTATTAAACTTAATACAAGTTCAATCTTTCATATCTCATAAAATAAAATATTTAAAATGTATTTCTAGTTGTTATCAATTTTCTAATTAAAATTGTATAAGTAATTAGTTATTTTTTGAAAATAAAAGCTACATCTTTTCAAAACGTAATTCTAATATTAATTAAATAAAATTAAATTAGTATTCAATGTCTTAGAATTAAAATAATAATATTAAAATATTTTTACTTATATGTCGAATTATGTGCTGCATAGCAAATCTACAAATACACCTATGCTACATATTTAGGACACAAATAAAAGCTGAATAAATTATGCTCAAGAAAAAAATGAGAATAAGTCGATTAGAAGTCGAATTTCATAACTATGGATACAAAAAAAACTTTTAAAGAAAGCGAGATTCGTTAACTTTTTATAGTTAACATTATAAACTATTACACATGTATTAGGATACATTTTCTAGTAAAACATTTAATACTGTATTATTATATAAGATTCTGAAAAACAATATTACATTTTTAACTTTCAAATTCTATAAAATAAAAGCTTACTTAGTCAATTAATATTACACACATTAAATTACCAATTATTTCTTCTTTCACTCGTCATCTCAGTTTCAATCTGTTGAAGTTTGATGGGATTTGGTGTAATTTGTAATTTGTAATATAATTTAGGACACTAAACAAACTTTTAAAGAAAACGTGGGTTAAAGTACAGAAAGTGGATACCCTTGGCGCGGATTGGCGAAGTTTTCAAAAATCGCCAAAAACACACTAAAAGACGAGAATAATTACAGAGAAGTTCATATGCAGGAAGATGTTGAAATAATTACAGAAAAGAGCTTTTGTGAAGAAGTGGGTATCCCTTTCGATGTAGGCAATAAATGCGACGAAATTATTGCTATCTTTTGGAATATATCCAAATAAAATTCCTTACAAGGAAGTTGTTCCGTGTTTATTGCTATCAACCTAAAATTAAATTTTGAATGGCTGAGTTTAATTTTTATTAGTTCTTGTTTTCGTATTATTTTTTGCATTACAATATCCTGTTCATTAGTTCCACTTTTGAAAACTTCTCCAAACCACGACAATGGGTATCTTTACTTTAACCGAAACTTCATATTTTAACTATACAGAGTTCCCACATTACGTTACACCCCCCTTAACTTCTAAACGGTGACAGCTTAGGCCATAAAGTTGGTGTCTAGGTGTAGTAAAAAGGTTATGCGCTACTCGATGAGACAATTTACAACGCCATCTATCAGCAAATTTTGGAATCAGTGTTTTTATTTAAAAAACGGTACGAGATAGGGAAAAAAAGTCAAATACAAAGTTGTTCAGCATCATCGATTGGTAAGAAAAGACACCTTGCGCACATTAATACTCAAAACAGAATACAGAAATGAACATTTGTTTGGTCGTGATTTTCAACACTATGGCGTCGTTGCACCAATGTGCAGTAAGGAATTCAGTTCAGAGTGCAAATGTGTAAAGTGGCTAATAGAGAGCATTTTCAGCAACATAAATAGATGATCTTGGACATAGGGAAGTGTCTCAGTTTCTTTCTTCCACTCTTTATGTCATGACAATTTTCGAAATCGTGACCAAACAAATGTGTACTTTCTACATTCTGTTTTGAGTATTAATGTGCGCAAGGTGTCTTTCCTTACTAAATCGGTGATGCTGAACAACTTTGTAATTTGCATTTTTCCCGTATCTCATACCGTTTTTGAGATAAAAACGCTGATTCCAAAATTTTCCGATAGATGGCGTTGTAAGTTGTGTCATCTAGTATAGCCTTTTTACTATACCTAGACACTAACTTTATGGCCTAAGCTGACCCCGATTAGAAGTTAAGGGGGGAGGTGTAACGCATATAGGTGGAAACCCTGTATAAGGTTAAAATTTTAATTTATTGAGAAAACTTATATATTTTTATTATTTATTATTTATTATTTATTTATTTTTTTAACTTATATATTTTTAACATGCAGTAAAAAAACATTTCTTAGCCACGTTTTTGATAATTGTATTATTCCTTATGTATCTGGAAAATTTATTATATTTTAAACTGTTACGTGTGTTGAAATAAAAGATTACTCATACAATTAATATTACACACGTTAAACAGTCTATCCTTTCTTGTCTCTTTAATCATCTCAATTTCACGCTGTTTAAGTTAGACATCATTCAGTATAATTTGTAATTTTAATACTTTATGTTGAGTCTATGTTCTTAAAGTCTACTCAAACATAAATATGTTCAAAAATACAGTAATTATTTGCATATTTAGTGAAAAATTTTAATGTATACAAATTGTTTAATATTTACTCATCTAACGCCGTGGGGCATATTATAAAACAAATCTTTTCTTTCTTAATCAGTGTTGCCAAAACATGATAACGAACCCTCAGTGTTACTAGGCAACAAAATATAATACAGAGTGGAGGATTTAAAATAGAAAATGACTAAACTGGGTTTGAGATTAGAATGAATATCCTTAAAAACAATAATAATTTTAAATGTTAGGGTGAATTAATTAAATATAAATTAATGTATTATTCTTTTCCGCTACACATAAGTTAAAATAGAAAAGTACCCAGGCAATTAATATTATACACATTAAACTGTCTATCTTTTCTTCTCTCTCTCACCATCTCAATTTCCCGCTGTTTAAAGTTGGATATCATTCGGTGTAATTTGTAACTTTAAGACGAGTCTTGATGAATGATTGTTGAAGTAATTTCGCTTTCGACGACTTGTGAATTGAATTTCTCGGTTTGAGATCAGAACATCCCGAGAGGATAAGAGTTTTATTCGGAAGCGTAAAGTAAATTCCATTACGGCGAGTTCGAAATATTTGGCAAATGTTTTGGGAGCTCCAAAAATTTCCCGTTGTTAAAGTTAGATACAAAATTTGAGTTCTCTGTTTAGGGAATAAAGTTTAAAAATTTAGAAATGTGTTATTGGACATCGCAAGTACAGGAATAAAAACTAAGACCTGAGAGTTGAAATACAAATTTCAGTTCAGCAACTTTGTTGAGAGGCATTAGAGCTTAATAAAAATTGTTTAAATAATTTTATAATTTAAATAAAGGCTGTATTAATTAGAAATGGAGTTCTGTTATGAATTAATTGAAATTAAATTAGTATTCAATATCCCATAATTAAAAATAATTTATATAAATTTTAAATTAGATGTGGAGGTATAAGTAGTTTAAAAACCTAGCAAATACAAAAAAAAATATGAAATACATTACAACTAAATTTTCAGTCAATTAAAAGTAGAACTAATTGTTCTTAAAAAATATGAGAATGAGAGAATTTTATGTCAAATTTTATAATTTAGCATGCTAAAAAACTTTAAAAGAAAACGAGATTTTTTAATTATTTTAGTTATGATTTACCTTTTTACATAATGGTAGCAAACATTTCCAAGTAACACTGTTATTATTGTATTACTCTTAAGGTCTCTTCATTACTTGATAAATTTTTAGCCATTACATGAGTTAAAATAAAAGAGCATCCACGTAATTAATATTATACACATTAAACAGTTTATCTTTTCTTCTCTCCCTCATCATCTCAATTTCACGATGTTTAAAGTTGGATAGCATTCGGTGTAATTTGAAACTTTAAGGCGAGTCTTGATGAATGATTGTTGAAGTAATTTCGCTTTCGAAGACTTGTGAATTGAATTTCTTGGTTTGGCATCCGAACATCCTGGGAGGATAAGAGTTTTATTTGAAAGCGTCGAGGAATTTCCATTACGGAAAATTCGAAATATTTGACAAATATTTTGGGAGCTTCAAAAATTTCCTGTCGTTAAAGTTAGATCCAAAAAATTTTAGTTCTCCATTTTGTGAATAAAATTTTAAAAAAATATAAATGTATTGTTGTGCATCAAAAGTGCAAAAATAAAAAATAAGATCTGAGAATTGAAGTACAAATCAGAATTCAGAAACTTTGTTGAGAAGCATTACAGCTTAGTTAAAATTTTCTAAGTAATTAAAATTTTTAAATAAAGGCTAAATTAATTAGAAATGGAGTTCTGTTATGAATTATATTAAATTAAATAAGAATTTATTATCCCATAATTTAAAACAATTTATATAAAAATTTTAAATTACATGTCGAGGTATGTGTTGCTTAGAAAACTTAAAATCAGCAAATACACCACTACTATATTTTCATGCAGATAAGAACTGAAAAATAATGTTGAATAAAAATAGGAGAATGAGAGAATTATATGTAAAATTTTATAATATAGAATGCCAATAATAAACTTCAAAGGGGAAAGACATTTTCTAAATATTTAAAGGTAAGAATTTAATTTTTAACATACATAATAGGAAGTATTTTCTTGAAACACCTTTTATATTGTGTTTATCTTAAAGTCTTTGCATAACTTAATAATTTTTTAACCATTGCATGAGATAAACAAAAGAGTACCCAGACAATTAACATTACACACATGAAGCAGTCTATCTTTTCTTCTCTCTTCATCTCTATTTTCCGCTGTTTAAGTTAAATATCATTCGGTGTAATTTGTAACTTTAAGACGAGTCTTGATGAATGATTGTTGAAGTAATTTCGCTTTCGACGACTTGTGAATTGAATTTCTCGGTTTGAGATCAGAACAACTCGGGAGGATGAGAGTTTTATACGAAAGCGTAAAGGAAATTCCATTACAGCGAATTCGAAATATTTAGCATATGTATTGGGAGCTCCGAAAATTCCTATCGTTAAAGTTAGATCCAAAATTTGAGTTATGTGTTTTGTAAATAAAATTAAGAAAATTATCAATGTATTATTATAAATGTTGGAAAATTATAATGTTAATTTTATGTTAGACGATTATAAATGTATTGATGTTCATCATAAGTACAGAAATAAAATGTAAGAGAACTGAAATTTAGATTTGAGGGCAAGGGTGATATGAATCCGTTTGTTACTACGTAATATTAACAAAACGAAAAGAATACTAGATCAATAAGAAATAATAAATAGAACTGTGTAAAAAACATCTCATATGTTATAACACGTTGGCTTTCCTATGAATCGCTGGGTTATCTGTAAATAAAAAACTTAACAGTGCAAAGCCATAAAGTGTTATAATTTACAGGAAACGTGTGGATGATACATACTTCTACAATTCCACAATTAATTAAAGAGAATGGCAACATGTTTCGAAACATTTAATAGACCTTCATCAGGCCGAAGAGGATTGGTGTGATAGTCGTGAAGGTTTTAAGTTGTTCATAGAGACAATTACACCAAAGCTTCTCGGCCTGATAATGAACTATTAACTCGTTCGAAACATGTAGCCACCCTTTATACTTTACGGTGTAATTGAAGAAGTGTTCATTACGTAAGTGAAAACGTGGTTATAATCTGCGTCCAAATTGGGTGTTTTAAAGAACTCTGAAACAAGCAGAGAACAATTTTGCATTTTTTCAGAAGTTTCTTAGTTTAAAATACAACAATTAACTTTTATAAATCCTCAAGTGATTAATTAAATTTTATAGTTTTCCATAATCAAAGTATAACAAGCGATATAATTTTTTTTTGGTTTTGGTTTGGAGCGCTACGGTCAACTTTTTGCTACACGTGGGTAAATTAGACCGGGACCTACAGTTTAAAGCCGATTCCGAATGGCTACAAACATACAAGCCAACAGTGGGACTAGAACCCACAGGATCTGTACCGAATGCCAGCGCCCTACCCATTTGGCCATCTCCTGGCTGATATCAATGAAACAAAAATTTATGAATATCATCAAAACCTGCACTACCCATTGGCTATTCAAAGTGCAAGTGACTTTAACCTATTGGGATATATAGCCATATCTTAGTCAAGTTCCGAAAATTTTGTTTTCTATAAGGATTTATTCCTCTTCTAAGGTAATTATTTAAATTCCCAAAGACGCTATATTGCTCAGTATACCGTGGTATTATCTGAGAAAAGATGGATGAGATTAGAAGTGAACAATAAAATCCATATGAATTAATTGCATACTTCTCTATGTTCACGTTCACAGCCCAACCTTTGAACTAACATAAAGTATATTTATTTCATGACAATGATTATCAATTAAAGGATCGTACATGTGCATGAACAAATATTCTAAAATACAAGGACACTAGAGAAAAAAACCTAGACTGCGTAATCCAAGTAATCTATTTGCTCAATTAAAGTCTGCTTTCGTTATAGATTATTTGAATTAAAACACACTTTTCCGGTACAAAAAAAGCCGGAAAGCCATAATCACCTTTGATCTATCAAAATTCTACTTCCAAAGATTTACTGCATGAGAAGACATATACCAAAGGATGAAAATCTAAGGCAAATCCCTACTTCAACTTATAATTGCCACAAAATTTTCCGCTGCATATAGGTAATATAAAAAGTTATCGCTGAATGATTGCACAGACAATTTAAGTATAATGGTTGTAAAGGAATGGGTGAAAACATTATTCTTCAGACTTTATAATGTGTTATGAATGCGGATACTACATTCGTTAGAGCGAGTATCAGTAATAGTATTTCGCCTATGAAGAGATAGATAGCATCTGTCGATGTTTGCAAAGAATTGGATAAGTAAAAAAAATCCAATTTCACCATGAGGCGTATGGTGGATCAGGCTACTAGATGAGGCTACTCAGGCTACTCAGGCTACTCAGGCTACCCGAGGTGAAAGAAGAGCTTGCAAAATTGTTCAGTCTTATAGAACAGCAACAATACGTCCAATTACAGTTAACTTTAATCGGGGATCAACACGATGGCCTCTCAACGTACTGTTCGCCGCACACTTAACCGTTTACATGTGGAAGCCGAAAGCCTGTTCGAAAGCCTTTGCTATATGCAATTAACTAGACCAAATCTCTCCAGTTCACACAGAAACACTAAGGGGTAGGGAGTAAATAATTAAGAAGGGTAATGTCCAGTGAATCATATTTTAAACTGCGCAATGCAGATGGCAGCATACGAATATGTAGAAAATAGCTCAAAATCACGGATCCTTAATGCATTGACCTAACTCTTCAATATGTTGGAGGTAATGTTCAGATGAAGTTTTCCTGGCATTGTGTGAGCGCCTTTTAATTTGCTTGAAAGAATGCGTGAATACTTAATGTATTTATAGATAGTTGCTGACCAAGTAATCCAGTTCCGTTGATGGTTTACGCCTGGTGATGTCAGCAATGTAAGTTTTCTAAGACATAGAGTATTGTCCTGGAAGACTGCAGGATAAACCACCATGACACATTGTCAAGAGATGGTTTGAACAGCAGGATGGAGACTTACCTTTCCTTCCTTTGCTCCCACAATCACCAGATTTCATTCCAGTTAAATATTTGTGAGATGAAGTCGAAAGGGACACTCTTAGAGAAAAGGAAAGATTAGTTCATCGGGACAAGTCTCAAAACCCATAGGACCATGGGACCACAGGAAAATGTGATGAACTACGTTCCCTAGACCAATGCCTTCTAAAGCAGAAATGTCTGATGATATCAATGGAGAGCGAGTGTTCATCGATGAGAGAAAAACGGAGTGTTCTGATTGGTCGGCTCCAGGACTCTCAAAATCCTCAAGCCACCTATCAATATATATATATATATATATATATATATATATATATATATATATATATATATATATATATATATATATATATATATATATATATAACTTTTAATTAATTTATTTATTTATATTGCATACATATTATCTATATAAATGCTTGTATGATTAACCGTTAAGTAACTACGCGAAAGTTCTAGAAACAAAATAACTACATGAAGTACATTTAAGTAAATAACTTATTAGTAGTAGTTCTTCGTACGGGAAGCCGAAACATGAATAAGTTACAAAAATGATTTTGCTCACTGAACTAAACTTAAAATAAATGGAGATATAACAGAGAAATGTGAATTGTTCATTTTACCAGTAATATTTTTCGAATTCCTTTAAAGCGAATAAAATGGACTTTTAACTAAATTGAATCTTTGCTCTGAAAAAAAAAGAAATTTTGCAAAATATTCTTCTTCAAATGGTTTGGAAATTTTGCGCAGCCCTTTTAAGGCAGTTTGGCTGAAATTTAATGTGCAATATTTTTTAAATAAAAGCCTAAGGAGCGCAGAAAATATGTAACGTGGAAGGAAATGGATTCTTTTCAAAAGAACAGATTTCAAAATGATTGACTATATTATTCTATTTTCCCTTTCTGGATTTTTTCCCGTAATATTATTTTCCGTACACATAACTAATCTCTCTAAAACTTAGACCAAAATGCCCAACATGTTTCGTTACATATGTTACCCATTGACTTTTGTATTATCTACTTATGGACATTTCGTAATGACGTTTTACTTTCAATATGTCAATAATAAAATGACTCTGAGTATAAAATTTTTAAGATGTCTTGAAACATTATCGTAAAAAGTTTAGAACTCGAAATTTAAAGCATATAATTTGTTTATACTTCTGAACGACTTTACGTGCGTAAATATTTTCTGTCAGGTTCCAAAAAAGGACTCAGAAAAAAAGATTTAATGAGTTATGAAACATTTTAATTAAAAGTGTGTAATCACTACAAAAGATTAAAAAAATCACATTTTAGAGCATTTTTCACAGCAACAATTTTTTTTCAAAAACTTTTACTTTAAATAAAAATTCTGGTGAGATTTTATTGAAATATGTGAAAAGGATGTTAAATAAAATCTCATACATATCTTAAAAGGGAGTTTGGGATATATCCATTTGAAGAGGGCAAATCCTTAAGCATACCATTTGGAGCTAAATAAGGAGCATGATAAGTGTTGACTGTATATTATAAATATTTTGTGTATGGCAATATAATCGTAGAAACGTGGAAAATGAAGGTTATTTAACCCTTCAGCGGGCAAGCCCGTGTATAAAGTGCAACATTTTCGTAATTTTGAATGGTTTGTTTTTACAAGTAAGGTTTGAGAGTTCTGAGCAGTTTCTATTTATAAATACACCCTTTCTAATGCAGGTCTGATTTTCTGACCCTTGTATTCATTTCTATTCATTGTTAGTCGTGATTTAACCGTGGTAAACCAGCAATTTTTCTGGATTGCAATACGACAAAATTATGAGTTGATGTAGTAGATCAAATGTGCAGCTATTACAGGGTATTCCGCATATCACCAAAATTTACAATCAGATTGTTTTCTTAGGTGTTTGTACATAATAGGAATCGATTCACAAATTGTCCTTAGATGCATTAAACCAGACAGTTTTAAAATAAGGCGATTGTATCTGCATTCTTTGGCCTTTAATTATAAATATACCTCAATATTATCAACATTTTATATCTTGTCATAAAACGCAGAATTACTATTTCCAATTGGAAAAAAAAAAGTTTATTACAAAAAGAATAATCAATGTTGATAGGGACGTTTCACTTTGCGGCACGCGCACCTGCCGGTGTTCCAAAAATTGGCGCGCCCGCTGAAACGTTAATGCTAATCGCTGTCTAGTATGTTTTAAACTGCCCTCCCCATTTTGTAAGGTATACATAAGATTCGATTCACAAGAATCGAACTTTTGAGTGAATGAATTAAAGAAGCTGCTTGAGATATGCTAATTTCGGCATACGCGCTTGGTATAAAAACCAAGCAGCTTGATTAATACAGAGGTTGAAAGAAGGTTGTTAAAGTTGATAGATAAGCGAGTTGAGGGAGCTACGATGTAAGCATCGCCAGGTGCTATCCTGCGCTAGTGCTTACGGGGCCCAAAGTTTACGTGGCAGAACTGCTGGTTTGACTCTCTGCTGGTTTGTGAGTATTTGCAAAGTGTAGTTTTATTGAATGCTAATATATATATATATATATATATATATATATATATATATATATATATATATATATATATATATATATATATTCCGTACAAGTAGTACGTATGCTTAATGCTGTAAAAGCAAATTCTATATGTGCAACGAATTCAATAAACATTGTTTCACGTATAAACTGTGTTTGTATCAAATTCATTTAGAGTGCCCCTTAGTATATTCTCTATACTTTTATATAAAAATTCCAGACCAGAAATCGTAGCATGTGCAAAAAAAATTAGGAATTTACAGTCATACCTCGGTACTCCTCTGTTTCGATACGTGTCGATTTTCGACGAGAAAAAATTGATTCGGTTCTCCTCGTTTGCTCGTTACTCGTCGCATTACGACGACAAAAAATTGCCACGGTACTCGACGTTTGGTCGGTACTCGCCACACATGCTAGTAGAGGTAGCCCTCCTACAGCACGGCATCTTTCAACACGATTTCACTCTAACACGATAAAAAAATTGCGATAAACTTTGTACAACCCTGCACTTCTATGGCACTAGATAACATGATTTTTGTTTTACACATTCAAAAAATAAATTACCTTAAAATAATGACAGGAAGGAATAATGAACTGTAGAGGCTTTACATGAAAATGTATAAACAAATTATAATTTATTCATTTATAACTCTATAAAATTACAAGAAGCCCTAAGCTTAGCTGAAAATCTTGAATCATTTGCCCCGAATGCAGACCCTTCCGCTGAAAGAAGCTGAAAATTCAAAAGGGAGCTGCAAAATTGTGTATCTCCATACCATGAATCTACAATGACCTTGTAAAAACCAGCAAATAAACCAAAATTAGATTTTTTAAAGAGGATAGAAGGTGCAAAAAATCTAAATATGAAGAAAAAGGTTCTGAAAGTGAAGGTGATATCGTTCATTCGAAAAAACGTTCTCGTTTGATTGTACTGAGCAGTGATGAAGAAGAAATTTGTTAAATTAGGGTTGCATTAAATGAAAATAATATTTTTTTGTTTCTTTTCATTTCGTGTTATACATACATTTATATTTTAAATAAAAATTAAGTTGCTTACATGGAATTTTAAAAAAAATGTTTGCTTGTAATAAGTTTTCAGAACGTAACCTCCTTTTTTTAACTGTGTCTGGGTCTCATATAACACGGTTTCACACAACACGGTATTTTCTAGGAACCTGTCTACCGTGTTATAGGAGGGTTGCATGTACATGTATGAGACAAGATGACGCCCACGTATCTTGTCTCTCCGGCCGAAAGAAAGAACGAAATGCGTTGAATTACAAAAATTTTTTGAAAAGTATCACTGTTACAAAGCTCTAGGAAAACGAAATGTGAACGTGTTTAATAATCAAACAATATCTCACTTCAGATATATTTTGAAACGTAGGCAAAAGCAAAATTTTCGTCATAGGTTTGTAGAGAAACAAAGTCTACAACAGGGATCGGTGGTGTTAAAAGACAGAAACAGGAAGAATCCCTATGCAAGCTCTTTATGTTTTACTAGCTGAATACGGTGAATTTCTTAGCTACGGAGTACATTAAAACAACGGTCAATGTATGCAATTAATGCAAAAACAAAAACAAAAAAATATATTAATAAATAAATTTTCATAGACAAAATGATGTAAAAGAAAATATTCAAATTAAATACAATGGTCAATGTATGCAATTAATTTGTATGTTTAATATCCATAAAACATACTAATTTGAATTAAATTCTTAAAAAACTTCAATATCAATCCATCTAGTGGTTAAATTTTATCTTTTACCGTGTTTTAATATTTTTTTGTCAATTTATTTCGTCGTTATGCACGTGACGCAAAATTAATTTAAAGTGGCACAAAAAAAAAAAGAAACCTCGTGACCAGCATTTAATAAATTAAATTCTAAAAATTAATCTTTAAAAGTTCACCAAAAATCAGAAAATGGAAATTAAGATTCAAAAAAGATTTCATTTTAAAGGAATTTTATATTTTGTGATATAAATTTTATAACCCTCAGATTATTATTTTAAATGCAAACTTACAAAAAATTTTACAAAAACAGATTAAAAATTTAATTTTAAAATATCTAAGGAGAATTTTTTTTTAAATCTTTCTTAGTGCATCCCTACACTATAAGAAGAATCACCACGCAAAATTTCAGCCCTTTAGGACCAGCCGTTTGATTTGTGCGTTACATGTCAGTTAGTCAGTCAGTCAGTCAGTTAATCAGTTACGTAACTATTTGATATACATACTAGCTGATAACCCGCACTTCGCTACGGAGTACATTCAAATTAAATACAATGGTCAATGTAGGCAATTAATACCAAAATAAATAAATAAATAAATATATATATATATATATATATATATATATATATATATATATATATATATATACAGATGGTGGGCAAAATAATACGAACACCTGTGAAATAATGGAAAATCTTTATTAATAGGGGGTTGGACCACCATTTGACTGAAGTACAGATTTAATGCTACGTGGGATAGATGCATAAAGGTCATGGACAATATTTAAAGGAATATTAAGCCATTCCTCCTGCAGAGCGGTCTCTAATTCCGAAAGTCCGGATGGCGGTGGAAATCGGGAACGAAGTTTGGACTCCAAATATTGCCATAAATGTTCAATAATATTCAAGTTCGGAGACTGAGGGGGCCAGACGAGATGTTCAACTGCATCGTCATGCTCTTCGAACCATTCTTGAACACACCTAGCAGTGTGGATAGAGGCGTTGTCGACTTTAAAAATTGATCTCTCTCCAGGGAATACAGTCTGGGCAAAAGGATGGACATGATCTCCTAGAACGCTTAGATAGTGATTGGATTTAATCCTCCCATGCAGAATAACAAGTGGCCCAAGATCGCGCCAAGATATCGCACCCCATACCATAATGGAGCCAACCCTATGCTTCACAGTCGGCAAGAGGCATTCAGGATGAATCGCTTCTTTGGGTGTTCTCCAAACATAAACGCGTCCGGTCGTCTGAAATAGGGTGAATGACGATTCATCTGACCATATTACCTGTTGTCACTGCTGTGGGGAAAAGCCTTTGTGATCTCTGCACCACTGGCGTCGCTTGAAAGCATTAGTTTCTGTCACCAAGGGTTTGCGAATTGCCACTCTGCCATAAATGTTCGCAGCATGAAGTTCCTTTTGACAGTTTTTGTTGAAACGGGGTCCTGGAGATGACTGTTCATTTTGGATGTTATCTGGGATAATGGTTGCTTGTGCTTTCGGGCTACTATGCGCTTCAAGATCCGTCTATCCCTATCAGCAAGCTTGGACTTTCGGCCACTGTTGTGCTTTGAAGACGTCATCTTACCCTCTTTCGTGTACGCTGTCATAACGGCTGATACCGTACTCCTTGCTAACCCTAAAAGGTTTGCTGTTTCCGTAACCGATGCTCCACTTAAACGAGCCCCAACTATCATTCCTGTTTGGAACTCTGACAGGTCTGACATTTCAACTTATCACAGACAGTTCGATAGAAGCATGCAACGTAGGTGACTGCTACTGAGAGACTGATACCTTCCTCTTCACGCTCACTAGGTGGCAGACTTCTGTTGCAAGTGGCGCGGCTGTACTGCAGGTGTGAAATACGTCATACTTTTTAACAGGTGTTCGTATTATTTTGTACTCCATCTATATATATATATAAATCAGAAAATGGAGGTAAAGATTCGAAAAAGATTTCATTTTAAAGGAATGTTTATGATCTTTCTCGTGATATAAATTTTATAACACAAAAATTATTATTTTAAATGCAAACTTTAAAAAAGTTACTAAAACAGCTTAAAAATTTAATTTTAAAAATCTAAGAAGAATTTTTCCAAAATCTTTCTTAGTGCACCACTACACTATAAGAACAATCGCTATGCAAAATTCCAGCCCTTTAGGTTCGGCGGTTTGGTCTGTGCGTTGTATGCCAGTCAGTCAGTGAGTCAGTTACGGAACTGTTTTATATATATAGATATATAGATTAGAAGGACACTATCCTTTCAAGCAATAATTTCTCCTCCTCTACTTCTCCAATATCCCGTGAGGCCCTCAATTCTTTTCTGGACAGGTTGAGGAAAGATAAAATTTGTTTTATCAATCTAATTATTGTTTAAAATTATGTCTTCTAGATGCCGGGCCCCCCAAATTGGGTTGGTTGGCTTGCTCCCATGGCATCTGGGTACATTGTGAGGACTACGGTGCTTGGTAACCGAGAGCGCGACTGTAGGTCGCCAGAGGAAGTGGATCTTCCAAGGAAGTCACTCTATCAACTTCAAGGCTTCAACTGGTCACCACCTCCACTCAGTCCAGCTGGAAACCGGGCAATGGCCCGGACAAAGTGTGACCATGGACGTTGGGGCCTCGAAATTCGTCCTATGGTGTTAGCTCCAGTTGCTCCGTTTGTCCTAAACTAACTCGTACCTGTGCTACTCTGTTCTTGCTGTGGGATTAGGATGCGCCGAGTAAATGACTGTCTTCAGGTACTACGTTTGTCGTATACCTAATCGGTGGAACGACGTAATATTCTGAAAGTCTAGATTTTGTATCAAAAAAACAACCCCAACGTGTTTTCTAGATTTGGTATCAAAAAACAACCACATCAATTTATAAATTGCCCAGTAAAATGGAAAATTTCTGGTACACATTAATTCTATTTCTATTACTCCTTAAGCCAAACACTCATTCGGTATTCGTCGTGTCTTTTGGAACCCAATAACGACGACTACCAAGTTACCACTGTACTAGTTTTATAAATCATCGTATACCGCGTCCGTGCTCAAAAGATAAGATTTTTTTTTCTGCTTCCACCTTAAATGTTTTATGACCGAGATACATCGAAAAAGAGAAAACATGAGAATATCTTATTTATTCACAGAATATATATATATATATATATATATATATATATATATATATATATATAATTACACCAATAATTGATTCAGTTATTTAAAAACGGCACGTGACATTTTTGGCAGTTTTAAGTTTAAATTGGATTTTCTTGGCGAATAAAAAGAACTGGGAAAACTTATAAAAATATTCAATGTATATATTTTTGCAGGATTTTAATACAATAACTGTTATAAGCTACACACATTTTTATTTGTTTTTCTCGAAATTTGAAAAATGTCACGTGTCGTTCCTGATATAATCGATTCAATTGCACTCTGAGGCTTCACGTCTCTAAAAATAACGTAAACAAGTATAGAAGAAGTTTGGATGTAAAGAGTTTTATTTGCATATAAAGTGTCCTTAAAACAAGCATATCTAAGATTTTTGGAAAATATTGAGCATTTATTACATAATGTATTTGAGAATTTGTGCGATTTCATTGTCACTAATAAATCTTTAAAATACAAATTATTAATTATTCAAAATTTGTTTACATGTTGTATTGAGTGTCATTTTACTTGGAAATAATTGTTATACTAATCCTAAGTTTGTTGTTAATGTCACTTATCTCGACTTCGTTGTGCTTTTGTTAGTCACTGCAAGTGCACAGTGACCGTACTAAATTTGTACTTCTGTATCTTTGTTTCTTATGTTCTTTCATTCATTTAATCTACCAAGTTGGTATCTTCAAGTTCGGTTTTTGACTTGTAAAGGTGACCTGTAAATGATTGCAGTGGTTTGTTGTTAGCTTGTAATAAGTTTGATAAGTAGAAATAAAGTTGGTGTAAGGAGCTATAATGTAGATAACAGTGTGGTGGCTGCATTTGGGACATGCAAAACATTTTGGAACTCTATTTATTTCTTGTTAAAAGCTTTCCGGATTTGGGTGTTTAGTTGCGTCAGGTGTAGTTTAATTTCTGTTTGTTCATCGTCGGTGACTCTCTGGGTGAGATCGCTGGTGAGCGAGAGGTTGTCAGTAACGCAAGACCGTATATCTCTTTGATGGGTTGATGACGTTCTTGGATTACATTGAAATAAATTTAAATTGTGAAATGGCCTTTGAAAAAAAACCATCCTGAGGAGGTGTTACTGAATGTGCAAAATTTTTCTTTTGTGACATCATGTGTACTGAGTAATTAACTAATGTGCTTTTGAAAATCGGGAACAATTTTCTCTAATTTTCGTGAATATTTTTTCACCTCTATATTTACGTTTGGCAGCGTAATTGGCTGTACTGTCTTGCTAGACTGATTTGGATTCTTGACCTCTTCCAGATTTATTAAAATTACAATGGAAAACGTAGATAAATATTTAAAGAGATCTTAAAATATCTACATAATAAAGTCTTCATCTCTACATTAGATAGACACTCGAGTAGTTTGGGAATAGATGAATTTTACCACGAGCAGTTTGAAATGGGAAGCAACACATCGTGCTAAAAACGAATTTAAGCATTTCGAAGTTAATTTTTACCTTCCAGCACTCGCGCTCAGAAATTTTACATCAGCGCGCGCGCGTCGTATTTTTTACGGCAGATGTTATTTTACCATTTTTGGCACGAAAAGCGACATAAATGAATGAATATTCATAATGAATTTATTAAGAAATAAAACATTAACCTTACTGTTGCAAAATACACATGATGTCACATTCAAAGAAAGTACGTAAATTGTATTAAAATGCTCATATTATGCAGGTAGAAAGGCAATGATGCATTTCATCATAAAAAAATTTAAATTTATTATTTTAGAACTATATTTTAAATCCAAAATAGCTTTAATATTCATCATATTTCATCCTCTATATCCTTGGCATGGTGTTTTAGGTCAGGTAACAATTTCCTAATATTCATCTTTTTTCGTCTTTGAGCAGTTTGCATACTCTTTTCGCCACTTAGAAGATCTAACCTTACCAACGTAGAGCATATCATCATCATTTCTTTCCTCTAAATCATTATTATCATCATCATCCGAAATATATTGTTCAGATTCCCTACTGATATTATATATTTCTATATATTCTTCAGTCAAATCGCTATCGTTTTCAAATCCAGATGTTTCGTTCCTTTCGTTTTTTCATCAGATAATTCTTGAAGAGAGCGGGAAAAATCAGCTGGTTGTATATATTTTTTTGCGATGAAAACCGATATAAAAATTATAGATTCGACATTATACAAATTAAAATAACAGACGCCAATTATTAACTCAGAATTACAAAACACTTGAGTAAAGAACGTTTTCCGAATTTTCACCCACTGCTACCCGTGTCGTAAATATTGCGAACAAGCTACCACGTAGCAGAAAAACTCGGTTAACAATAAAAAATGTCTTGTGATTTCCTGTTGGCACATTCCACAATGTGGAGAAGGGTCTAAAGAAGGAATAGAAGGGATCTTCAGATGTCGTAGTTGTGATATGCGAAAAAAGTCCATTAAAAACCGAATTTGTCGTAAAATTTGCACAGACTCACGTGCTGGAAGGTTATGGAATTTGATTTGTGCTGTTTCATGCATTTAAGACTATTTCGAATTTTACTGTCGAAAGCAAATCAACAGCGTAAAAATTAATCGCTATAACAAAAATTTCATATTGAGACCTTTAATGCCATTTTATATCAAAATAAAGGTAATTTTGAGGGGTCTCTAAACGATAGATTGCTGTAGCAGTATTTATTATTGTATTGGATATCATCATAGCGAGATATTATAGAATGAAGATGACATCGTGTCTTTTTAATAGTTTGTAAAAATGGTTAAATTTAGGAACCACATCGATAATTCAAATGAATTTATATATTATATGCATATGCGCATTACATTGCATGCGCAAAATCAGGTTTTCTAGGTGTTTGGAATGAGTTGGAATTCAGATTACATTCTATTATCTGAATGTGTTAAAGATACAATAGAAAATTGCGTTGAAGGAATGCAGTGCCAATTAAAGCTCATAGGAAGGTGTGAAACGAAAATTCTTATAAAATAGCATATTTTTATTTTCTTGACTTAAATTATACTGTACAGCTTTTATAATCTACTTTTATGTTACTAAGAGGATGAAAATGTCAGGCACAATACTTTATGCTGTTTTTCGGTATGGAACGTTTCGTAATTTGCCATTCTTAGTAAAAGAAGTTTCTAAAAGTTCTTTCAAGCTTTTTAAGGGCAATTTCATATGAAAACTTACACAGAATTCCTAATTTTTTGTTTAAAGATTCTTCTGACTTTATTTTTTATAATGTGATATACAAATTTACAACTATTATAATAATTCATCTTGATGGCAAATAATTCCGTGACCTTTTTATACACAGAAAAAGGTAAAACTAAGTGAATACAGGTAGTGTTTGAGCAGATATACAAACAATTAACACTGTTTACATTTTAAGTTAAATTTTTTTTGTTAAAAAATTGTATATCATTTGAAGCTTTAAAAAGTGTAATAGTTTTAAAAAATTACAATAATTTTTAAAAACTACAAACATGAGAAAAATCTTTACAAAATGCGTGTCAATTAAAAAAATGAGATTTTTTGCCCACACACTCATACTGCATCTAAACAAAACTCAGTAAAGTCATAATACCGACAGAAGGGAGTATCTCAAAAATTTTTCTATGTTGAAAGATGATGACACTTCATGATCCGCGTGTGGTTTATAAAGTGATCCAACGGGGACACAACTCAGCCCATATAGAGACAATTCATAGTCAAATTCAATGCGCTTTTACGCCTGCTAAATTTATATCTGACATAGGTCCTAGATAAGTATCATCATTTGTTTAGCGAAAACGCAACGCATTACAGAAAATTTCATCCTTGAGACAACATGCTTCAAATAGCCTGGTAATGGAACAAACATGACCATGATTTAGCGTACTGTTCTATTCCCACGCAAGAGCTAAACAATTTGAAGTAAACTCAGTGTATCATATCACTATGAAATAATAAAAACAACTTTTGGTCATAAATGGCACACACCCACACGCAAAACGATATTTTATTCGCATTAGACCAAACCAGTAGCTAATTTGCTAAAAACTAATAGTCAGGGGAGAAAAGAAACTGATATTTGAAAAATTTAGTGGATTGTTTTTTTTTTCATTCATTATATCTAAAATGGCTTGAATGTATTGATATAACATCCGGATTTATCCGCTACTTGAGAATATTACCTTGTAAGGCAATAATTTATAAATACATACTGCATAGATATACAACCGAAATATTCATATAAAACTAGTATATACTTGCAGTGGTCAATAAATAAAGTATTTTACGAAGTTTGACACAAAGATTCAATAAAATGAACACTTCTTTTTCAATAAATCGTGGTTTTACACTGTAACTACACACGTTACAGACGCAACAGCTGCCAAGGATATTAAACTTCTACGTCACTATACGCGTCATAACGATTTCGATTCAAAGTAATCGTTAAGATTGACAAAACATGGGATCTCGTGTAAAGTGCGATACTTCGTAGAGATCTGGAGCTTGAATGTGCGCTGAAATAGAAACACATTGAAAGTTTAACAGAAATCTATAGTTGCAGAAAAATTTAACATAAAATCGAACTACATAAACCTATGTCTTTATCTATCTACCTATATATACATATACATATATATATATATATATATATATATATATATATATATATATATATATATATATATATATATATATATATATATATATATATATATAAATGTATCTCTCTCTCTGTGTGTGTGTGTGTGTGTGTGTGTGTGTGTATTTACATGTATGTATAGAACCTAATAACGTTTTAAAGTCATGAAAAAAAAATAGATTTGACACTCAACGAACATCTTCCAGACTTAATATAACACTTTCAGTTCTCATCAAACGTGTAAATTTTGCATTCAATCCAATTATTCAGAAAAATAACAAAATAATTCCTACGATATGCAATAAATGAAATATTACTAATCAATGTTCTAAATCTTATTTTATGTAAAACGAGTGTCAAATAGGAAGCCTATATGATATTAATTATACAAATGAACTCACACATTGAGTGCATAAATTTATTTATGAAAATTCAAGGATGTCTGCGAAGTAATTTCTAGAAAACCTATCACATAATATTGAATATCTTAAAGGCTTAAGCAACTTCAATGAATTGATAAATATTTATAAATGCAAAATTTCGAAACAAGTGCTTTCTCAATTAGTCTTTTCCACGTAATTTAATGAAAATTGTCTCCTGTTTACCCAGTGCGAAAGTAAACTTTGTATTATTTCAAACGTAATCTAATTACTGAATGTTAAATGTAAATGATATTTAGATATATATAATTATACGGTAACTACTTTAAGTGATGCTTTTAAGCTGAAAATTTTTAAGCGTTTCTGCGGTTGAATTTTAATAAAGGAAGATTATTTTCTTTCTTTAGTTAAAACCATTTCTTAATTGAATTTCATTGGATATTGCACAAAGGATTTGGATACACATAAATGCTAGAAATCTGAGAATAAGAATAAAATAATCCGCTTAAAGCTTTTAAATAGAGCAATCAAAAGTACGTCTTTATATAAGCAGACTAAAACGTTAATTTCTATAATTTCTAGAAACAGTATATAATATTACTTAAAGTAATTTTCTATGAAAGCGTAATATTAAATTTATTCCATTACTAAATAAAAAAAATTATTTAAAATTTTAAAATCCAATACTAGATATTGGTTCAATAAACCAAGTAATTAATAAAATTTGTAATATTGATTTTGTGTTGTTGCTGCCGTGTTTAGGAATAGTGCAGAAGAAAATAGAATGAAAGAAAGAAGAAAGAGGAGAGAAGAAAGAAGGATGGCACCATCCTTAGAAGAGGGTTGCCATTGTTTCGAAAGATGTAGGACTTCTACCTGTTGGTCTGCGAAAGGCATTTTATTTCCCTTATACCATCCAATGGAAATTCCATTGGAGGCATTACACGATCTGTCCACTAGGGACGCGCCCTCGAGGGGGACGTGCCCTCGAGCGTGTTAATATTGCTATTACATGTAAATGGAAACCTGCAAGTTTTAAGTAAAACTTTTTGTATATTTAGTTATATACAAATGCTAGAAGCAATAATAATTGGTACTTTAGGATTATTCCGTCGACCTGTCAACGCTCGCGAACATACGCAAATCCTTTGGAGCCATCATAATGAAAAGCAATTTCCAAAATAAACATTCTAAACGCATTAAATTTATTATTAATACAATAATATTATTAAAACACATTATTAATAAAAAGAATCAAAACAAAGTTAAAACCTCTATTTTTTTATAATTACACATTGAATTATTCTTGAATCTAACCATATGTATTATTATCAATCATTTCGGCGGCCAAAAATCCTTGATAGCTTTTAAAGCGCAAACAAACAAGTCATTATCCTTGTGCAGTCGCCATTCACGCAAATTTTCTTAGAAGAAATGATTCCATACTCGTGAAAATATGCCACTGCACTCTCTTCGGTGCTAGGCAAATTCTAAATTCGAATCATTTTGCAGCGGAGTAAAAAAAAAACAGTATATTTCAACACGCTAAAAAACACTAACTCGCGTAGTCAAGGATTACACAGTAAATGTGATAAAATTTGCGGTTATTGGCGCTAAAGGTACCTTTTGGTGATAATATCGGGTTTGGCGAAAGTGGTCGACGGGATAATCCCAAAGTACCTAATAATTATATACCTACCTATCAACCGATTTACGCCCCCCCCCCCCACGCACACACAAAAATTAATTATAATTTGTAAATTATAGTAAGAAATGTTATTACATTAACAGAGTTTCAGAAATTTCTGTATCAATTATTTTAATACCTAACTAAGCACAGTGATCATAATAATGTAAACTATACAACACAAACTGAAACTTATAAAGTGGGCATAGACTGCCGAACAAATTAACTGAAAACTTACCCTAGCGTTGAAAACTTTCAATTTTTCAATAAAAGATTGCGCTGTTGCAACAAATCCTCATATTGAAAATGGACAAATATAACTAAAATTTAACATTTCAACAGAGCTAGATAATTATAGGAAGAATGTTGACAAAAACAGAAATCAAGCACTTACGGCTCTACCCACCATAAGGCAAGATTCTGTCGTAGTGACGGAACTAAACCAAATATCTAGGTAACAATCTGTTTCAATGGGGATCTCGGAGCCTTGGGATGTCTTTTGGTTAGACCTGCATCCTATTCAGAAAGTTCCCCCTTGAGGAAACTGATTTTGTTAGGCTCCCTGATGACCGAACCAGTCGGTTACCTCGATATTTGGTTTAGTGCCTTCACTACTACAGAATCTTACCTTATGTTGCTTAGAGCCCTAACTGCTTGATTTATGTTTATTTTTTGCCTATATTCTTCCTATAATTATCTAGCTCTGCTCAAATATTTAATTTTAGTTATAAGTACAGTGATCATTAGGGTGGAGTGAAAAAGGCAAAAAAAAAAGTTTTCAAATTTTAATATTTCCTGACTCAACAAATGGTGCTGTTTGGCAAAAAAGACGCTGCAAAAAAATCCCAGCGCAATCACTCATCGTCTTCAGGTTCCACATAGGGATCAAAGAAAGGAATATTAACGTCAAAAGTAAAAAAAATAAATTTTTTTATTTAATTTTAATGTTTACAATAGCTTTATTTTCTGACTCAAAATCAGTTCTAATTATAAAAAAGAAACAGGAAAACATTATCGTTTCAAAAAAAAATCACTAACCTACAATTTACTTTAATCAGTCTTCAATTTTGGATTTCAAATGATGACCAAAATAATCATCTTTGGTGTCAAACTTTGGAAGTTCCTTTCGTGACTTGATTCCACTGCGAATGTATCCATCACTGGCTTCTGCGCCACATAATACCAATGATATTTGTGTTACCAGTCGCACATGCCTCTCTACTGCTTGAGAATTGCAAGGGAGGTTCTCTATTTCAAATTATGAACCGTTTCTGGTCATACTTTCTATGTCTTCGTCACTGAAGTTCATGGTAGCTGTTGGTTCCAAAGAATTGTCCCAGTTAAACATCTCAAAATATTCCTCTGCTTCGAAATTTAAATTTGGAAGATCACATTGGCATATTTTCCCCTTCCAGTCAATTTTTCTTGCTTTAACCCTTTCAGGGGCAAGAACCTCCACCTTTTACACGGTGCAGATTTTTTCCCGATTTTTTTTAACCTAAAGAATTTTCAAAATTTTTCCAATTAAAGGTTGCAAAAAGTTTTTACTTCTTTAAACTAATAACAGATGGCAGTACTAACCATTTTCTGCTCATTTAACTGGAATACATTGAATGCAAGGGAAAAAAAGAGACTAGATTTAGGTATTTTCACTGTGCAAACGGCGCCCTTCAAAGGGTTAAGCATTCTTCTGAGGCCAAGTTCTCGAATATGTGTTCGTTAATCTAACAGCATTTCCAACGGAATGTTTTCAGAGTGAGCAAAATAATAATTCCTCTGAATAACTTTGTGAACGAATAACTGTGTGTTTTTGACTTAACATTTTCTGGCAAGAATGAGCTTTTTTTTATCATTCCGTGCAGGTGACGTACTCCATGAATTGCTCTTGGGATTTTCTTTATTTCAAACCAGAATGACACGTAAACTTTCATGACATATTCTACTAGGAGCTTAAAGCGTTCTGTTGGTTCGGCAGTCAACAAATATAGGCGCAGAATTATGTTGGCTGTAATGGGCCATCTTGAATGAGACATCGTTCCGGGACTTCTGTTTGTTAAATCTGGAAGGCACTCCCCCCAGGATACTTCCCTATAAATATCGAAAAGGTATTTTTGGTCTGCACTGAGGTCTATTTTATCAATTTCAGGCATAGCAACTGGAATAGAAACAAAACTTGTCACAGCAAGGGTTTCGCACTTTTGCAGATATTTTCCTATTGTTCCGGAAAACTGGTGTGGCCAAGATAATCTTCTGGAAAAGGTGACGAAAAGGTAGTTCATTAGTATGCAATAAGCATACAAACCAGTACAATTTATGACCAATAAAGATTTCAAGTCGTTTAACTGCGCGATTTTTATTCTCAACGTTGCGTTAGTTCCATTACACCCAACGGCAAACAATTCCAAAAGTGTAATCTCTTTCTGTGTAACGAAGTTGATGATGCTTCGTATAATACCCGCACTAGACCCAGAATCCGGAGTCACATGTCCTATATAAACAGAACCAGATTATGACAATAAAACAATATGCTATTCCACAGCTATAGTCCTATATAAAGGACTTCCCTTCTTTTCTAGCACTATAGTTTTTGTCATTTCTTCCATCGAAGTTGATGGAGTACAAAGACTGTGTTACTTGTGTAGAATTAAGCCGTGATCGTACCTTTTAACGTTCTCTCCTCAGCTTACTCCTGTCAATAACTTCAAATGGAATATCTTTGGATACGATCCCTATATCACGAAGCACAGAGGATGCAATGATAGCAGCTGGCCTATCCGATACTTCCGTTCTATCACAAGCAGCGGTTAGATTTGGCAGTGATATTCTTATTTGGGCTGTCTTGGAGGTTGAGAGAGATTCATCGTCAGCTGTTTTCCCAGATTTGGCTTAATGACTAACGTAATCGTCATCAGAGATATCTTCCAATTCTGAATCAGACGACGTTTGCTTCTAAATCTGTAATATTTTTAGACGAAGAAGCATTATCTTTCAATTCCTTTCCTTTAGCTTCCTGATTTTCCCTTATACATTGCCTTCCTCTTACACGCTTCAGTTTTTGAGTTGCAGAAATGTCAATTGATCCTATTGCCATTTTTCTCTCATGCCGTTGGTCTGCTAAAATGTTTCGTTCCATACTTGGAACTTTCACGGAACACTTGCATTGTTCGTAATTTAAACATTTGCATACAGAAATATCAAATAAAGTACTGTTTCGAGATTTGGGCATTCTTTTTATATTTTTGTACTTTTCATTGTAATTTCTAATAAGACGAATAACTTCTTGATGACTTATCACAGGCCATGAGTCTTTCATCCAAATTCTTTCAATGTCACAAGAAACAATTTCGCTGATATCTTTTACAGAATAATATTTCTTGTTCCCCTTCCTCCACAATATATCATAGGAAATTCTTCATTAAAGCAGCATACGAGGGGAACACTGTCCCTTTCAGATGTAATGGAGTTCCAAAAACACTAAAAAAAGTTTTACTTCCAGTTAAAGTCATATTTATATTTATGTTTTATTTAAAAGTCAGAATTCATATAAATCACGATTGATACAATCTATTGCTTCAAACTACAAATTAGAAACAAGTTGTTGAAACAAAGACAAGCATCAAACAAAGACAACAGTCTCAAAAACGAATCATTCCACACAATTAAAGTCACGTGCCTGCTTAGGTGATGATAAAATAGTTATCAGAATAGAATACGTGCTGCCATTTAGTAGATTTTTGGAGTACAAAATTGTGATTTATGTACGAAATGCCATTTCTAGCACTGACATTTGACAATAAATATTAATATTGATATTAATTATTAAATAACTATTACTATTAAATGTTAATTAATATTAATTTACAAATTAATTAATAAATTCAATTAATTAATTATTATTTTTTGATAAAAAGGCATTAAAAACTTTAAAAAAGGCAATACAAATATTCACTTGAGTTGTGGAACCTGAAGATGGCAACATTTTGAGCTGAAATTTTTAGAAAATTTGTTTCAGCCAGTTTCACACCAAATAATGACTCAGGCAATGTGAATTTCGAAAAAAAGTTTTTTCGCTCCACCCTAGTGATCATGCAAATCTTATCAGTTTATGATGTCCAACAAAAAAGGATTGCTCAATGCAACTTCATAAATAGAGCTGACTACTGGGTACAACTTCTATTACTGTTCTTTGCAAACTCGAAGAAAAGAAGTCATGTCCTTGGTAAGCTCATAACGGCAAGAAGTCTATATATTTTTGTAGAGTAGAACCGCAATATTATATATAGCCGTGTATGTCTGGTACTTCTCCTGAAACTATTATAGAACTCATCAGGTCATGAAACGCCTGCAAAAAAAGAAGAGCATATCGCAACTCCTAAAACAAACCAATCTAACTACTGGGTGTATGTTACCGGTTTATTACCGGTCTTTGAAAACTCGGTGAAAATTAGATATGTCATTGGTAGGGTGTAACTTACAATAACAAGAAGATAATATTATTTTGTAGAGTAAAACCTTAATATTATGAATAGTTGTATAAGTAGTTTGCAAGATTTCATGAGAGATTTAATTTTTCAACCCTAATCACCTTCTCGGCTAGACAGATCTACCCCGTTCTTAATAAATATAATACCGAGGAAAAAATTGTACACGGACCTTGCCTTTCCTAAAGGACATCTAATATTTCAGAACTTTGCAAGGGAACTAGATTTTTAACTGAAGACCTTATTTGAATAGTGGGTCAATTCCATTCTAGTTCATTTTGAGATACAGAGCCTTAAAATCACGATTGCTGAGAAAGGACTGCTGAAGTCTGATTTGTAATGTACTCTGTTGGCAGCAGAAATAAGCTGGAGGTGTTCCATTCTAAAAATAAGATAGAAATGACTTGTATGAACATAAAAGTGAGGTTAACTCCATTTTTTTTAAAAAGTGGAGTAGGCCCACTTTTCAAATAAGGCCTTCAACTTATGTATTCATGAACAGTTTTTGCATTTTGTATTAAAAGAGTTTGATAATTTCTTCTAAAATTTTCTTTTTCTTTGATGTGATGAATATATTTATCAAATGGTAAGAAAGGTGGTAATTAAAAATTCCAATCGAAGCTTCCTAAGAATATATATATACACTCGTGGAAAAAAAAATTAGCGCACCAAGAAGGAGTCGTCAAAATGAAACGAAATTTTACATACGTAATGACTACTTTGATATAAGTAAATGATAAGAAAATCAAAGAAAAAAGATAATTTATTTCAGAGAAAAAGGCAAAAGAACGGAGGAGTTAATACTCCGTTGGACCCCCTCTAGCGCGAATGCACGATACGATACGATCGGGCATTGAGTCATACAAGTTCTGTATGATGTCTTGAGACATTTCGTTCCATATTTGCTGTAACCTTGCCTCTAGTTCGTTCAAACTCGTGGGATGCCCAACTCGTCGTCCCAAATGATCCCAGATATGCTCGATTGGAGACAAATCTGGGGATCGGGCAGGCCAAGGAAGGGTAGTAACAGTGCGGAGACAGTCTTGTGACACCCTTGCCGTATGAGGCCGAGCATTGTCTTGTTGAAAAATGGCTCCTGGGAGCCGTTGCATGAGTGGCAACACATGTGGTTGCAGGATTTCATGAACATACCGCTGGGCTGTCATGGTGCCACGGAACAATACTAGGGGTGACCGTGAATTGTAGGCAATGGCACCCCGTACCATCACACCAGCTGTGGGAGCGATGTGTCGCTGTTCAGCAAAGGCAGGATTGAAGCGTTCACCACGGGCTCTCCACACACGAACACGATTGTCATCACTGCCGAGATTGAATCTGGATTCGTCGCTAAAGACGACCTGGTTCCATTCCGCTGCAGTCCAGTTTCCTCGTGCGCGGCAAAACTCCAAACGGAGGCGTCTATGGGTGGGCGTCAAGGGCAGCACACGTAATGGGCGCCGCGATACCAACTGCCCTTCAGCCAGACGCCTTCGTATGGTTCGAGAAGACACAGAGGCCCCTAGTGAAGGTGCTACCTGTGCCTGGATGGCGGCCGATGAAGCAGTTGGCTGTACGCGTGCATTTCTTACGATGTGGCGGTCTTCTCGACGACTGGTCTGTCGAGGGCGTCCTGAGCCTGGTCTTCGTGTACATGACATCTCTCGGGTCCACTGGTCCCAACACCTCCTCACAACACAACCATAGCGGCCTAATTGACCAGCTACTCGCCTAGTTGACCACCCAGCTTCCATCATCCCGACGATTCTCCCCCTCTCGAACTGCGACAACTGCTTATATTGTCTTCGAACACGGCGTAATGGCATGTCTATCTCAGCTCTTCCTTTGTAAATGATTCAGCACACTCAAACAAGCTTTGGTTACCTGTTTCATACTCCACAGTGTACGATGTCCAACGCCCTCTACCGGCTATACGTAATGCGCAATCACGCTGCATTTCTAATCATTTGCATATCTCCCCGACATGTACCTTCATTGCAAGTTTCGTTATGATCCCACAATTATTTCTTGGTGCGCTAATTTTTTGTCCATGAGTGTATATATAAACTTCCTAAAACTCTACAAGGTAAACACCTGCTCCCCTTCATAGTGAATTAAGACTGTGGACTTCGTGCATACACTTTTATTTATTTATTTTTACTGAAGTGTTATTCTGACTTAAAGTGAGCAAAATCTTCTAAGCTTTTTTCATAACAATTTTTCTACCATACTTTCCCAGTCATACTTCTATGAAGATGTGATTACTTGAGAATAACATGAGCATATGTGAGCAATTTTTAGCAGTTCAAGAAATGTTGTTATTCTTATATGATGGGACGAGTTTATACTTTACAGTATTTAAAAAAAAATAAAGCATGAAGCTCGAATTCAGTTGGACTTTGATTTAACATTATTCTAATCCTTAAAACCTTAATAATGGTGTAAATGAAGATTCCAGCCATAGTAAGTTGAATGAACGTGACAATTTTTCTGTTTACACTATTAAATAATTTTTTCATTGATTTAAAGAGAGAAAAATAATCTCTGATTGTTTTTTCTACAAATTTTCTTACCATACTTCTAAAATAATTTTAGAAAATGAAACAGTAAAATTAGAAACATAAATAGTTTTTAATTAATTATTATTTACAATGTTGTGGATTCCAAAGATTTTATTTCTAGATAATGAGTCATACATTTGAATTCAAATTTTTATTTCCATAGCTATACATTACTGCATCCTTGAATTTTGCTATATAAATAGGGTTGTCAGATAATGAACCTTCTTGTACATCTGTCACAACCATTAATTGTGAACCATATTCTACTATATCCCAAAAGACTGAAAACCAGAAAACTTTTCAAATACTGCAATGTGATTTTTTAATTCGTTTCATTTAAGGATATATATCATTAAACACTTCAATGCTGTAAATGATGAAACCAGTCATAAAAAGTCAAATACTTTGGACTAAAAGTATTTATGAACTCAACAATTTTATCTTTTTGTACTATGAATTAATTTTTTCGTTGAGCGAAAGAGAGTAAAATATTCCTTGATTTTTTAAGCACGATTTTTTTTATATCATGCTTCTAAGAATGTTTTAGAAAATGAAATTTTAAAATAAGAAATATAAGTAATTTTTTATTACTTTTTCTTTTCTTCAATTTTATGGATTCTAAATATTTGGCTTCTAGATAATGGATCCTAAATGGGAATCCAAATTTTTATTCCCATAGCTATAAATTACTGCAACCCAGAATTTTGCAATATAATTACGAGTGTCAGATAATGAAGCTTCTTGTATTTCCGCCACAACCATTAATTACGAACCACATTCTACCTATATCCCAAAAGACTGAAAATCAGAAAACTTTTCACATACTGAAATGCGATTTTTTATTTGTTTCATACAAGGATATGTATCTTCGTAATATAAAAGGAAATTTTTTTACTTTACTTTTGAAATGATCCTCACTAATTACCAACCACACGGAAGGGCTTCATTAGCACAAAAAACAGAATGTCTAGTAATTAACCCATACGTCTTCTTTGCCATTTTTTTCTTGTCTGTATTATTACGGATGGATTCTTTGATGACTTTTCAGAGAGTCAGCTCTTGCATTAAGAAACTCCTGGAACCACCCGGGTGAAAATAAAAGGGATTTTCGAGTTTTAATGATACATCAATTTAAATGGGAATGAAAACTGGAAAGCAGAATGGGAATCTTTTTCATGAGTGTTCTTTCATTTTTTTTTATTTTTTTAAAACTCGGTAACTATTCATACCATGTCTTTAATTCTGTCTTAATATCATAGATTTTTACAACGCACCTATTTAGAAAAAAAATAATTTCCAGATAAGTACATGTCAGTCTAAAATAATAAGTTTTATAGAACATCTAGTTGTGGGTACATTTATTTTCTTTAATGATGTGTTTACATAAATGTTCTTTTATATTTAAAGTGCTAAAATTGTTAAAAGTTTATTAATTTTTGTTAAAATTTTGTAACTATTTGCAGTATCTTCAAATTTGCCTTAAAACTTGATCTTTTACATCGAACCTATTTATAAAAGGGTACGAATAAATGGGTAGATTTATTTTCTTTAATGATGTGTTTACATAAATGTTCTGTTATATTAAAAGTGCTAAAATTGTTTAAAGTTAATTAATTTGTATTAACACTTTGTAACTATTTTAAGTATGTTCAATTCTGCTTTAAAACTTGGACTTTTACATCGTACCTATTTATAAAAAAATAATTTCCATTGAATATTAAGTACAGTTAAGTACATGGCAGTTTGAAAGATTAACTTTAATGCAAATCCTGGATTTCAATATACACCTTTTACTTTTAATGATTTCTGTACCTAACAATTACTTTATTTTATTTGTACTAAAATTTTATTTTTATTAGATTGTTTTTTAAACTCTGTAACTATTCATAACATATCTTCAATTTTGCCTTAAAATCATGAACTTTTACAACGTATTCTTTTATAAAAATTAAAAATTTACCCATTCAATTTTAAATACAGATAAGTAAATGCCAGTCATAATTAATAATAATAACAGAACTCCTGCATGCGCATAGAAATCGTTTACATTTTTATGCCGTGTTACATGCTGTGTTTATTATTAAACTCTGTAACGACTCTTAAACATATCTTCAGTTTTGTCATAAAATCATTGAATTTAACATTATACCTTTATGGAAAAAAAATTACTTACATTAATTTTTAAGTACAGATAAGTACATTAAAGCAATAAAGAGTCATTATAATATAGATCTACTGGATGTGCATTTCAACCTTTTATTTTTAATGATGTGTTTTCATAAATATTCCTTTACTTTAAATATGCTTAAATTACCATTGTCTTTTATGCAACGTTATTAAAACTGAAATGAATAATTAACCAAAAATATGTGTTCAATATATTTAAAAATCATAATATTTATAAACATATATTCTTTCTAATATCATGTTGCATAAAAATTTCAATAAACATTCAAATGGTGTTTACACTTTCTTATTAATTGGGCGAAATCCCTGATGTGTCTGAGTCTGTACAAATTCTTTAGTTAAATTTCATTAATTTTTACAGAATGTTCGCAAATCGGAAAACAATAATTAAAAAGAAAACACTTTGTTCAATATATTTAAAAAATCATAATACAGGGTGTTTAAAAAAGAATCCTCCGATTTGATATGAGTATATTATGAAAAATATTGAATATGGAAACTTAAAATTAATTTTATATTACATGGCTAATTATAAAGTTTTTTTACAAGCCAAAAAAATTTTGCTCAATATGCCCACCTTTGGATGCATGGCATATGTCTATACGGTAGGAAGATTCAACCCAAACTCTTTGGAGCATGTCTGCATATACTGCTTCCACGGCTGTTATGCGTATACAGACAACTCGTGACTTGAAATTGTTTATACCATCGTCTAAAGCTCTGAGAGGTAGGAACTTGAATTTACTAGGGTTTTGTCGATGAAAATTACGCTGAACAGTTGTTACGGAATCACACTTCGCAAAGCATAGAACACAAAATAATTTATGTTGTTCAGTCGCCATCTTTAGAAACACTGAAGTAGCAGGCGAAGGAAGAGCGTTAGTGCTACTTGTCGGCAACAGCGTGACATTCGAGATTTCCCTCTTTCCGCCTATAAATTATTCGATCAAAACGGATTAAAAGATGAATAATTATGATTTTTTTAAATCGGATGATTCTTTGATTTCGGCTGTGCAGTCGCCATCTTTAAAAATACTGCAGTGGCGGGCGAAAGAAGAGCGTTGGCGCTAATTGTCGGCAACTGCGTGAAACACTCCCTCTTTCTGCTTATACATTGTCGTATTGCTCGTCCAAGTTAATTTAATAGGGTGTGATTATTTGGGGTAGTACATTTTTTTATATATTTTTAAAAGTGGTAGTTGGGTGCGTTGTGTAAAATTATTTGTTTGTAACCCAAAGTTCTGGACTTGATTAGCAATAACAAACAATTTAAACCCAGTTTGATCTACCAATCAACTTCGCTCATAATAAGACACGCAACAGATAAATAATACTGAAATCAAGGTTTAAGATAAAAAGAAAAAAAATTATTTATTTACACTATTTTTCTATTTTACATTTTCATCTCACAAAAGTTAATTAACATATAGTTGATCTGCTAATTATCAAATCTCCAGCAAATGAAGTAGGGTTCTATCTAGTTTAACTTCTCGATTCAGGGATCATAACACTAACTAAACCAAAACTCTAAAATCTCCTATACAAAAATAACTATATTTCAATCACCTAAACCCGCACTAACCTAACCGTGGGATCTGAACTAGACAAAAACAAGAGAAAGCACTCACGTCCTTTAGTTGAGGGAATCACTGGGGTTAGGTGTCGAATCTCCTCTCTGGTAGGAGGCTCTCCCGTAAAATTGATGGGGCACTGTAGACTCTCGTCGAAAGATGGGGCACTGTAGTCTCTTTTTCAAATGATGGGGCACTCGTCAAAGATGGGGCTTTCGTTATTGATGGGGGTTTCGTCACTTATGGGGATTTCGTCACTGATAGGGGACTGGAGGCTATCTTCTCTCAGCAGCACATCTTTATCTTGTATCCGAGAAAATCTACCGGTCTCCACGCCACACAGGCTTTCTTTCTCGGGAAGGATCCACCGAGCTTCTACGAATAAATCCCCTTCGTTTTATTTATTTTCTACCCGAAATTGGCACTAGCTACGGGAAGATTCGACCGGGCTTTGCGTAATAACGCAGGGATAGACTTTCTTCACCTGACCCAGGGCGAGGCCTCCTGGACTCCGACTGACGTTTTTTTCAATCTCTAAAACTCACTTCAATTTTTTTAATTCTCTTAACGTTCCCGCTTCCGGAACCATTTCTTTAGCCATTCAGGAAACTCACATCTTTTGATTTGATGAGTCTCTACACTTAAAAACCTCTCATTCGCTAACCTCTTTCTTATCCCAAGACGCCCCTCTTACGTAATGTGGTAAACAGCTGATGACCACCCGCAAAACACCGCTAAACCTGGTGGTCTACTAACGAAACCCCTCTATCAATCATCCACAAAGAGTCATTATTGCATAATGTCACCAGTGGTGCCATAACCCACATATCTGCGTCTGGAATAACAGACCCCCCATACGCTAGGCTCATAAAACTGTCGTAAATTGGCTAACGTCACCGACAAACGCTTTGCCCTATCATCACGTCGGCATCAAAGACGTTCCCGACCTTAACCACAAAATGAAATTAAGCAAGCTTTCGAACCTTTTAGTTTGTCTTAAAATATTAATTTTAATTTTTGAAAGCGCTTCATTACATACCGTATTTGATCAAAATGGATTAAAAAATAAATAGTTATGATTTTTTTTAATCGGATGATTATTTTTTAAACACCCTGTATTTATAAACATATATTCTTTCTAATATCTCGTTGCATAAAAAATTTCAATGAAAATATAAATATTGATTAAACTTTCATACTTACGGGGGGGAGGGAGCCCTGATCTGTCTTAGATCTGTACAAATTCTTTATTTAAATTTTATTATTTTTATAGAACATTCGCAAATCTGAAAACAATAATTAATAAGAAAACATTTTGTTCAATAAATTTAAGACATCATAATATTTATAGACATATATTCTTTCTAATATCTCATTGCATAATAACTCCAATGGAAATTCAAATAGTGTTTAGATTCATATTTACAGGGGAAAAAAATCCAATCTATCTTAGATCTATGCAAATTATTTATTTAAATATTTTATCTCTTACAAAACCTTTGTAAAACTAAAAACAATAATTAATAAGAAAAAAATGTGTTCAATATATTTAAAAAAAACGTAATATTTATAAACATATATTCTTTCACATATCTCATCCCATAAGAATATCAATGAAAATTCAAATAGTGTTTACACTTTCATATTTACAGGGAAAAAAGCCCTTATCTGGGTAAGATGTACAGAGGCTGTTCACACATTTTTTAGACGATGTAAATTGTATTCACAAAACTAAATTACATAAAATTCTTGTGTTTTAAATGTTCTATTTGACATCCCTTATTCTGAACTATCTTTCGACACCGCAATTTCCAGGATAATAATACTTTTTGAAGTGTCAGAAGAGGTATTCTATCCCATTCCTCCTGAACAGCTTTCCAGAGTCCTGTAAGGGTTTTGGGACGACGTTTGGATAATGCAGATTTTAAAAGTCCGAAAGCACAAAAATCCATAGGTGATACATCGGGAGATTTAGTAGAGATATCAGTGAAGGGTATGGCCTTGATACCAGTTTTTTGTTCCATTTCTTTTAGGAAATTTACAGTGGATTTGTATGTGTGACTGCTAGCTTTGTCCTGATGGAGTCTCACAGATTGATGGCACTGTGGGTAAAGCGATGGTATTTCATTCAGAAAAATTAGCGATAAAATATGTTCCTGATAGTATTTGGAGTTAATCTTGACTTTTTTCTCCACTCCCTTTATTTTTAACTTGCCATTATAAAAAATCATGAATCCCTTAGAAAAACTTTCTTTCGATTCTTTGAACCATGTACTTAATTTTTTTTCTCCCCTTTTATGATAATAAATGGCTCTTTTCTGTTGCAATCATTTAAATACACCCATGATTCATCTATTGTGACAATTGTTTTAAATTTTTCTTTGGATAAGTGTTTCTCATATAGAATTCTGCAGCGTATTACGTTCATCTGCGTTCAGCGATATGATTTGGAAGAAGACGATGCACATTCTTAAGATTCAAAGATTCAAATCAACGTTTATCATTTTGTTTACAGTGGACACCGAGCATTTTAATGATTTTGCAACTGTCCTTTGACTAGGGGGATTTTATTTTAACATTAAACAACGTACCTTTGCAATAGTCGAAGATGTCCGTTTTTTCCTTGGATACTTGTTTGGAATTTTTGTCCCACTTGAGGCTCCAATTTGACGTTTTTTTCCTTTCTTGTTGACGATATTACCTATCGACGCTTTAGATATCACAAAACCATGACTCTCACATCGTTTTTGGATAACGGAGTATGCATATTTCTCTTCGGAAAGAGCATAAATGTAGCCTTCGAACCACTGCTTTGTTAAAAACGCCATTTTGAAAAAAAACAAAACTTTCAAGCCGTAGACGATAATTTTGACTTTTAAAAACATAGTACAATTGCAATTATTTCTTTTGCAGCAAGCGATTTTTTTATTACCGCTTACCAAAATCGTCTAAAAAATGTACGAACAGCCTCTGTATACAAATTCTTACTTTAAAAAGAAATATTATTTTTAGGAAATAATAATGAGGATTAAAAAAACTTCGGAGAACTTCAAGGTATGGAAGTTATAATATATATCAATATATATATATACATATATATACATACATATATATATATATATATATATATATATATATATATATATATATATATATATATATATATATATATATATATATATATATATATATATATATATCTTCTTCTTCTTCTCCTTCTTAGTTGACATTACAGCCCGTGATGGGCCTTAGCCTCCCGCACAATCCCTTTCCAGACGACTCTGTCTTCAGTCTTCCCATTCCAGTTGGTTATCTTCAGACATTTTAGGTTATTCAACACATCATCTAACCATCTTTTTTTTATCTTCCCCTTGGTCTGTTGCTCATTGGCTTCCAGTATAAGAATTTTGCCACTCGCTTATCAGTTTGTCTCTCGATGTGGCCGAGCCAAGATATTCGTTGTGCTTTAATAAATTTTACTATGTCTTTGCATTTTATGAGTGCTTCTATTTGCTTATTATTTCTTATTCTCCATAGATTACTCTTTACCTGAATTGGTCCATATATCTTCCTCAAAATTTTACGTTCAAATATTCTTAAGTTATTAATATCTTTTAATCTCAGGGTCCAAATCTCACAACCATATGTTACCACAGGCCGGATAATTGTTATATATATATATATATATATATATATATATATATATATATATATATAAACTCTGTCACAAGAAATATATGCACCTAGTAGATATCGAGCTACTATCACGAAACTTGGCAGGTATGTAGTCTGCTAAGAGATATGCAAATGATTAAAATTTCGACGCCAATGAGACAAGGGTAAGCGCGCTATGCGCATATGAGATGCGCCGCGGAGGGTCAGGGCGTCCCAGGAATACAAATACGCGCGGGGCTACGTCCGAAGATCGGCTACGTCCGAACCAACAACGTCGCTAGAATCGGTTCGACGCCATTTACCACCTTCCAGAAAACCGATGGTATCAAGGGAAATCATTCGGAGACGACTGGCCGTCGAAGGAGCCGACGTCCATTAAGACGCCAACCACTGACCCCACATCATAGGCAGTGTCGACTGGATTTTTTCCGATCTCGGGCAAGCTGGAGTGTGACCGACTGGAGTCATGTGATCTTCAGCGATGAGTCCCGATTCAGTCTCAATGCTGATGACCAGCGCATACGCGTGTGGAGGCGGCCAGGCCACCGGTCCGATTCGGCATTTCTTGTCTAGAGGCATACGGTGATTACACAACGTGTGACAGTGTGGGAAGCGATTTGTTGGGATACACGATTACCTCTAGTCGTGTTTCAACGCACTTTGACGGCACGCAGTTACGTGGACGAGATTTTAACGCCAGTTGTACTGCGTATGCTATCAAGTCGCCCAGATGTCATTTATCAGCAAGACAAAGCTTGCCCACATACTGCGTGACTCTCCCAACAATGTCTTCAAGGATATGACGTATTCCCATGGCGTGCCAGGTCACCAGACCTCTCGTTAATAAAGCACGTCTGGGACATGCGTAGAAGGCTACTGAAGACGTCCCAGAAAACTGGTGAATTAACTTCCCAGTTGCAAAGACTATGGCATGATCTTCCACAGGAGGTCATAGTTAACCTCACTGATTCGATGTCACGCCCTGTTTCAGCTGGTATAACTGTCAGAGGTAGATTTACTACTTACTGATTTGTAACCTCTTTTATGCCATATATTCTTACTGAAACGGTCTGTTCTTCTGAATTTGTAATCATTTGCTTATCTCTTCATACACTACAATGCATGTTACGTTTCGTGATAGTAACTCGTTTTCTTCTGGGTGCGTGTATTTTTTTGTGACAGAGTGTATGTATATATATATATATATATATATATATATATATATATATATATATATATATATATATATATATATATATATATATGTATATATATATATATATATATATATATATATATATATATATAAATATATGTATATATATATATATATATGTATATGTATATATATATATATATATATATATATATATATATATATATATATATATATATATATATATATATATATATATATATATATATATGTATATATATATATATGTATATATGTATATATATATATATGTATATATGTATATATATATATATGTATATATGTATATATATATATATATATATATATATATATGTATATATATATATATATATATATATATATATGTATATATATATATATATATATATATATATATATATATATATATATATATATATATATATATATATATATATATATGTATATATATATACAGAGGACCGTCTGTCCTCAATTATCCAATTATTGCCACGAGGACATTTGGAATATTTCAATTTTCTGTATTTTATGCTCCGTTTAAGTCCATATAACTAAAACATTTATGTGTCTGAGCAATTAAATCTTTATTAATCTGTATAAGTTGCAATATAAATGAAGAAAGTGTGACTGGACTCGGAACAATAAATCATAAGTTGAAGCCGAGACAATGAACGATAAATAAAATATGAGTCCCCATCTGGTCGCCACTATAACTTGTCAAAGTAATAAAGTACAGGAAATCATATTTCTTATATATTATTATTTGGAAAACTTTCTACGAGAACCTGGCTGTTTATTATCTCGGAAGATTTACACAGATTAATCGAAATGAAAGCGACTCTGGAGGTATAAATCTTAGCCTGAAAACAAAACTTATCCCCTTTTAAGTCAAAATGGCACGAATTGCTTACACAGAGAAGGGAAACAGATATGTGCAGAGAATTGTTTCGTGACCCAGCAAAACAATCAGAAAGGAAAAATATAGTTTTAAAAAGTAAAAAGAACTTTCTAAGCTTCGTGTTTTGCACTCTACTCTATGTTTGTCTATACATCAGTATGAATCTATCTATCTACCATCTCTCTCTCTCTTTATATATATATATATATATATATATATATATATATATATATATATATATATATATATATATATATATATATATATATATATATATATATATATATAAATATATATATATATATATATAAATATATATATATAAATATAAATATATATATATAAATATAAATATATATATATATATATATATATATATATATATATATATATATATATATATATATATATATATATACATATATATATATATATATATATATATATATATATATATATATATATATATATATACAAACCTGTATGAGTTTTTTATGATTAAACATAGTTAATTTTTCGATTTATAATACTTTATAGTATTTTGTGTGAATTTTGAATGAATATGCAATCTGTTTATATCAATATACTTCCGCATATTGATACAAACAGATTTTTAAACTGTTCATAAAGTTGTTATATAATAATTTACACCATTTTAAAGCTATTGTTGATTGAAAAAGTTCTCATTTTCGGAATTTCCGACTTCCAAGACAGAAAGATTTTGAAGGGTATATTATGTTTGAATCTATCACATCCAGAACACTGTGTTAACTCATTAACCGCCAAAACTATAAGGGGTGAATTTTTTTTTATACAAATAATATTGGCTATTCATTTGAACATATACAACATTAATTTATGGGTAAAATAACAAAACTGGTCTTAACTTTCGAAAAATCGATTGTTGCGTTCGCGCAACGTCAGCGGAATAAGAGTATTGACATTAAGTGAGTTCAACTGAACTTCTGCTGGTTTTATTTTGATTTGAGCACTGGGAATTTTTTTTTAACTTTGCTACACTTTAGAAAGATAATGATCACTTTACAGGTAATGTATTTATTATAAAGATTTAACTTATTTTTCCTTTACAAAATTACTTATTATATCCATAAAACAGTTTCTATCACGAAAAGCTTCACTACAATCACGATGTAGAGTAACGTGACAAACTTTGCATGGATAAATTGTCTGGCTATGACATTGTTTACTACGCAGTTTTCTGCTGTCTTCGGACTTGACAATAAAATGTCCACGTTCTCCATGTAAGGGCTTTTGCATGCTGAATGTCCTTATCAAGAGATCAGTAAATTTCTTCCTGAGGTAAAGAATAATATCCCGTCGGCAACAATATTCCAATGAACCGTCTCATGTAGGCTTCAGATGCTAAAAAATGGGGGTGATTCTTTTGTTGGGCACATGAGTTTGTCTATTCGACGAGAAGGGAATAAACCTCTGAGCCAAAGAGAAGATCAAAAATCTCTGCACTAGTTTTATCTTGTATTATACTTTTCCTTGTTCCGATTTGATCTTTTTCTTCATTTTTCGGCTGAGACATATTCAATGGTCCCTTCTTTATCCATTTAAAATCTTCAGTTTTTGTTTTTTTAATTTTTTTGGAAAAACTTGTACTGCTTTTAGGAGGCAAAAACTTCTTTTTACTCACACCTCAATTTCGACAGCAGTATCGCATGGTAAATCATCATTGTCACTATTCAAAATATTATCATTTCCTTCTTCTTCATCACTAGCCTCTGCTGTCTCTGGTAGAATAACAACAATATCAGTTTAATTCTCGTCATCATTATCTGAATCTTCGTCGAAAATTCTTTGAAGAACTTCTTTAAACGTAAAGTATCTAGTTTTAGGCATTTTTATAACCACAGAACGGGGGAAAGTTCTACGGAGTCGAGCGACACATGTGAATACCCTTTTCCCGCTGACGTTGCGCCAACGCAACACCTGTGTTTTCTTCCTCCCCCACCCAAACAAAATCAACCGATTGATGGAATGTTCTGATAAACTTTGACCTTAGCTAAAAATAAATCACCCCTAAATTTCACGTTTGTCTCCCTATATTTCTTCTGTGAAAAAGACCAGGAAAAAGTTCTCGTTCAAAAATGCTTAACTATCTGTCCAAGTTTGGAACTCGTTAATTAATTAAAAGAACAGTTGAAGGAAAATATTTTTCAATTCGATTATTTACCCTACTCAAAAACTACTGTTAACATACAATTCATTTGATAGCTAAATTTTTATATGCATTTATTTTGACCGTTGCGTCAACGCAACACCAGCGGTTAATGGGTTAAGGAATAGTCCACATCCTAGTAATCAACGAAACGTAGTTGTTAAATATCAGAAGTGAACAAAACATCAAGCACACTAACAGAATATCTAGTGTATTTCAAAAATAGGGAGGTATCTAGACATTTTGGAAGCAGCGTTAGTCAATCATTAGTGCAGCTTATCAATACTTGTCACATTGGAATCGTTTTATTTATTATACGTGTGTCAGATATTGCTTACTGTCAGATTAGCATCTTTAGTTCAAATTCTTTACATTGTTATTTTATAATTGTTGACCTAGTCAGTCAAACGGCTGTGTTCTGTTATACCTGCGTTCGCCTCAAAAGTGATGTGAAAGAGCCCGAGGTAGTACAGTGGTAGCGCGTCAGGATTCAGCACTGCTCTATTCGAATACCGACAAATGCCACTGAATGTTCTTCTGTCTACGCGAACTAGGAGTAAAAGATATCTGGATCCTGGATACTATGAGTTTAATCCGTGGCCAGTTGTCTTCCACCCAACGGACATAGGTCACAACGATAACGGCAGCAATAACATTGCGAGTAATTAGAAAATGTCCATGTTTGTTTAATGATGACAAAATTCGTTTGTCCAGAATTAGATGGGAATATTAATTTAACAGCCGCACTACAAGGGGTTCAGAGATAATCTTTCAGTTAAAATACTCTCTCTCGTCTACGCATGACAATTGGTCAACCAATAATTTCTGAAAGGCATGAATATGACAACTTTTTTAAACATCTCTTGCAGTTTTTTGTATGCACTTGGCTAATAAATTTGGCAGTACATTTTGTTGAAGTAAAAGTTCCTTTATTGTACATATGTTCAAACAGTGCATAAAAAACTCACAGGAAATCCATTTGTTGATTTTATTTTTGTTACTTATGCTCCCTTTACAGATAAATCTCAACGAGGTCCATTGAAAACTACACAGAAGAAATGCGGCTCCTGTTTAGCTCAAGGCAATTGGCCGTATTAAGAGTTAGGACCGACTTTTTTACCGGCGCTCCCAGAATTTTCGCCAGTACCCACAGGTGTGACATCTGATAGGCTGGCAGCTCTTTCCCACCCTTACAAACCCTACGGAGGGACAATCCAGGTTATAGATTTAATGCATTCATAGACGTCTTATACAGGAGAGTATTCAGTGGGGCTTGTCGCTATTTGAATAGAGTACCCCCTGTGTCGGATTCTGACGCACTAAACACTAATTTGCCTCGGGCAGGAAATTCCTTTACCAGGGTTTATAGAAATGGCATTTATTCAGTTGCAGCATGCTATATCTCAGAGTGGAGCTGTTATATATTGTTACACAATTTAGAAGTTTAACCCTTTCCAACATTGTGGGATTAAAAAAGTTCCATCTAATTATTATTATTATTCCTTAAATTCTATTCACTTGAGCTGTATTTCAAATATAGAATACAATTGGTTTTTAGTTATAGTTTTAGGTTGAAAATGGCTGAACATAATAGAGTTCTTCATTTTTGCATGACAATTGGCTCAAGTAATCAGTAGAAAGTGTCTTCAGGACTGCTCATTTTTTGAAAGATTTTGAAAATATTTATCTATGTAAAATATTATTATTTGCATTTTTCATTATTTAAACTTATTTTCAAACAAAACAAATAAATCATTTATAGTATTTTTAACGTTTATTTTTCACTTGAATCGCGTGGTACTAAAGCAGCCCCGCCACACACTTGAGATTTTCACCGATAGGTGGCAGCACAGCAGCTTTCATTTTTTCCGTAAGATATAGAAATAGTTGGTGAACAACAGAGGTCTCCCAGGAGCCTTTGTCCTCACAGGACAAAGGTGTGGTACGAAAATTGCCTCAAGAAATTGCTTCCAAGAAAAGCGATTGTAGGACATTGTGGGTGGTCTAACTAGAAAATCCAGCATGACAAGTGTAAACCTCGACGGTTTCTGAAAGCCAAGGCAATATATTGACAATTGTGGGGGGGGGGGGGTAAGTAATAAATATCGAAAATTTATTTTACAGCAATTATTGACGGTATTTTATTGTATATATCTCATTTTCATTGATTTATATTATATACTGCAAAACTGTTGGAATGTTCTCTATCGTGTAGGGAATGTCTTTGTTGCATGTTGGGACAAACGGTATCCAACCTCCCCCTGTAAAAATAAAAACAGCAGAAATCTTTTGGGGGGCATAAAATATCTTTGTAAGTAAATCTTTAGGGGGCATAAAATATCTTTGTAAGTGTATCTGATCCTTTATACAACATTTTTTTCAAAATTTCAGTTGTATTTTAATATAGCGTGTCTCAAAGGGTTACAATTTTTACATAGCCGTAAAAAGCCAACTTTTTACGGCTATTAACCACCTTGACCGTTGGTGGGACTCGAACACACTTGCTCTGTTGTAACAAAATTGGTTTTCACGATGAATAGCCCAAAAGGAGGCAAAAAAAGGTTCTTGTGGTGTAATCATGCAATGAATGCATATTTTTGGCAATAGTATCCAAAAGCAATACTGGCTATGCTCGAAGGTATATGGTAAGTAATGACTTTCCTGCAGTAATGACTGGACGTGCGATGGCTTACGAGCTTCAACAATTAAATTACATTTCTTACATAATTCAAAACAGCAAAGTTCAAAAGCCTCATAGCTCAACACATGAGAAAAACTTAAATACATCCATAACTACAATTAATCATATATATATATATATATATACATATATATACACAATTACTACCATTTATAGTATCACAATTGATACATAAAATACAAAATTTGCTTTCAAATATAAACAACAAACCAGAATTATAAACTTAACTTTAAATCTAAAAATAGCAACTTTACAAACAATATGAGCATAACTATTAAGCACATAAAACATGTTCAAAAATGTAAACAACTTACAAGCAATTTAAACAAAACCGATAAACTTATTGTATAAGCTCATATACAACCTATAACTGCATTAGACATTTGTGTACAATTATAAACAACTTTGCTAACAATTATACATGGCAAAACTCTTTCAATTAACTATTATTTCTATGAACACCGAAACAAACACATTAAACTTGACACTATGACATTTACCTATGGAGAAATTCTAAAAATATATCCGACCCGTCCGAAGGGCCAGGTTTTGGCAATAGTATTAGTATTTAGTAGTAAAATAGTAAATTGTTTCGAGAACTTTTCCAATTTTTACTGCTACTCATAGATGAGTCATTTTCAATAGCCGAAATTTTCCTTTATGTTTGATTCTTGATAGATCTCTTAGCTTACAGTTTCCTTGTTACTCTTATGTATTAACAAAACTATGTATCCAAATATGAATATGTGTTGTAATTAAACATGTTTACTTCCCCGCTTTATAAATCCCACATCTGTTATTTTCCTCTTTATCTCTTTGTCTAATATTTCGCATATCTCAGCAGCAATATGGCATTAAAGATTCATAGTTTCCTTAATGAACAAATACAACTCGTTTCTTTCAATATTATAAGTTCTTGTGTTACATAAAACTTTCGTTGTTATCTAACAGCATATATATATTTTTAGAAATAAATATCGTTGCTATAGAAAAGCCACACACAAAATCAAAACAAAGATAAAGCATTCTTCTCCTGAAGTGTGAAGTTGATAAATGTACCTCTTGCTGTGATATAACCACACCAGCAGACAATATATATCAAACGATAATAAAGTATTTACGTCAGAGGTTCATGAAAAATGCCTCAGCGAGCAGTTTCAAAAGTCTTCAAGATAAAGCTAAATGTGTTTGGCTTAGGTAGAAAGATAAATTGAAAATAAATACAAATATTAGTTGTGATATTTATTACAGAATCCTACATGGTTTATTTCTAAAAGTAGACTGTTGCGATGGATTTTGTTTAAAATACTGAAGATAAAGGCAACTTGTATAGAGAAAACTCTCCTATATAAATTATTGAAATTGTCTATGCTTTTATGATTTGTATAAGTTTAATTACAATAAGAGTAATTTTGCATGGATTACAAAACTTGTTTCTCCATTTGAAGGCGGATATGTATGTTTTATTCAAAGAATAACACTCATTAAAATTGTATTAATCTTATAACTTTGAAAGGGGGGTTTAGATGTAGCCTAGTGGTACCGCGTCGACTTTCGGTCCTGATAAGTGATATTAAATACGGCCAGATATGGACACGTTAAATCCGTAGACCACAGAGTCCCTCTATAAGATCAAACAGGCTGGGAGACTACGATACCCCCAGATGTCGCCCCTGGGGGTGCTTGGTCAAAATTGGGGTGGAACCTGGCTAAGTAGTTCCATTTAATACCAGAGCCACACAGCCCGCTAGCCTATATGGACCAGGCAATTAATTTCTTAAGTCCAGTGGGCATTAGAAGCAAAAAATCGAAAACTTTGAAAAGTAGTTTTCTGTAGCTGTTTTAGCATTCACTGTTTTAAATACCAAGCTGACTGTTTTGATATAATACAGGGTGTCTGGGCTAAAGGTATCCATAAGTCATGACTTATTTTTATGGAACTATCCATTAGAATTTTAAAAATATATATTTATGTAGAAAGAACTTCTCACCAGGTTTTAATATCAAACATGCACTTCGATCATAGTATCATAGATTTCGATGTATGCACCTTTTATAGTACAATAAACGTGTAAATGGTAATACAGTCCTTTCCAAGTGTACCGTAGCATATGTGGAGTTATTACATGAATTGCTTGAATGATAAGCTTCTTCAACTCATCCCCAGTTTAAGTTTTTGTTTATACAGAACGTATTTAATGAATCCCCACGCAAAAAAGTCTAATAACTCCTGATATGCTACGAAGCACTTGGAGGGAACTGGATTACCATTTAAACGTTAGTCGTGCTACAAAAGGTGCACACATCGAAATCTATGATACTATGATTGAAATACATGATTGATATTAAAACTTGATGAGATGTTCTTTCTATTTAAATATTTAAAAAAAAATTCTAATGTGTAGTTCCGTAAGAATAAGTCATAACTTTTGAATACCGTTAGCCCGGACACCCTGTATAATAATAGGCAGACGATATCTAATTAAAACGGTTTTATATGAAGTTCTTATCAGTCTTCTAAATTAAATGAATAAATTATGGCAGCACATTTATAATTAAAATCGTTTCAAACAAACTTCAGCAACGGCAAAATTTAGATCCGTGGTTGATGGGTGCTATGGAATGAGCTTTATTTGTGAAAATATGTTTTAGGGAAACATACTATGGAGAGAAATGAGTTGCTTTATTACCTGGTAGGAGAAAAATTTTAATAGAAGATTTTGGGATAGAAGACTGAGGTTTGGTTTGGAGCGATACTGTCAATTTTTGCTACACGAGGGGTAATTAGATTGGTACTCCTGCTTAAAGCCGATTCCGGACGGCTACAAACGTCTATACTAAGAATGGGACTGAGACCCACAGACTCTGATACCAAAGACCAGCGCAATAACCATTCAGCCATCGTACGGCAATAGAACATTTTGAATTTTATTTTTAAAAATGTAACATTCGCATGTTAAGGCGTAATGGAAATAGTCTCATTTCGTGATACAGAGATTGTTCAGTATGTAACTGTGGCGGAGTCCACGGCATTAGACGGCAAAAAATAGGATATGAGTTGGAAAACTGGCGTGGGACGAAAGATAATTGGAAAGATACAAGACACATAAGAGGTAAAATTAGAGGATGCAAGACTTAGGCAAGGAAAAAGGGTGAAGAATTTATGATGGCAATAAACCAATAAAAGCAAAAATCCTTAAGTTTAGGCTATAAAAGTATCAATGAGCCGGAGAGGAGAAATCTGGGGAAAATATGAAAAGTGGGGAGCATATTAATGAGATACGCCCATGACTCGCAATGGCTGAAAAGAAGTATAAGATGGAAACCACAAGCGAATAAAAGGGGGTGTAGAACAAGATTAAATGGAAAAAACAATAGGAAATCAAAGTAGAAAGAACGTAGATATTAAGAAAATGAATATATACTGAAGGAAAAGATGAGAGACAGAGCTAGCCAGATAACAAGAGATCTTGAAGTTAGCTGCATATAGAAAAATAGCGCTCAGATCAGAGACTCTCGACGACGTTGCCAGTTATAACTCGTGGGGTAAAACGCAAGTGAATCGTTGAGAGTTGGATGCTAGTAAAGATGATCTGATATAAAATTGGAGTCGAGACATGTGTAGCCAACGGTGACACTGGATCGCAAGTCGAAACCCCTTGAGCCGATATTAGATGAATAAGAAGGAGACGTGACGTATTCATGCCCAAGAAGAATAACTGCATCCCTTTAGAAACAGACGCATCCGATGACCCCGCCACAGATGAATGACTGGCAGTCAACAATCAACAGACTTCATTTCGACCCGTGAATCTGATGATAATGATGCCCCACGACAGTTTACTCAAACTATAGAACGTCCAACGCAACGTTAAAGAAAGCCCACGACGAGTGGTGATTCTTGTTCGGCAGTAATTAGAGTATACGCCAAATAGAGGTACGCTCTTTCGATTTCCAATTGGTCAGTGCCAATGCTTCCTTGTCAAAATTTAAGTAAATTTGAGAGTGATAATTTGAGTATAGATAGATATTGAGGGGATATTGCGTACTGAATTTAGGCTGTTAATAACTTAGAACAAGTAATGTTATATGATTAATTGAAGGAGTTTTTAATATGATGGTTAGCAATTAATTGAGCTGTATTTATATGAGTAATATGCATAATAATAGAGTAATTATGAGTGATGAATTAAATATTATTAGTGTATTTATGTGATCAATACTAATATTAATGAAGTAGAATAATTGACAGTGTTATGAATGTATATCTGTATATATATATATATATATATATATATATATATATATATATATATATATATATATATATATATATGTTCGTATATCAATAAACCGATTTATTATTCTATACCAGAGTAATGTTTGTTCAAATAACATAATTTCAAAATATATCCAATATACGACAACACCATTACTGTAACTTCCAAAAAGACCCTGTTCACAGAGAATCCACCAACTTTAACGTTAAACATTTCGTTGGTGCTGATTGATTAAACGGGTCAATGATTGGTATATGATTGGTTAATTAATTTTAAGCTGGCTCTGATGGATTCTATGTCAACAGATCCTAATTCAAGTAAATGCAAAATTTGTAACAACAAAATTTTGTAAGGTAACGAATTATTTTACTTCATGTTATGTTATTTTTCTCACCATAGCGCGTGCTTTATTTTAACTTAATTGGCTTTTCTGTGTCAGAAATAAATAACTTCTTGATGATAGTATAATAAAAGGATGACTACATGTTTGAGGTATTGAATCCAAATTAACGCCCCTCCGGTTAAAGTAAATAACCGTTTAAGTTAAATAATTCAAAGAAGATACAAACGCGAAGGCAAATGAGCAGCGCTTTTCTACTTTAATGGAAAACCTGTAGATAACATACGCGACAGTCAAACCGGAGACGACACGAGGCGAGGCCGGATGATGATTAAGTACGAACGGAAAAATTGAAGAAGTAAAGTTCAGTCTGTCGTTCTGTTCGAGTACAACAGTTGGGCGTTGCCAAGCTCATCGAAGGCGTTTTGTAGTTAGTTATCGTTCCACGACCTGGGGATCCCCTCTCCAGTAGTTGAAAGGTAAGACAGAAAGGTTCGTGGAGCGAATTTACAAGTGGTGGCATGGCAAATTTTCTGGCAGGGTTTCTGAGGTGTGCGTGCTGTAACTACCGGGATTAACAAATGCGTTAATTTTCACGATGCCTGCTAGTAAAGAGTACTGTGATTATTCTGCCTAATTGTAATTGCAAATAAATGAAATTCAGTTTTGTATATATAACAAAAAGACAAATTTTTAAAAACTGAGCTTCACACTGACACTCGAACTAAAAGAAAAATCTCACAATTAAAGATTAGGATTCTAGTAAGGAAATTTAAAAGTGTTGAAATGTTTAAAAATAGACGTCGTATAAATTTTGGACTTAGAAATCGTTTAAGTGTAGGTCGTAAAGCTGATTTGTGAAATGGCTTGATTTTCTTTTTGTCAGTTAGTATTTTGAGCGGTTAAGATATGGAGCCTGAATTCGTAGCTAAGATGCCGACAATGCTAACAGCAATACAGCTCACATTCAAATAAGTTTAATTAAGTTATATATGTGTGTGTGTGAATGTATATGTATGTATGTATGTATAAACGCCTATATTGTGCAATATTGCGACTCTTAGTTTACTCAACAAAAAAAGTCTAGTTTTAAGCGTAAAGTTGGCAGCCAATTATGCATGTGTGAGCCAATATTACCTATTTTTATAACACCAAACATTCATTCGTTCTAAAAACTTGCTTCTACTTCATTCTGCTCAGACGGAACCCGCTTGTTCATTTTAAAATGGTTCGTCTTTTCCATATAGTTAGATCTGCATTTCTGTGTGATTGCACAAATACCTCTATATCGCCACATATACCAATAAAGCAAATTTATGGCTTACGTCATAATACCCAAACACCAAAGCATCGTTAACCTCTACTTATGTCCTAACACAGAGGAGAACAATGTTGCTAGAAAACCTGGATCGAAGAAATTGCAAACAGGAGAATGAACTTAATCAAAAATGATTAGAAAAAAAATGTATCTATAAAAGAGGAATGATGTTTTGACTTACTCCCATTGGTGGGAACGTTCTAGACAAGGATCATTGACAGCTGCGAAAGGGGGAATGCCACTCCGGTGTTTTTATGACACCATAAGTGTTGCAGTTCCACTAAGCCAGGTTTCAACACAATTTTGACTAAGCACCAACAGGCCGAAATCAGGTGTTCGTACCCTCTTCCCACCCATATACCAAATGGAAGGACATTCCAGCTCACAGCTTTTACATGTCCATGCTCGGCGTTGACGTGAAATTTATGAAAGTTTTAAAATATAGGTTTCAAAACACTGAATGAAATATTTTCTGTTTTTAAAATTTTATTTTTTAAAGACGAGATATTGTTAACTTAATTTAAACTCTTACTTATCTGAAACATTTGACTTATATTAAAGAGATACCAACAATTCAAAATTATCAAAATCATATTTTCAATTGTTGAAAAAAAGCAGATAGTCTTCGTCGTTTCTTTCGAGTTTCATTAACGATCACATTTTCTCTCGTAAGTAAAATTATTCATGACAGAAATGTCAAAGGTTTTTATGTGGCCGCTCCATCGAATGCCCCATAATGAGAAGTAATACCCTAGAGAAGTAATAACAAATGATTCATTTGAAATGTTCGTTATCTTGTACTAAAAATAATGATCGATTATTCACCCACAGAACTGGGAAGAATTGCAAATAATTGAGAAGCCATACATCACTGTTAATTACCCGTCTCTGTACTTACAACCATTTTGACATTAACGAGGATAGTGATTATAAAGAATTTTTGCTTATTTCTGCAGCATCTTTTAGGTGGTATTATTTATTGATTTTTAAATTATACAAATTTTAATTCGATGCAATTGTTGCGTTTATAGTTCAATAAATAAAATCGCACATACGCCCGGTAATAGCTTTTATGTTTCAATGAATAAAAACGGATATAATCTGGTAGGTGCTTTTATAGTTCAATAAATAAAAACGTACATGAATTGATAATTGTGCTTATGGTTCAATAAAAAGAGTACATTATTGATAATTGCATTTCTACAATATTTAAATAATTTTTCTTTCAATTTTTTGCTGATTTCTACAATATATTTTAGGTGATATTATTTATTGATTTTTATATTATACAAATTTTAATTCTCTGCAATTGTTGCGTGTATAGTTCAATAAATAAAATCGTACATAAGCCCGGTAATAGCTTTTATGGTTCAATGAATAAAAACGGATATAATCTGGTAGGTGCGTTTATAGTTCAATAAATTGATAATTGTGTTTATGGTTCAATAAAAAGCGTACATTATTGATAATTGCATTTCTACAATATTTAAATAATTTTGTTTTCAATTTTTTTAAATTTTTGCTGATTTCTACAGTATATTTTAGGTGGTATTATTAATTGATTTTTATATTATACAAATTTTAATTCTCTGCAATTGTTGCGTTTATAGTTAAATAAATATAAATGTGTATGTAATGGGAATTGCGTTTGTATTTCAATAAATAAAAACGTAAATAAATTGATAATTGCATTTATAATTCAATAAAAATAGGCGTACATTACTGATAATTGCATTTATACAATATTTAAATCATTTTTTTCCAATTTTTTGCGGATTTCTACAATATCTTTAAGATGTATTATTTATTGATTTTTATATTACACAAGTTTTAATTCTCTGCAATTTTTGCGTTTAGTACATAGTTGAATAAATAAAAACGTGTATGAGTTGGTAATTGCGTTTATAGTTCAATAAATAAAAAGTACATAAATTGATAATGCGTTTATAGTTCAATAAACAAAAACATACATAAATTTAACCTGTAGTTTGGAAAAAGAAACTAATTCGAAAACTGTATTGGGGAGAAATTAAAATAAAACTTCATACTTTTCTTATATATCAACATTTCTTAACAAAACTTTTATAAGATTCTTTACATTCATCCATTATTCCAGTACTCTGGACAGGTCAATTGGATTGTCCTTAAATAAACTATACGGTACTAAAAATCATAGATTTGTTCCCTTCTTCAAACTGATTATGAAATGGACATAAAAATCAATAATTAAAAAATAGGAAACTTTTTATTTATAAAAATTTTGTAAACATTTGTAATAAATTATGAAAATCATTACTAATCATCACTTTCATCGTCATAACATGCAGTGCTCGTAGTAGTTGGTCTCTTCAAAACTTCTTCATAAAATGGTTTGTACTCATGTGGAATGTGAGTATTTTTTTTCCTTTTGGCTAATGTCCCTGGAGCTGACGACTGCTACACCCCAGTCCGGTGTACATATGAATAGAAGGAAATAGAAGCACAAATCACACAAGAATTTTTATTAACAAACGATGACACTAGCAATGTGTTGAGCCCCCTTTCTAGACGGGACTACGTTTGCAGGCGGTAGACAGACCGATTCCCCAGTAAACAACAAAGTATTATGCGGGAATCGAACCCGCGCCCCCAGAGTGATAGTCTGATGACTTAAACACTTAACCACTGGGCGACGAGGAACTATCTTGCCAACTTCCTTGATCTTCTTGTCTTGTATTGGAATTTTTTCATTGTAAGCTTCTCTGTTGAAATCTGGGGTATTCCTGTGTTTGACTTTTTGAGCGAAAATTTCTTTCACCAAACCATGAATGAACTCAAATATTGTTAGGTAACCTTTTGGTAAGGAGAATTCTAACTGTCTGTATTTGGAAATAGAAAATTTATAATTTTCCATGGACTTTCCCAAACTTTTGTAGATCTTAGGCCACTAGTTCTGGAAGTCTATGATATTTTCTGGGGAGATTGAGTAGCATTGAATCCTTTCTTCATAGAGGATTGAATCAAATCAATGTATTGTTGCGGTGTGTAAATTATATTCATTCGTCTGATTTCCCTTTTAGCAATCCCGAAATTTCGATCACATTGCAGGAAGGAGTGCCCTCGGACAAGGAAGTATTCATATATTTTTCTAAATCACCCGGTATCAACCAACGCAAGAAAAAGGCGCACTAGAGTGTTGTTGTGGTTTTAGACTCCGCAGGCTTCATTGAAAACGGCAAGCTCTTTAACCTTGGGATCTATATTTTAAATTTTCAACCACACCATGCTACAAACTTAATCAGGTCCACGTTTAGCTTCTCACTCTGGATTAACGAACAAATTGGCAGAATCTGTTTTCATATCGTGTATGCAGAACCCATATAGAAGAGTTTCAGCTGTAAAACAGCCCGACGACGGTGACAGTCTGACAAAGCAAAACACATACCGGTATATGCTCCCATCTTCAAACTGTCAAATATTGTGAGGCCCGATTACACCAGTACGTGAGGGATTTTCGTTTCTTTTTTACAGCTTACTAGAAGTGTCAATATGTAAATAACAGTTTTGCTAAAAAAAAATCAAATTTTTGGCGCTTGTTCCCTTCTTCAAACTGCAGGTTCAATTGATATTTGAATGAGTCTTTAAAAAAAAGCGTGCATAAATTGATAATCACGCTTATATTTCAATAAATAAATAGTGCATAATCTTATAATTACATTTATAGTTTATTAAGGAAGAACGTACATAAATTGATTATTGCATTTATAGTTCGATAAATAAGCGTACATTCTGTACATAAATAGATTATGTACTTGTTGCGTTTCTTGTTTGACGATATTAGTGAATAATGACACCAGATGACAGCAAGACAAGTTTATTTTGTTTTTTAGACTTAAATATATGACAAATATAACAAACAATCACTCGGAACTTTAGCTAAGTTCATATAAAGACTTCACATTTGTGATGACACAGAGGCACGATAACAGGCCTCACAGTTCATATAGAGCACCTGAGCTTCAAATGAAAAATCAGTATTATGCTCACTATTTTGTGAACTTTAAGTAAAAACGCTCGATTTAATAAAGAACTCGATTTGACAAAAATGAATATGCATAAACATAAAGTTAACAATGAATGTGATTATTTCATGAGATATTTACAAAGGATACAAAATGCGTAGTAAAATGAAACTGGGATTCAGTTGGAGGATGGTAACAATAGAGCAGCACGACTTTAAAGCTAGGCTCTATCGAAAACGATTTTGCTTCAATAACTCGTCCAGCGTCTACGAAGCTGCCGACGAATCGCGTGCACAAGGGAAAACCCAAGGGACGTTCTCTTCTTCGGTAGCCGTACATAATAGCAAGTTGATTGCCACAGTTTTTTTATTATTATACTTCATTACATTTTAACATTTCCTTATTATACTCATTGGTACTAAAGGTTATATTTTAATATTTTTTAATAAATAGTTATTAAATGTTAAGTACAGCCGTTGGAAGGTTTTTGTTTGGCTTTGCGGGCCAGAGATGCCAAAAGAATGGAACCCGTGCTCTGCAGCTACATGAGAAGTTCAATTAAAGACACATCAACGTCCGATTTAATTCCGAATTAATCGTGAAAGCGGTGGCGTCAAATTATCAAAATTAACGATTTTCCCGCTTCCGATCGAACAAACTTGGAGCTTTCAGGACATCTCACGTGCCCCTCACGCGTCGGGTGTCGCATGCAGCAAGGATAATCGAATTTGCAAGAATTTTTAATTCCCGAGGAGAACAGGTCGATGCGGTTTCCTCCACGTCCGCGAAACTAGCGATCTCCCCGTATGACGTAATACCACGGAAGACTCATGAGAGTCCTTCCTAAAGCTTTTTATAGTCCGAGAGAACTATACTCTACCAAATGCATCCCAAAAACCAACACGGGGACTCAAGTTACTCGAGAAAGAGATGAAGTCATACAAACCACCGTACCACTTTATCGTTTTTTTCGGCACCTGACTGGCAAAAAGTAGCACTAGAGACGCCTCTAATTCATGCTAAAGGTTTATTTCTCCAATAGTCCTCTTCCCAGTTAGTTGAAAACACGGCAGTGATTCCGAATTAATCGTGAAAGCGGTGACGTCACGCTATAGAAATTACCGATTTGTCCCTGCCAATCGAAGAAAAAGGAGCTTTCTGGACGATCCCCCGTGCCCCTGTCTCACCGAGTGTCGCATAGCAGCAAGAATATGCGAATTTGTGATATTTCTAAAATCCCGAGGAGATCAGTGAGATACGGTCCCCGCCACTTCCGCGAAGCCAGCGATCTCGCCGTATGACGTCATACCGCTGAAAATTCCCGAATGTCCAGGTTTCAAGTTATTTGAGAAAACGATGACGTCAGAGAAACTGCAGTACCAGTTTATCGTATATTCTGCCACATTATTGGCAAAAAGTAGCACTGCAGACACCTCAAATTCATGACAAAGACTTTTTTTATTCCAAAAGACCTTTTCCCAAAAAGCCAAAAATACAGCTTTGGCATCCGAAAAATTAACACGCGGGCACAGGTTTCAAGAAACTGGGTATGATGTTTGAAATTCAGTCTACCAGTATGACGTTTATACACTTTATACCAGTGTGACGTAATATTATATTTTCTTGGTTCCTGCAGCTGCAATTGTTTGCGTGCTTGATATTATATTTTGTGTTATTGATACTTTACTATAACTGAAGATGGCAACTTCTTTAGATACTTCAGTCAATATGATAGAATACGTTTTTAAGTTGTAATTGCGCTTATGCGTTGATATGTTGTGATGTTTGAACTTCAGACAGAAGGAAGTGGAACTTCGCTGGGATTGCCGAGTAGGGCATCTCAGTCCGTTGTGATATATTTTGTTCTTCTAATTCTCAATAAATGTTCATGTTGTTCAACACCTGGAAATCATTAATTCAAAAGATCCAAACGCCACGCCGGGGTATTATAAGCTGTATCTATCTAAAAAAATGTCCAGGATTTCATAAACATGTCCTATTCATGACGTCTCTTTTGGGAAGTGCGCACATTTGCTCGAACCTTTTTTCCTCGTATAAAGCATTCAAAAAGTTAAAACAGAACACAAAATTCAGACCAGCATCTTGAAAATGCTCACAACCTCTATCAAACCAGATGCGCTTCTATCAATAAAACAGGCTCAGTGTTCACATTGAAGAAGACATGTCCTTATTATTTTTTTTAATGTAAATGTTTTAACGACCTCTAAAAAATTTACAGATCTGCATTCGGCCGTCTTTTATAAATTTGGAGATTGTTCTAGAAATGAAAACTTCCAGAACTCAATAACAACACCACGTAGGCGAAATCTGATCGGTTCTTCGGACACCCAAAAAATAATCGCCACATTTGGCTCCAAACTCCCCAAAAGTTTTGAAAATATCACCAAAGGCTTACATATTGAAATCTAATGCTCGATAATAGTAATTAAACAGTATTTGACCCAAAATAAATATAAATTAAGGAGAAACAAAGAATATTTAGGAGTATTTGCAGCTATTTATAACAATATATTATAATTATAAATATCATGTTGTTTATGAAAATGACAATCTAGAGTACAAAAATTTATATCTTTGGGAAACTAGCAGAAATATTTCCTGTTCACCTACATGGTAGGGTACTGTAATGCTCTCGTCAATGAACGCACGATAAAAATTACATATTTACAGCCTTTACTGTATACAGAATTATTATAGAATTTATATACAATTTTAAAAATATGCATCCAAGACATTTCGGTTAACCGAGATTTAGCTCTCGAGAATCATCACCTGGTCTGCTTGATCTTCGCACACCGGAGTCGCCCTCCGAAAACGAAACACCGAACAGCGTGGTGTTCATGCAACGCCAATCGCCGAGAATCAGTTCCAGTCGCTCATTCCAATACTGAAAATGCCCGTGGGGTCTAGCGCTCTGACGACCGAAGCCCAATTTCGCACCTTACCCGAAAAGCCCGTTCTGGCCAAGAACGAGAAGTGGTTTTCCCTTACCCCTCAGAACGTCCCGAGGATTGTAGTGAAATTTGTCACGGTGGGTTGCGGCCCGAATATCAGCAGTCCCCTCCATCAGCATCAGGCCATAAAGTACTCAGGGATCGGTTCAAGACAATAAAAGACAATCGAACAGATAAGGGAACGACTCTGTGGTGACGTTGAACTGTTGGTAGAATGACCACCTATCAGGCACTAGGAGGGAGGAGGCAATGTATGAGAATTTCGGTGGGCCGTCTGGACTTCTCAATGTTCGGCCAAATAGGCCGGTTCCGGCCTTAAGAGGGTTAAGGGTTAGAATTTAAGTGTGCCCAAGGAGGTCGCAATCGACCCCTTTCTAAACAGTGGTCCCGAAAGAGCTGGGTTTCGGTGTCGTTACAGTACTCACATTTAGTTAGCCAAAATGCAATGACACTTTAAATTGTTCCAGATGTGTGTCTGTATTACTAATAAGGAAAATTAAATTAATAGAATTAAATGGTTGATACTGAAATAAGAATGTAATTTGTTCACGAAATGTGTTGATCACGAATCTTACAAAGCATTTCAAATTGTTTTAGCATGAATAAGTAATAATTACAAAATAAAAAGAACTTTTTATATACCATGTTTTTAAATTTTCTGTTGAATCATATAAACTTGACAATTCTATGTAATAATAAATACTTTTAAAAAAATTTTTTCGATGAATTATCCTATCAACTTGAAAGAAAATGAAATTAATTGGAAGTTAACTTGCATTTAACTTTTCATTCCCGTCCCGGCCGATAGATGGATGCAACAGTCTACAAAACAAAATTAACTGAAAAGGAATTCAATCCTCCTTAAAGATCGCTAAAAGTATTATAAGAATGCATTGTCATCGTGTTCTGAGCTATTCTAAGAGTTTCAAATGTCTAGCTAGTCCAGAAGTTAGTTAAAAATCGATTGCAAGATTTGTAACGGGCAAACAAACACACACACACAAACAAAGAAACAAGAAAGCGAGTTAATAAAAACATGATAATAATAAAAAGAAGTAAAATTTGGGGATCAACCTATTGTTTTTCAAATCGAAATGTCTAATGATTACTTAAACAAGTAACGAAGAAAAGGTTTTCCCATAAATTCAGCACAGTTAGATACGGGGGATCCTAGCCGGAATTTTTTCTGTTTAATTAAAATAAATATATTTATATTTCCAATTGATTTGTGACAAGAGCTTTCTAGCGTTATATTTTCTTGACTCCTAGTTTTTTTTTTTTCTACCATCGGTTAAAATTTTAATCTTGCGGCTAGATTTTTTAATAGACCATTGCGTCACGTATCGCTTATTGGTCCCTTACTGTGGGTAATATTCAGATTAATCAATATCATGCAAGAATTTTCTCACAATACCTTTAGAAAATACTCTGACTCTTCTTATATTGAAATATCAAAAACACAAAGCTTTTGATTCAATATAACCATATAATAAACATAATTTTAAAGAATTCTGTATGCATCTCGTTTCGATATAATGTGATTATTTTAATTTATGACATACTTTCCACACAATAGTATTGTAAGGTATACACAAGATTCGATTCACAAGAATCGAACTTTTGAGTGAATTAAAGAAGCTGCTTCAGATATGCTAATTTTGGCATACGCGCTTAGTATAAATACCACGCAGCGTCATTAATGAAAAAAGGAGTTGTTGTTAAGGTTGAAAAGGTGCTATCCTGCGCTAGTGCTTTACGGGCCAGAAGTTTACGTGGCAGTACTGCTGGTTTGACTTACTGTTCGTGAGTATAAAAATATATTGTCCTTAAAAGCTGTATTTACATTCCGTACAAGTAGTACGCATGCTTATTGCTGTAAAAGCCAATTATATGTGCAGCGAATTCAATAAACATTATTTCATGTATAAACTGTGTTTGTATATAATTCAAATAGAGTGCTACTTCAAATTATATACACCCAAGTCTGGGTAGAAGTGAGCATAGATTCTCTATACTGGCGCCCGAAAAATATATATACCCTGGTAGTTGGCGTTACATTTGTAACGAACAACATAATTGAAATTAAAAACTGTGTACTGTGTACGTATATTGATAAAATTGTTGCAAGTACTTATATACTATTTAAAAAAAATGAGTGTTGTAGAACAAAATCCTGCTGGAAATTTTCCTCGGGTAATTATGGTTCAGCAAATTGCGCCATTCGAAGCCACCTTCAATGGCGGCCCCTCAAGCCAATTCCTAAAGAAAATTGAGCATTACTTTCAGCAACAATGCACCCCAGAGGGGGATAAACTTAAAATTGCTCTAGCCGCTTTAAGAGGTAGTGCATATCAGTGGTACACGTGTATGCAAAGCAGTAATCTGATTTTTGACTATTCGTCATTCAAGCAACAGTTTCTTAGTGTTTTTCCAAAGACCTTTAATCAAAGTGAAATTGAAGCGGAAATTTATTCGCTAAGGCAACGTGAAGGTCAGTCTGCGTTAGATTTTGCTACGGAAAAGATTTCCAAGTGTGAGGAATATTTAGAAGAGTTGACGGAAGCGATAATCTTAAAAATAGTTATCCAACGTTTGAAGCCAAGTGTTCAAGATTTTTTAGATAATCAAACAATTACAAGCAAGGTTACCCTCCTTCAAGCTTTAGCTAAATATGACAATAGACATTTCTTCGCTACCCCTCACCGTCATTCAGGTACGAGAAGTTTTATACAGCCGCGCCAAAATTTTTCGCGAGTTTCAAACCAGCAGCGTAAGCAGTACCGCAGGCAAAATAATAGAAGCGCACGGCGTTATAATGAAATTAGTGCACTTAAAGAAAATAATAGGGAAGCACCTTACTTGCACTGGCAAGTTGATTCACATGATATGGTTCAACCTGTTAAAACTGTTTGGTCAAATGTATTATTTTGTCCGAGCAGTAATCATTATTTTGAGAATAGTGAAAGTCAGGGTATTTTTGTGGCTTATAAAGAAAGTGAGTCTAGCTGGAATGATGAGGTAATTCCAGTACAAATTTCTGAAAATAGTGCCGATACTAATGCTAGTGGTTTAGAAAATAAATCATCGGACACTTCTATTAATGCTATACCTGATATTATTAATGCTATACCTGATATTATTGATGCTATACCTGATATTTTAGATGATATTCACACATCTGTTAATGAAGGAAATTTAGTAGATGACGAAGTATGCGTTACGGAAGTTAGTGAATACTTAAAAGTTGACGACAATAAAAATTCTTTAAACGATAGTAGGAACTTGCTAGGTGATGATATTATTTCAAGTTTCCAGCCGAATGGGGATTGTGTAGGCCAGGTTGATAATATGGTTTTAAATAAAGTACATGAAAACCAGACTGAGAATCAGGATGAAAAGTTGACACAGAGTTATACTGTAGGTAGTTTAGCTCATGCTTCGGAAGTTATAGAGAAAGTTTGCAATAAAACGCACGAGTACGAAAAGCTTAATCTTCCTAAAACTGAAGCAGTGTTAAAGAATTTAAATGATAACGATTCTGATATCGCAAGTTTCAAAGAGACTTTTTCGTCAAAAGAGGATAAAACTAAATTTAAGGGGGATAAAAAACGTGAAAAAGCGCCTTCAGGTTCCAGCATTAAAATTGCTAATACTGAAGTAATTAAGGAGGTAAACAAGAAGTCGTATAAGCACAAATACGAAAAGCAGAGTCAGGTTGTGAAAAAAATAGAATCTGCATTAAAATCTAATGTCTATACTCTAAAAGGTACGGAGAAAAGTAAAGTGTGCACTACAAAACCTCCATCTAAGGATGAACGTGGCACACATAAGGTACACAAGGTTATAAAAAGGAAGAATGACAATTTTAAAGCTCCTTTGCATAAGTACAGGGAACGCAAGATATCAGCCGCCCAGCAAGGTTGGCCTCCTCCCAAGAGACCTCCTGTCCATCGTCAAGCCGGACCAGCGCCTCAGGACCAACGCCCTACTGCACGAAGGATGCCCACACGGTCAACGAACCCCTTTACTAGGACTGCGACCATCAAGAGAGGTTCAGCGGATTGGACAAACTGGTGCAGTGAAGTTGCTGCATTCATGAGGAACAAGTCTTGTATCAACTTTCTTATTCTAACTCCCACCCTTTAATAAAATCGAACCAAATTGGTTTGAAGTTCCCCAGTGTATATACTGTGTAAACATTTTGAGGGGAAGTGGTGAGGCACTGAAAAAAAACGGTATACTGTTTTATAAATTTTTGAAGGGGACATGTAGTGAAAAAAAAATACATACTAACTACAGATAACAAACAACTAACATACTAACTTCGCAAATCATAACACATGTACATTATAAATTGGGGGAGAGCAGATACAGTCAAGAAATGTCATGCTGTGCAATTGTGTTGTCACTTTTAATTAAAATAGATATTTTAGGGCGCAGTTGGCCAGCCCAGTATCCGCAACTCTGCAAATCCACTGTGTAATGGTGTCACCTGGACCCTTCGGGGTTAGTTTTGTAAAATGGTAGTGGCGTTTTTCCCCCACACAACGTGTGGAAGGTTTTTTGGCTTTGCCACCCATTATGTAAAAAGTCAGACCAGCACGCGTTTTCAATTAGTTAACTGAAGCCGTTCAGACCTCAGTTACCTAATTTTTTTTTCGAGGGAGGCCAGTGTAAGGTATACACAAGATTCGATTCACAAGAATCGAACTTTTGAGTGAATTAAAGAAGCTGCTTCAGATATGCTAATTTTGGCATACGCGCTTAGTATAAATACCACGCAGCGTCATTAATGAAAAAAGGAGTTGTTGTTAAGGTTGAAAAGGTGTTATCCTGCGCTAGTGCTTTACGGGCCAGAAGTTTACGTGGCAGTACTGCTGGTTTGACTTACTGTTCGTGAGTATAAAAATATATTGTCCTTAAAAGCTGTATTTACATTCCGTACAAGTAGTACGCATGCTTATTGCTGTAAAAGCCAATTATATGTGCAGCGAATTCAATAAACATTATTTCATGTATAAACTGTGTTTGTATATAATTCAAATAGAGTGCTACTTCAAATTATATACACCCAAGTCTGGGTAGAAGTGAGCATAGATTCTCTATAGTATCATACTTAATTTTTATTGTAAATGATTACTGAATTTACAAAGAAAAGCTATCATTTAAATCACCCTTTGAAATATTGAAATAACTAATAATAATGCATTTGAAAGTAAAATATAACCTCAGTGATATTTATATTAAAATCACATTCATATTGTTTTTTAATATTTGTATTAATTATTAATTTTAAATAACTCAGTTGATTAGACGTGTGCATGTAAATCTTTAAACATACAAAGAACCTGAAATTTACAATTCTTTGAAAATGCAATTTTGAAATTTAAGTTTATGTAGGTACTGATTTGTTAAGTAAAGTGTAATGTCACTCGTGGAAACTGCTTATTATGAATATGTTTCTAAATCTCAGTAAGTTCCAATTAGCTAAGCGCTTAGTACTATACTTAGGCACCTGGTTATGCATTTCAGTAGTCCACTATCCAATTAAGGAAATTTGAATTTTACTTTATCTATATTTTACTCGATTTTAAACCAGCTAAATTTATTCTGTTGTAAACTCCTGATTTTCGAATTGAAGATTATTCATGCATCGCCACAATAAAAGTTTGCAGATAAAGTGCCAAATTGTCATGAGCAATATCCATCCGTCTCTCTTATCATCATTCTCCTTTTGCCATTCTAATGGCATTATGAAGGGAAGGGACAGAATGAGTCAGTTTCAAGAATAATGTTTTGCATGGAGTAATGAGAACAACACGAATTCTTTTTTATTCTGGCATTCTTCCATTTAGTTATTTTCATGTCATCAGGTGACTATGTATAATTGTCAGCTAGCGGAAATTTGAATTTTACTTAATCTACCTATTATGAGATTTTAGAAAATAATTAAGTTTGGTCTGTCATAAAGTCGAACTCCCTATTTTGCAATCATGTATTATCAATGCATCGCCAGAGTAAAAGGTTGCAGATAAAGTGCCAAAGTGTCATGAGCAATATTCATCCGTCTCTCTTATCATCATTCTCTTTTTGTCATTGTAATTTCAGTTAGAAAGGAAAGGACAGAATGAGTGATTGTTTCAGGAATAATGTTTTGCATGGATTAATGAGAACAACACTAAATTTTTGTTCTCGCATTCCCCCATTTAGTTATTTTCATGTCATCAGGTGACTATGTATAAATGCCAGATAACGGAAATTTGAATTTTACTTAATCTACCTTTTATGCGATTTTAGAAAATAGTTAAGTGTGTTCTGTCATAAAGTCGAACTCCCTATTTTCCAATTATGTATTATCCTTGCATCACCAGATAAAAAGGTTGCAGATAAAGTGCCAAAGTGTCATGAGCAATATTCATCAGTCTCTCTTATCATCATTCTCTTTTCGTCATTCTAATTCCAGTTTGAAGGGAAAGGATAGAGCGAGTCAATATTCAGGGGATAATGTTTTGCATGGAGTAATGACGTTAACACAGAAATATTATCTGGCATTCTTCTTTGATTTGATAAAGATGTAATAATACAGGAATGCTGTTAACAAGTTCTGAATACATTCGTGCTGCCAAAATATTCTGTAGTATAAAAGTAATGCGTTGTAATAAAATTCAGAAAGCTCTACAATCAATGTAAAAAATTGTATGTCTGTTATTATTATTCAAAGTTTTTTTTTGTTTGCGTGTTTGTGTGTAAATGATAAAGAGCTAATAATTATGAAATGTTGTGAAAATGTCCAGAAATTATTCGTAATGTGATACCAGTCTGAAATAGAAAATCAGTACATTGTAATAAAATACAGAAAAAGGTTCTACGATTAATGTATTGAAATCCCCCAGAGATTTAATCAATAGTTTTCCACGATCCTTAGCCTCCTGCATTCAAAATGATATATAGTTCGTACGAATTAAAGCTTTTGTAACTCACCGCTTTTAACATAATACTATTAATCCCGATTTCAATTAATTATATTTAAATATCGTTTTCAACTAGAAAGTTATTGAAAAGTAATAAGTCCTTCAATAAATATCATTAGTCTTGTCTCACGTACATGCAAAATCCTAGTTTCGTCTGCGTGAATTATGGTTGAAACTTTCTGACAATATCGATATTTTCCAATACATTTTTGCTAGGTATGGCTTTATCGTTATTTACACAAGCACAACTTTAAGTTCAATATGTAACTCACAGTTTGAGCTGAAACATTTTTTTTCATTTTACTTGTCGCTGATCGAACAAAGGAGTAAATTTTTCTGTTCGATAAATTAATTTATATCAAAATTCTAAAGATAGTTCGATAATTACATTACTTCAGCAAGAATAAGCAGATAATAATCAGGAACTGAAATTTGAATTTTAAAATATTCGAAAGTAATTCATTGATCTCTAATAAGTACTGCAATTACATAGATTTAAGGGGATCCAGGACACAAAATTCTTCGAATTTTCTAAAAAAAATTATTGCATTGATTATTTTTTGTTCTTTTACGCTTAAAATGACGTTTAAATCATGTTTCTATCTTAATTAGAACAGGATAAATTATTATTTTTTTTGCAACATTCTAATAGTAGCCAATCGTTGTTTAAACCTGTAAGTGCGTTTTTCTAAATGATAGGTTTTTTCCCAGTTTCTCGTCTTTAAATTGTTATAAGTCAAGAATCGTTAAAGATAAATGGTTGAAACTTGGAACATGTATTTTTCAACTATTTTACTTTAATTTTAATTCAGCAAATTTGAAAAAATATTTACTTGTTAAAATATGATTTTTTAAAAATAAGTTACATATTTTTTTTTGTAGTTTTTAATCTAAATACTTTTAATTTCTTTAAAAATTAATATTTTAAAAAATGCTGAATCAAAATTAAAACATATATATTTCTGTTTAACTAAATGAAAAAAATTTGAAATTCGACAATTAATATTTCGAGTTATAAAGATTTTAAATTACTTCACTTTTATTAAAAATTTTAAATTTAAAAATTTTTTTAAAACTTTTTGAGAAATTTTATGATGTGATTTTGTTTACAAATTATATGGTTGACCATCACAAAAAAATTCAAAATTTTAACTCAATAAATATTTTTTTTAAATGTGTCCCGGACCCCCTTAAACCTCAAACAGTACGGTGGGGGTCGGATTCGACCCAAGGGTGTGTTTTCCCCCTCTCATTGCAAGAGATCAAAGTTGACAAGGAACACTACCAGGCAGTCTTTCAATAGGTGTTGGAGCGTTTGGAGTTATCCATTTGCAGTACATACAAGTGTCTTCGTTAAAAAAAATTATTCATGATCACGTCATTTTTTTAAAAACTTTTTAATTTTTTTATCGAAGGCTAAAAATGTCATATTTTTTGAAAATTTTTCTTCTTGGAAATTTGCTTTCACTAACTTTTAAAACTAGGTATATAGTAACTAAATTACATATTAGACAGAATATATACACCATTCTATGTAAACACCAGAGAGATTTTCTTTCTTTCGCAAAATTACTATTCTTTGGTCATTTTTCCCACAAAAAGGTTTTTATTTCATGAAAAATATTATCAATATATGTTATTATACAACAAAAATGCTTATTTGTACTTATTTCTACCAAAATCCTCATCAAAAGAGAGATCGGATCCGACCCGACTGTACCATCTATCTCGTCATAAACCACTGTACCGTTTGATTCTTAATACAGGAGGCAGCTTGGGTTCCATTAGCATATGGTCAAAAATTTTATAGATAAATATACACTAAGACGTCAGCGATATTAAATATGTACCATAAGGGTCAAATATGTACACACCAAACATTCATAGGTACGTATTAAGTTTCCCCAGTTGGTTGAAACAAAACGGCCGTCATCTGAGGTTATAGTTTTCGAAGGCTTTTCCATGAAAACTCGAATATGTTGTAATAAATATTTGTAAATAGTCATTATTTATTCTTAATTATGTTTATTTTGTATTAAATAATGTTTCTTTACTGTTATTGAGATTTACATTTCAATATGGGAGACTTCGGTGATGATCTCGAGAATTTTTGCGTTCTTGAAGACCAATTAAGTGACGTTGTGGTTTTCCGGAGAACCAATGAGATCTCACATAGGTGCCGTGGTTATCGAGTTTTGGAATTTTTTATTTACAGAAAAATCGGAAATGTCGTTAAAGGAACTCACGTTCAGCTTCTAAATTTCAGATGCATTCACTTCTCTGTTGTTGCGCGACTGTATTGTTTTAAATCGGAAGCTTTTTTGTTAATCTTTGATGTAGTCTAGTGGGACTGCTTGTTATATTTGTCATCTGACTAAAAAGAAAATAAACTTGTGTCGCTGTCATCTCTTGTTGTCCTCCACTAATGTCGACATACAAGAAACTCAACAATATTTTCTTATTCAGGACTTATGAGTGTCATTTTTCTTTTCTACGACAAAAATGTACAACCTTTGATGTTATTCAACTATGTTTATTATTTAAGGCAAAAAATTTCCATCTATTTACTGAAAGAAGGTATGAAAGAATAGTCTCTCATTTCTAACTTCTAATTATTTTCTACTATTCGAAATGGATTTTAGAATTATCCCTATGTAGTTTAAGTACTAAGGTGATAAAATTTAACACTTAAAAATACTTTTTTTTCAAATTTCATGACTATTAGCTGAACATATTTTTTAATCATCTAAATCAGGGGTTCTCAACCTTTTTCCTATATCGACACCTTTTAAAAGAATGATTTTCTTCACCGACCCCCTCATGTTTTTCTCTATAATATACAGCCTACAGCATAATTATAATACTAATAATTGCACATAAAACACTTAATTATAACACTTTGACTAGAAATATGAACAAACAATTAGAAAAAAGGGGTCCATTAGGTTTATGTTTTATTATTTTTGTACTATTTTCATTTTTAATTTCACAAATATAAACAGGATTTCAGAAACACAGATTGAACAAACATCACCAAAAAGCAACAATTTCACAAACATAACCAAAATGAAAAGCGAAACTGGTTCTGATTGCTTGCATCGGGAGGACCCATGAGCTGTTTAAGGTCTAGTGGATTTCCCCAGTTCTACCCAGTGTTGGTACACAAATAAAAGCCGACTGCGGCATTGGAGGCATATACCAAAGCGACATGACATTCGACTTTAGATGCGTGGATCAGTTAGCCCTATGCAAATCTGTATTTCTACATATTAAAACGGAAATTACTATCGAATAATTACTTTCCTAAAAAATTAAATTAAATTTTAAAACATAAAATTTATCATAGACCCCTAGTAGACCCCTGGAATACTATAGACTCTTTTTAAACTTCCATCGACCCCCAGGGGGTTAACCTGGACCCTGTTTGGAATCCCTTATCTAAATGAAAAAGTTTAAATAAAAATGAAGTAGCGTTTTTAATCAGTGTATCTAGAAGTTGTCTTTCAAAATTACATAAATATCATGATATATTTTTGAAAGAAATAATTTACTGCTTTCAGTTGCTACGCTAACAAAGTTTAAACCATTTCTTGTATTTTCCTTTAAATCCCTTGTTTTTAAGGTCAAGAAATATGTTTTTAAAATTTTACATATTTTAAATTTTGTTAGTAATGGCTCTATTGTCTTATACATTAAAAAACCAAGATTTTAACTGGATTACCTTTATGTTGGTTGTCATTTACATGATTGTTCAGCAACTTTCTACGACACTGTTAAGCAATCATAAATACATTTCCAGCGGTAAAATATTTCCTGACAAAGTTTCTACTGTAAACATTTCACTTCTGACATGGACATAAATTACACTGTCAAATGTATAAATAAAAACAGATCTGAATTTCGGATATTTTAGCGAAGGAAGCAAAGGAGAAATGTCAATTTAAGTAAAGTTTTCCAACACACTTTTCTTCGGTTCTTACTTTTATTTCCTCTCCGAAGCTGACAAGAATATTTTCCGGCTTTTAAGTCATGTCGCAGCTAAATTTATTGCTCAGAAATCCTGTTCTCAACATTAACGCTTGAAATATAAGGAAAAAAGGAAAACGTATTTGATGAGAAAGATTGAAAACTCGGATATAAATCAGAAACCGTTCCGAATAAGAACTAATGTGGAAATTGCTACAATCTACAGTAATAAAGAACAAACTTCTACATACTTTTCTACCTGTCTGTTAGAATATATATATATATATATATATATATATATATATATATATATATATATTATGGTGTCAAAGAATTGGTATACAAAGAATTTTTTTTCGAGAATTGTCGCTCTCCATGTTTTTACTGGTTTTCAACTAGAAAGTTTAAATACTGTAGGTTAAGGAGGTAGTTTGCTCCTAAAAGATTTAAAATTAATTCAAACAATATTTCTCTTTGAATTATTAACTAGATAAAATGTTAGTTACAGAAAAATATACGTAACAGAAAGAAAAATTGGCAAAAAACTGAAAATGTTTGGAAATAGTGGTTACTAGTTTTACATTCATCTGGGATTAATAAAAAAGTGTTATTTTCATTTGGTTACGTTAATTTAGATTTTGCAACAAATGATATAAGGGATAAATAAAAAGGCAGCTTGTTATCAAACCCTTTTTTCATAGAAGTGATATAAAATTTTGTACATAGTTTAACATATATTACAAATCGTTTGAATCTTTTTTCAGGAATGTAGGGGTTGATTTTCTGCTCTATTCAACTGACTGTAGTAAGTATTGCTTTTGGTCTTATTTCGCAGTTTTATTTGCATTAGTTTGAACCGTCAATCTGCTACGTCTTTAACAACTTTCAGATTTTTTACGAAAGTTTTCATGATTTTGGATTCATGGTCTTTTTCCCATGTCAATGGAGATTTTTCAACTTGTCACCATTTCGTTGAAGCCTCTCGTAAAGAAGCCATTAGTTGGGACCAACTAACTGGAAGAGTTTTGTTCCTATATTCAAATTTGGGAAAACAGGTACGCCATTTTTCATCACAATCAGTCCAGTCTTAAATTTCAGTACAGAAGAAGAATTTTTTTTCTTGTTAGTATCTGAAATCTTTTTTGAATACTGTGAGAATGGTACCGTTTGTTCGGCCAGATACCATAAAGGGTGACTGAATGATGTTAAGGCCGCCTCAGCTATTCAGGATCAATTGTTTTGTAGTTGTTCAAGCACAGCCACAAATTCTAGTCATTTGCTGAGATATCTGCTGCTTTAGGGGGCGTTAAACCTGCGTTTAATATAATATCAAGGCATTGAAAGCACAAATACGTTTCAGCTTCTCCTAATCATAATTGAGCTGCTTACTAAAAGGATACTTTTTTACTGCATAAAGAACTGTTGATGTCCATCTTGCTTTATGGAAATCTCACGGCTTTTGCCAGTGAATTTCTCGAGGGGGTTTCCCCTAATATTATTAGTAAAACCTCGGCACATTATTTGCAGTGTCCATGAGAGATGACATCAAAACATATGGAGAAAATTTATAGCTTCATCTTTTAAAGCTTTCAATGTCTTTAATATCTAGTGTGATGAACTGATCTAGGCTGTTTGAAATGTTTTGCCATTGTCCTTAGAATTCCTTGAACAATTAGTTATAAGGACTCATATAATTTCCAAAAACTGATTTTCCCACGGCAGATTCAATCAGCTCAAAAACAGGATGCCGAAAAGCAATGTAAAATACTTTTATGTTTAAAGACATTTCCAATCGTATACAAGCTCCATTTGCCCACCCATTGTTGGATGTGGTGGTATCAAAGGAAAGTCCCACGATATTTTCAGTTTTTCCCCATTGTTGAATTAATTCAAAAACTTTGTCTCCTGTGACTTCCTGTTCCATCTGGAATATCAGGAACGCCTGAAAGATTTCCTTCTTAATAATCTGGAACTCTAGATATGAGGATAGCTAGTCTTTCATCTTGTTCATAATCTCAATTTTTCATTAGTTTCCCATTCCAGTGCAATACACAATGTTTAGGTGGATTGAAATTATTTTCTATATTTTGAGCAGTTTTTGTCGTCTCCCGACTAAGGCTTAAATAATTCAGATCTACCCTTCCTCCAACAGCAATACTTGCCAAAAAAAACCGTTCTTTGGTTTAGGGAAAGTCTAAGACGATATGCTGTTTGGGTTAGATTTTCACTCTTAAACGGATTATGGGGAAGAGGCAAATTAAAATCAGAACATTTTCAGATTTATTTTCTGTCTCATTTTTTTCTTCAATAATCTCATCCTAATTTACAGAACAAAAAGCAGTCCATTGATCTTACTATAGTTTTAATTTTGCAGCTGACTGATCTCGCTTGATCTTAGCGTTAACTCTTTTCTTGTAGACTTTATCCTCTGTTCCAATCAGAACATTTTAACCTTATTTCAATGCTACTGAAAATACAAAATCCTCAGTTTTTTGCTGATTAGTTCTTAATTTATCCTTTTCAATTATTTCCTCCGCCTGTTTGTTACCAATAAAAAAGTACTCTGACAAAATATCAATGAATTTATTTTCCTTAACGAGATTAAAGGAAGAACCTTTGTGATTTTGCAATAACGTTTATCCATCGAAAAGTGAAATTATTTTACCTTTTATTTTATCTTTTCGTTGTATGGGTATTCCAGCTTTCTTCCACTGCTTTAAGACTAAATTATCTTAATACATCACTATTTTTCGCAATTAGAGACAAAGTTAATCCCTTCACTTAACTTTCAAGAAGCCAATAACTTGTTTCAGATCACAGTTTACGTGTATCACTAATACTCACTAATACTCAAATCACTAATACTCAAATTGAAGTTGCGAACTAGCAAAATAAATCAGATACAGTAAAAACTAGCACAAAAGCAATTACTATGAAATAAAACTATAAAACTAATGACTGCTCATTAATGATTTACAACGTACTATAGAAAAGATAGATCACACATCATAATTTGACCACAGCAATACCAACTCTGTATTTAACCAAGTTTCAACAAGTATCCTTCACATGTTCATTCCTCTCCGTCTCAGAAAGATAAAAATCCACGCAACTTTGAAAATGATTTTCCAACTCGGAGGTTTTGAAAATCTGACTCATATTTTTACATTTCTCAAATAAAATAACGGAAAAAAGATCAAAAACTAAACTTACTCCAGTCTCTAGAACAGAGTAGAAAATCTACACCTACATTCATGAAAAAATACTTGAACAATTCGTAATATATGTTAAACTATGTATCAGCATTTATTTCCTAAAGGAAAAAAGGTTCGATAGTAAGCTGCCTTATTATTTACTTCCTTATACTACTTGTTGCAAAAACTAAATTAACGGAACCAAATAAAAATAATAATTTTATTAATCACAGATCAGTGTAAAACTAGTAACAACTATTACCAAACATTTTCGAGTTTTGCCAATTTTTATGTTTATTACGTATATTTTTCTATAACCAACATTTGATCTATATAACGAGGATTCTCGTTATAGTCTATGTGTTAATATATTAACGTTAAGTGATGGTGATTATGAAATGAGAAATAATTTAATCGCTATAATTCCTTACTGTTAACTTTGTTAGCTTGAGCTATAAGCAGGTTAGCTTGCGAAATAGAATAGCTTAAATTTTAGATGTTCCCCAATACGTGGGAGGTCTCTGAAGTTTAGCCCTGCACCATTTTGGGTGTTCTTGGTATAACATCTGTAAATCGCCACCTGTTTTTTTATTGATTGGGAACTCTCTTAAAATTAGTTACGCTTCCTAAGAAACGCACGTTTTCAATATAATTGGATTTTTATTGTATTACCACACTTTATAAAAAGGACCGGATATTTTCCCTTCTTTGGGGTAGGAAAATTGCTGCTTAAATTGTTGTTTTGGACAATGGTATAGACTTGCCGTCCCTGTTTTCCCCGATAATATCTATTGGCGTGTTGTGTATTTCGCTGCGTGGGAAAACGTTATTATTTGAAGGGAGCTACATCCAATCAAAATTAGGCGCCTTTTTACGTCAGCTTTGGCTAGGCCAATCAGCTGTCTGCGCTCCGCTTTTCTCTCCTACTTGGCGTTGGTTTAAGTCCTTTTTTGGCGGTGAATCGCCGCTTTTTCTTCTACCGGGTACTCCGCGACGCTCGCTTCGTCTCAGAGGCGTTCGCGGCTTCCTTCTCTGCTGTGTTTCCCTTGGCGATAAATTAAGTTTGTAGCAACCCATGTTTCTCTTGCGCACTCCTGTCCAGAGGTAAAAATAAGATAGTTCAGTGAGCCATTTTTTTAGAGAGAGAAGTGTCTCTTATATTTATGCGTTTAAGCACCCCATCAGTTTTTGGCTCTGCCAATGCTGTACGGGGGCTATTTTTTATCATGCCATGTTAGCTATATAATCTTCTGACTTTGGACCTGAACGGTCATCTTTTTTTGTTGAGTTCAAGTTGACTGGAGCTCATCTTTTTCTGTGTATATAGTTGCTCATATATGTATTCAAGACTGGCTCCATGTTTGTTGATACAGAATAAATACTTTTCTTTTTATTTTAAAAGAAGCCTTGGCAGATTATTTAGTTCACCAGTTACTTTAAGCTTTCAATAAGATGTTGACTGTGCTCACCTGTGGTTATTGTGGACAGCCAATGCCATTATTATCCTGTTTCAATTAGGCCGAAATGTACTCTGTTTTATTTTACGAGGGTCTGAAAGTACAAGCGAAGATTCTTCTAGCACCGTTGCTATTTTTTTTTACTGCAGTTTGTCGAGACATCTGCACTGCTGACCGTGTATCTACTATCCTGTACTTGTGTTGGTCACCAACTCCTCCAGATAGTCTTCAATTCTTCAAGAATTCCATAATACTGATTGTTGCCTCAACTTCTATAAGACTGACCGATATCCTCTTCGTCAACTTTCAACAACAGAATGTTATTCTATAAAATAGACTGATCCCTCTTCAATTTCGTCAAAATTCTTCGTAATAGACTGGTTCCTTCCTCCTTACTTCCTTGTACCACCATACTGCACCGTTACAGATGGTATCTTTTCTTCATTAAGACTGATTCGTGATACCACCAATTTTCATCGTTACAATCTAGTTAATAATTCAAAGATAAATATTGTTTGGAATACGTTTAAATAGTACGAAAACACTTATACATAAACTTATCTTTCATTTAAAAAATAAATAAATATAGTGTATTCCATGTTAAAAGTCCTATAAGTTGAGTTGATTACCCGTTGCTTTACAATCAGAATTCTTTAACTGGTTTTACAATCATCCAGAAACTTCTTTTATACCAACCTCATTCTCTAGAAAAGAGGTACATAAACTGCGGTCCATCAAGCATTTATGTGCGGCCGGAAATACTCACAGTCATTATCAGGCAGGTGATTTTACAAACACAATTTTTAAATTTTATTCCTGAAAAATGCAAAATTAGACAACAATGGGCCTAATGCTGCTCGAGTTGTTCACATCAATGTATCTTTGTAAATCATCCCATTCCAAAAGGAAATATGTAAAGAATGTATAAAGAAATAAACTTACTGATTTTTATCTTGATCACGTATTGAGAGTAGCATGTAAAAAGTATATAACTGATTTGTCTAGAATTGACAAAAGTTTGTCTCAACATAAAAAATAATCACACTCGTTCTTAAATAAACGTTTGAATACATTTAGGTTTTGAGTTTTACTTTTTACATTCTTATATTATGGGATATTGTGTACTATGTATTGGCCGGCGTAACAAACATATGCATGTGACCCGACAGAAGAAAAAGTTTAGTATGACTGCTCTAGAAGCAGCAGCGTAACATCATAGCTGATTTGGCATAAAATTGTCAGGTTGTCATAATAAATTGACATGTGATGTACATTAAAATATTTTTACCGAGCTCGCGTTTTAAATTATTATCGAGTATAGAAGTAAAGCTATATCGACCTTCATCTTACACTTATGTATATAAAACACTTCCATGACTGACTGATTGGCAGATAACGCACAGACCAAACCGCTGGATCTAAATGGCTGAAATTTTGCATGGCGATTCTTCTTAGGCCTCGTACACACGATACGGTTTCGGTTTTATGATCGTCTCCGTTTTGCCGTTCCGTTTACAGTAAACAATGTATTTTGTTTTGTACATTCACACGTTGCGGTCGAAAACCGTAAATAAGGCAACAACCGAATCGGTACCAGATGTCGTTCAATTTTGTCCACCGAAACCGAATAGACGGAACCGACGCCAGGCCATTTCGGTTGCCACTGGTGTATAGATTTGAGAGGGGGAGTACACACGATTCGGTTATTTTGACGGAAACGTACACCGGTGCCGATCTAGCTGAAGTGATTCTTTGAAGTGATTTTTTAGTTATTTTTGCAGTTTTTTGCACTTTTTTTTTACACAATGGAGAATATCGACACAAAAATTTTAATTTCTTTGGTTGAAGAAAGACCGACCATTTGGGACAAAACATCAGAATGTTTTACTTTAAATGACGCTATAAATGACGTTTAAATCCTGTTTATATCTTAATTAGAACAGGAGATATTATTATTATTATTATTATTATTATTATTATTATTATTATTTTTGCCGAATTCTAATAGCAGCCAATCTTTGTTTAAGCTTGTAAATACGTTTCCTGCATGATGGGTTTTTTCACCATTTCTCATGTTTAAATTGTTATAAGTCAAGAACCGTTAAAGATAAATCGTTCAGACTTGGAACATGTCTTTTATTTATCAACAAATTTGAAAAATATATTTACTTTTGAAAATATGATTTTTTTAAAGTAAGTTACAACATTTTTTTAAAAAATTCTCTAAATATTTTTAATTTTTTAAAAAATTATTTTAAAAAACGCTGAATCGGAATTAAAACATATTTCTCTTTAATTAAATGAAAAAATTTTAAATTCGACAGATAATATTTCGAGTTATAGCGATTTGAAATTACCCCACTTTTTTTAATTTTAAATAAAATTTTTTTTTTACTTTATGAGAAGTCTTATGATGTGATTTTGTTTGCAAATTATATGGTTAAACATTACAAAAAATTCAAAGTTTTAACTCAATATATGTATGTATCGTCATTTGGAAGTAGTTGAAAAATTTCGATTAATCTCTTCTTAATTTAATCATAAGCGTTTGAAAAGATCCCAGACAATATCTGTCCCTCAAAATAGGATATAAACCCAATACGTTCTATAATTTTTTTTAATGTTGCATAGACGACGACGATACCAATACATTACAAGAAAGTATTTACGTCCATCCTGCAAAGTGAACTACATTGCAATGATTGCAAAGGTGTTCAGTGTGGACGGGAAAACCGTATATGGTGAAAGAAAAACCGAATCGTGTGAACACAGCTTTCGGTTGACACCGAAAAGATTATAAAACCGAAACTGTATCATGTGTACGAGGCCATATAGTGTAGGGTGCACTAAGAAAGATTTTTGAAAAATTTATCTTAGATTTTTTTACTTAAATTTTTAAGCTGTTTTGTAACCTTTTTTAAGTTTGCATTTAAAATAATAATCTGAGGGTTATAAATTTTATAACACGAGAAAGATCATAAAAATTCCTATAAAGTGAAAGCTTTTTCGTTACCTCCATTTTCTGATTTTTGGTGAATTTTTAGAGATTAATTTTTGGATTTAATTCATTAAATGCTTATCACGTGGTTTCTTTTCTTTTTGTGATACTTTTAATTAATTTTGCGTCACATGCATAACAACGAAATAAATTGACAAATAAAATATTAAAATACGGAAAAAGATAAAATTTAACCACTAGACTTATTCAGATGGAAGTTTCTAAAAAATTTAATTCAAATTAGTATGTTTTATGGATATTAATCATACAAATTAATTGCATACACTGACCGTTGTTTTTATTATATATATATATATATATATATATATATATATATATATATATATATATATATATATATATATGTGTGTGTGTGAGAATTCCCTTCTTGTGGCAACACAAATATTTTAGAGTCACAAGACACGCGCCGCGCCACGAATTAAGGATAACTTGCCACTGGTGCAAATGGGTTACAACTCAACCGTTTCTTTGGAACGCACGTTATTTTATTTTATTTTTTTATGCTGGATTAAAAAGTTTACGCTATGTTATGATGGTTGACGGAATGAAGATTGCAGGTTTTTCTTTGTGGCTCTGACTAAATGAGCATTATTGTCATGTCAGACGGACACAGATATTCTTTTTCTTTATTGTAATAATATGTTGTGGTGATTAAATGTTAGTTGTGAATACGCATTATTATATTTTGACTTGAAATACTTTTGATATTTGAACCGTGGGGATAAATTTCCCACATTAATGGTGCCAGAAGATTTACGGACCCTATAGAGACCCTATAGTTTTGAGAAATGAACTAGTGGCGTATGAAGAACGCATGAATTTTCTGTCTTAGAGGAAGACCAGCATTTCTGTGAGTACAAAACATTTCGTTTTTGTTTTCCTTTTTGAATAATTATATGCAATGGCTTTTTTGTATGGAGCACGTAAAACTGATTTGTTAACTTTAATTAATGAGTTAGGACTAAAAGCAGCAAAAGGTACTAAAGTCACTGATTTAATTAGTATCATCACCAGTTCAGAAACTTATGATGAGGACTTTAGTAAAAGTAGATTGGATGTTATTATTGCTGAGAAACTAGAACAGAAAGAGATAGCAGAACGTCAGAGGCTAGAACAGATAGCAGAACGTGAGAGGCTAGAACAGATAGCAGAACGTGAGAGGCTTGAACAGATAGCAGAACGTGAGAGACTAGAAAATATAGCAAACCGGGAGTTTGAATTAAGGAAACTCGAATTGGATGCAAATATTAAAAGAATTGGCGATGTTCCGGTTCCGCCAACTGTTTTTAAAAAACATAATTTGTTGAAATTAATGACACGTTATGATACGTCCGGCGATATAGGTGTTTGTTTGAAATTGTTTGAAAGGCAAATCAGTCGAATTGAAATTCCTAAAGAAGATTGGGTCACGTATTTACTCCAATTGCTGCCGTTAGAGATTATAAGCATTGTCGCTAGAGAACCAGATCCGTCGGCTAATGAGTATGATCATGTTAAGAAGTTACTTTTGAAACACTTTAGGCTGACCCCAGAACAGTTTAGACAAAAATTTGTTCAGCACAAGAAGGAATTGGTCGCCTCTTGGCGCGATTTTGCTTTTGAACTTAAAACTTATTTTGAAGAGTGGATTACCGGATTACAAGTCAAAACATTTGAAGATTTGAAGGAACTTTTGGTTGTAGACCAATTAAAGCGGAAAATGTCTCCTGACGCTCGTGAACATTTTTAGACGACTTACCCACAATAAAAAATATTGATAAGTTGGTTAATAAATTGGATGAATATGAAGCTGCGAGGCGTAATTTTCAAAGGGATGGTGATTTTAAAGCAAGGATGAAATTTAATTATAGTAATAGTTCAAGAAATGGTACAGATGTGTTTCACGCACCTTTTTCAATTTGGCGATTTTTTTATGTTTGGCGATTTTTTTATTTTTAGCGATTTTTTTGTTTGGTCTGGCAGCCATGCGATTTCTCTAAAATTCGCTAAATATTTTTAATTTTTTTAAAAATTAATATTTTAAAAAACGCTGAATCGAAATTAAAACACATTTCTTTTTAATTAAATGAAAAAATTTGAAATTCGACAGATAATATTGTGATGTTTGTTTGCGTGATGTTTGTTTTTTGTTGCAACCCTGAATAGGTGTTGTGGTATTGTGTAGTGTTTTTGGAAGTTTAATAAACCGGTGTTCGATATTTTTGTTGGCGTTTCATAGTAGCGGTTTAGGATTTCTGTAATGTTTTTGGAAGTTAAATGTCTTCGTTTTTTGATATATCTGCGTATGTTTTAAATAGATGTTGCGGATATGTGTAATGTTTTTGGAAGTTTAATGTCTTCGTTTTTTGATATATTTGCGTATGTTTTAAAGTAGCGGTTGAGCATTTCTGTTTAGGTTTTGAATTTTAATATAGCCGTTTTTAGATATATTTGCGTATGTTTTAAATAAGTGGTTGAGTATTTCTGCTGAGGTTTTGAAGTTTAATACAGCTGTTTTTAGATATTTTTGCGTGTTTTAAAGTAGCGGTTGAGCATTTCTGTTTAGGTTTGAATTTTAATACAGCCGTTTTTAGATATATTCGTGTATGTTTTAAAGTAGCTGTTGTGGTTTTGTGACATGTTTTTGAAAGTTTATTATTGCCATTTTTAAGTTTGTTTTGAATTTATTTTTATATTTGAGTTGTTATTGATATTTTGTGTATATTTGTTATTTTAAGTGTAAAATGTCCGCGTAGGCCTGTTTTGGCGACAAGTTGGTGACAAAATTTTTTTGACGAGTATTTGGCGTCAAAAAAAATTTGTCGCCAAATTGTCGCCAAGGGAGGTGCGTGTAATACATCTGTTCCCAAGAAATGATTCGTTGTTTTAACTGTAATTTGTTTGGTCATAAATCCTCAGAATGTAAAAATAAGACAGACGGTCCCCGGTGTTTTAAATGTTCAAGGTTAGGACTTACCGCCAATATGTGCGATGAAAAGAAAGAATCTCTCGTCTCAATAACAAAAAAAGTTCCTAACAGAATCGAGATGACAGCTGAAATTGAAGGTGTAAGTCTGAGTGTAGTCTGCGATTCAGGATCAGAACTTTCTTTAATGGATTATGAATTTTATGTTAAAATTGGATCACCTAAACTGAATTTAAGTAATATATTTTTAACGGGAATCGGAGGTGAGGAAATTTCACTGATTGGATACTTTCATTCTGAAATATCTTTTGAAAAATGTGCAATTGAAACTGACATTTATGTTCTCAGAAAATTGTGTCATGAAGTAATTATAGGGACTGATGTAATTAATAAACTGAATATTTCGATTAATGAGAAAGGCGTTGAAGTCTTGGGAAGAAGAAATACATTTTGTGTCAATTACGCTAGGATTAAAAACAGAGAACCGCTTAATGGAAAAATAAATGAAACACAAGGTTTCCTTGAGCCAACACCTGCACCGAAAGCAGAAGGTTTTGACGGCGAGTCTCTGTCTGTGACCGGATGCAGAATACACATCCGAAATAATAGCTATACAGTTTCTCTTCGCCAAAGTAGACATAATCTGCCACAGTCTGAGGGCAATAAATTTTTATTTTGTTTAGCAAATGCGATATATTTGAAAGAGTTAGATGTGAGTAATATCGTAGAATCTAAATTTAGAAACGAAGTGATAAGACTTATTGATAATTATGTACTGCGGAAAGTCAAATCAACCAATGTGAAAATGAATATTGTTGCCCCGTAGCTCAAAGACCTCGACGATTTGGTTTTGTCGAACAAAAAATAATAGATGATCAGGTAGAAATGTGGTTGAAAGAAGGGATTATACAAGATAGTTGTTCAGATTATGCAGCCCCTGTCGTGTTATGTAAGAAAAAAGATAATTCGCATCGTTTATGTATAGACTATCGAAAGCTGAATAGAAAAGTCATCAAAGATAAATTCCCTTTGCCGTTAATTGAAGATGTTCTAGATCGTTTGTCAAATTCTACAGTTTTCACCTCGCTCGATTTAAAGAACGGTTTTTTTCCACGTAGACATCGAGGAAAAAAGTAGGAAATATACAGCCTTCATCACGCGCAAAGGACAATATGAGTTTCTTAAGTGTCCTTTTGGACTATGTACTTCACTAAATGTTTTCATGAGATACGTTTATAATGTCTTTCGAGATTTAATTCGCGATGATACGGTAGTAATTTATTTAGATGATATTATCATTCCATCAAAAAATGAACAGGAAGGTGTAGAGAAATTGACACGAGTTCTCAAAGTTGCCTCAGATTATGGTTTAGAGTTGAATATTAAGAAATGCCAATTTTTAAAGAGGAAAATAGAGTTCCTAGGTCATGTTATTGAGAATGGCACGATTCAACCTTCTCCAGATAAGACTTTGGCTGTGCAAAAATATCCTGTGCCAAAATCGATTAAACAAGTACAATCATTCTTGGGACTTACAGGGTATTTCCGTAAATACATACCACAATATTCGCTAATTGCTAAACCATTGAGTGACTTACTCCGTAAAGAGGCAGAATTCAAATTTGGATATGAACAATTAGAAGCATTCAATAAATTGAAAGATATTTTATCTCAAAAGCCAGTCTTACACATTTTTAAACGAGGAATGCCGTTAGAACTACACACAGACGCGAGCAGCTTTGGGTTTGGGTCTGTACTGCTAATGAAATCAGATGACGGAAATCTGCACCCCATACACTACATGAGCAGAAAAACAACCCCACAACAAGAAAAATACTGCAGTTATGAACTGGAGGTACTTGCCATTATAGAATCCTTAAAGAAATTTCGAAACTATTAATTGGGATCAGAATTCAAAATTGTTACAGATTGTGCAGCATTCCAAAAAACACTTGACAAAAAAGAGCTTGCACCAAGAGTAGCACGATGGGCTTTACTTTTGGAAGAATTTAATTATGAGATCGTTCACCGATCGTGAAATTTAATGAAACATGTGGATGCACTTAGTCGCAATACAGTTTTGCTTGTCATACAATCACAAGACGAAATGACATCCAAAATAATTACCGCACAAGATAAAGATGATCACATAAGAGTAATCAAACCTTTAGTTGAGAGAGATGAGGAAAAAAGTTATTTTATAAGAAATGATGTTTTGTTTAAAATTGAAAACGGAAGAGATCTTCTTGTGGTACCTGACGAATTACAAACCGAAATCATACGAAAAGTGCATAGAAGAGGACATTTTGCCGTATCGAAGACTGAAGAAGTATTAAAGCAAGAGATTTACATCCCGAATTTGAAACATAAAGTAGAAAGTGTGATAGCAAATTGCATAGAGTGTATTTTGCATAACAAGAAATATGGCAAGGGTGAGGGGTTTCTAAATCCAATACCAAAGGAAAACATTCCTCTCAGCACGTACCATATCGATTTCATTGGACCTTTGCCGTCAACAAATAAGCGATACCAATACATTTTCACGATTGTTGATGCGTTCACAAAATTTACCTGGTTCTATCCTGTAAAATCTACGTCCGCGAGAGAAGCTATTGAAAAGTTGAAGCAGCAGCAGACCACATTTGGGAACCCATCACAAATAATCTCAGATCGAGGAACAGTGTTCATCTCAAAAGAATTTATAGATCATTGCATTGAGGAAGGAATCGAACACGTAAAAATCACCACCGGAATACCTAGGGGAAAAATGACAGGTTGAGCGAATTCACAGAACCTTAATACCCGTTTTGGCCAAACTTTCACTTGAAGATACAACTAAATGGTTTACGTACGTTGCTGATGTGCAGCGGATAATCAATAATACGACTACCAGAAGCACGAAATATTCCCCATTTGAGTTGTTGGTGGGGGAAAATGAAGAATAGAGAGGACGTGAAGATCAAGGAAATCTTGAATGAAGAATATGCGAACCAATTAAAGAAAGATCGTAATGACATGCGAGAAGATGCTAAACGGAATATTTTAGAGTTGCAGAAAGAGAATAGAAGGCAATTCAATAAGAAGAGAAAGATATCTAATCTCTATAAGCTAAATGATCTCGTCGCAATCCAGCGAACTCAGTTTGGGACAGGTTTAAAACTAAGACTAAAATTTTATGGTCACTACAGAATCACAGCTATAAAATCAAATGACCGATATGATGTTGTAAAAGTTGGGTGTCATGACGGACCTCAGAAAACTTCCAGTGCCGCCGACCATATGAAGTCATGGTCAAATGATTAGGAGTAGTTTTTTTCCAGAAAACTTTCAGTGTGCTATCCACGAATCGGATAGATATATTTTTTCGTTTCTCTTTATTTTATATTTTTAGGTTCATCGGTTTCAGGCAGCCGAGGACGTCTGAGTTGCAGGATGGCCGAACTTGTGAGAATTCCCTTCTTGTGGCAACACAGATATTTTAGAGTCACAAGACACGCGCCGCGCCACGAATTAAGGATAACGTGCCACTGGTGCAAATGGGTTACAACTCAACCGTTTCTTTGGAACGCACGTTATTTTATTTTATTTTTTTATGCTGAATTAAAAAGTTTACGCTATGTTATGATGGTTGACGGAATGAAGATTGCAGGTTTTTCTTTGTGGCTCTGACTAAATGAGCATTATTGTCGTGTCAGACGGACACAGATATTCTTTTTCTTTATTGTAATAATATGTTGTGGTGATTAAATGTTAGTTGTGAATACGCATTATTATATTTTGACTTGAAATACTTTTGATACTTGAACCGTGGGGATAAATTTCCCACATATATGTATATATATATATATATATATATATATGGCATTGATTGCATACATTGATCGTTGTATTTATTTTGAATGTACTTCGTAGCGAAGCACGGGTATTCAGCTAGTATTTAATAAGGCTGTCAAGATATGGCTCGAATTTAAAACAAGGATAGCTACTGTCCTCCGTAAGACCGTGGGTGGAAGGATAGTATGAATTTTCGCTAGCTCTAAACAACACCAACTATGAAGTGATGTTAAGTCACTTGGCGTTCTATCGTTAGAATGGACCATACGAGTATAAAGGGAATGAATTGGGAAAACAAATATTTGTTCTAAATGAAAAAAATAGAGTAATTACACTAATAACTTAAATAAGAAACTCCAAGTTTAAAGGCGTAATGAAGGGAGACAGTAAAATTAGATTAAATTATGTTCTCATAAAGTCCAGACTTGAGACAATGTTTCGATAGCTAATTTTGGAGGTTTAACGAGCAGTTTAACCTCATTTTACAGTTTTATGTTAAACAAATTGAACACATGGAAAAATTCTAAAGATATATTGTAACGGCTTCCTGTAGTACAACTTAACACTGCTCGGCCAAGAACAGTGCCCTCTGGTGGCAAGCCAGAAACTTCAGTAAAAGCCAAGATGGTGACCCTAATGCATGGATTTGCGTTATTGTCCCATGTTTTTCCTAAAATTTTTGTGTGTACCATGTGTAACGTAATTTGTTAGTTAATAAATAATTTTTACACTATGTGACACTCTTTCTGAACCATTAACACTCCCCACAATATAAAAAAAATTAATGAATCTCAAATTTGCACAATCTGTAACCTTCAAATCGTTTTTTTCGATGCAAACACAAAATATTTTTTTTTTTGCCTATCAAATACTTCAATTATGTACTTGATCTGAACAGACATAAAACATAAATACGCAACATATATTATTATATAGAATTAGACATTGTGTTATGTTATGAAAAATCATAACATAACATACCGTAACCTCATGATACAATTTCTCCAGGGGATACAAAAATTTGTGGTCAGTTGTGCATCACTAAAGTGTGCCAAGTTGTTAAAAACCATTCTACGTTTAGTCTTCACAAATAAAAAAAATATACCAAATAAAAAAAGATACCTTCACCAAGTAAAAAAAAATTATAAAAAAATATGAAACTCGAAATTTATAACTTTCTTGGACAAATATTTGACCTTTAACATATTCTTTTAAAGTTTATGCTTTTAACGATTTAACCAAATGAAATTTAATGATATAAGTTTTCCATTAGTTTTCTGTTGAAATTTCTTCACAAAAAATGTTTTCTGCCCTCCCTTCTTAGGAAGTAATTAGCGTTTTACTTTTTATCAAACTTTACAGAAAATTGTGAATTTTCTTTGATAAAGGTTCTATTTTAAATTATTAATTAAAGTATTCTGTAACCATGTAAATAAGTTATACTATATTTTAAAGAATATGTGCTGACCTTTTTAACTGGGAATTAGCTTTCAATATAGCTTAAACACTAATTCCCACATTTAATTTTCATTAAAAAAATTTTATGATAGAAAATAATTTGATTTTAAAGAGAAATGCACCGAAGAAAGTACTAACACAAACATTAGAATCAAAACCATTAAGTATATAAAGCGGCTGAAATACTTTTAACAATATATATTTTACTAGTTGAATACCCGTGCTTCGCTACAGAGTACATTCAAATTAAATATAACGGTCAATGTATGCAATTAATGCAAAAAAATATATACAAATATTTATAAAAAAAATTCGTAGCGGTTATTTTTATAGACAAAGTAAAATAGAAGAAAATATTCAAATTAAATACAACGATCAATGTATGCAATTAATTTGTATGTTTAAATCCATAAAACATACCAATTTGTATTAAATTATTAAAAAACATCCATCTCAATTAGTCTAGTGGTTAAATTTTAGCTTTTTCCGTATTTTAATTTTTTTTTTGCTGAATTTATTTCGTTGTTATGCACGTGACGCAAAATTAATTTGAAGTATCACAAAAAGAAAGGAAACCACGTGATCAACATTTAATAAATTAAATTCTAAAAATGAATCTTTAAAAATTCGCCAAAAATCAGAAAAGGGAGGTAAAGATTAGAAAAATATTTTTAAAGTATTTTAAAGGTATTTTTATGGTGTTTCTCGTGATATAAATTTTATAACCCTCAATTTATTATTTTAAATGCAAATTTTTAAAAAAATGTTACAAAAACAGATTAAAAATTACATTTTAAAAAACCTAAGAATAATTTTTCAAAAATCATTCTTAGTGCATCCCTACACTATAAGAAGAATCGCCATGCAAAATTTCAGCAATTTAGGTCCAGCGGTTTGGTCTGTCCGTTGTATGTCAGTCAGTCAGTCAGTTACGGAACTGTTTTATATATATAGATTTAGAAAACACACACAATGCAACGATATATTAAACATGCCGGCCCATGCAATACGATATAAATATATTATGAAATATGAAAGTGAATTCCATAATAATCAGCTATTATTAAAAATAAAAAAAAGATAATTCCTTATTATTTGAAATTTTTCGGATAAGTCTTCAAGGAATCTTAACAATGGAATAATACTCCCTTTGGGAGATAGGATTTTGACATATTGAATTCCTATAGTCCGAGGAACACATATATAATATTAGATTTTTGACTTTTTCCGATATGGTGCATACGGTTTGAAAAATCAATAAATCTTTACAGTCTGGGATTTTTCTATAACATTAATAGTGTTTGTTTGTTTCATGTGTGCTTTATAATATGCTAAAATTCAATTTATACATGATATACATTAAAATATTTACTAGAATAGAAATTAAAGTTACTTGATTTTTGTTTTTATTTATCGAGTTAAAATTTTTGATATTTTTGAGATGATTAGACATATAATTTGTAAACAAAATCACATCATAAAACTTCTGACAAAGTTTTTAAAAAATTTAAAAATTTATTACTTTTAAAAACGAAGGGTAATTTGAAATCGTTATAACTCAAAATGTTATTTTTCGAATTTCATTTTTTTAATTTTAATTAAACAGAAATATATAAGTTTTGATTTTTATTCAGCGTTTTTTAAAATACTAATTTAAAAAATTAAAAATATTTAGAGTAAAAATTTTTTTTTAATCATAATTTTGAAAGTAAATATTTTTTCAAAATTTAAACCGTAAAAGCAAAACTTTCATTTCTAGATTTAACAGAAGTATAGTAACCTATTTTAAAGCAACTGCAATGCGTGCTCTTCATAGCACTTCCTATAAGCTTTCTCACCTTCAATGAACGAGAACTCTTTTGGCGTCTTGTTCTAGGAACTTCTAGCCGATCCCTGTTCACTTTGTGAGTCTTCTGGAAAAAGATTTCATATAACCTTCCTGCTAAAGTCTCTGTCCTTTGTTTTCGGCAAATAAAAACATTTAATTTTCCTGTCATATTGTTTAGATGGCCTAATATCACAAATATTATGTTTGCACAAGTCGGCAAATTGTCCGAAAAGATGCTGCTTTTGAAGATTAAGGCTAATGTGTACTAACCCTATTGGAATCACACACTTCAGTGTTAACCTAGGACGAAAATGTGTCGAAGTATTGCCGACTTGGATTTAAAGATTTTTTTTAATTATACTCTGTAGTAGAGAAAGAAATTTTACACTACGGGGTATTTTTTTTATTTTTTTAAATGCAAATAAAATTTTAAAATTGAATAAATGTGGTATAGTGTATTTTAAACGCTCATAAATTCCTTTCGGGGACGAAATTTATAAAATGAATCCTGTTGCAAGGCGCAGAAAAGTTCAAGCTATCTGAAAATAACATTTTATTTGATTATCAGCATTTATGTAGATTTAAATAGTACACACATTTTCTCCTTAGGTTAACATTGAGGTAAGCGAATCCAATAGGGTTAGTACATACCAGCCTTAAGCGTCTTAGTTTAACAGGTCATCGAAAGTTTTCATTAGCAGTGTTAATGAGGAAAAACCAATTAAAACGGTTGAAACATTCAGAAAAAATTATATAATCGTTAAAAACTTAACATACTGTTTTTGACACCTACTTTGCATTGAGCAATGCCAGATAAAACAGGTTTGGTTCTTGTTTTGTGGATTTGTAATTTTTCAGATTTCAACAGATGCCAATTAATTACCCACCTGTAAACCTGTGTTGATAAAGCCTGTAATGAAGGGTTCGAGATAAGTTTTTCTAATGCTAAAAATGAAGCGTTTTATAATGTTAGAGTTGTTTCGTGGGTATACTGGGTAACCAAAGACAATATATCTCAAAATCGAAAGGTTGTTGAAAAAATACCCTACGTTTATCACCTTTATGTCTTCTGTTTGTAGAAGAATACTTGGTGTGATTAAGCTGCGAACAAACTGAAATACAGTTGGTATCCGCTTTGGAGTTGAAGACGTTTCTACCCCAATATGATATGTTTTACCCTTAAGGTTATGCTGTAGCAGTAAAATTTCAATGTTTTCCAAACATTTTACCCCTGGGGGGGGGGGTGCTCCGTGACAAATGAGCTGGCACCTTGAAGCAAATTATTACGCCTGTATGGCGCTCTCAGATAAAAAGTAGTCAACAAATTACCGTGCTTAATAGTAGGAAAGTCTCAAGACAAGTACATCCCCGTTTGAAAAAAAAATATTTTCCTACCGTAATCTACTTTTCTCAATGGTAATAACTTTTGAGAATGGTAATATGAATGTTATTCACTCCAGGTTGTTGAAAATGCTTTATTTCGATTTGCTGTTCTAATAATCTTCTAACAGAATTTTTCATACCCAAGAGCAAAACGTATCACTAGAGCAAATATTCTACACATTTACTGCTTTCGTAAAGATATAAAATATCCCTTTCAATAATCATTTCTTTAGTTCAGAGCATCTGTGGCCCCATAACTACGAGTAACTCTTTAAAAAAATAACAACTGCATTACAATCATATTTGCGAACAGGTATTTAAAATTGCATTTATTGCAGAAACTATCTAATAGAGTGTTTAAAAGTTAGAATTAGTAGAGTTAGAAATCTTCAGATGCATGACCTCATGAAATATAAAAAATAATAAAATGTAATTTAAAACATATAAATCAGTTTATGGGTATGAATTGTTGTAGAAGGTCTAATTTACCAAATGGAATCTTATTACGTCAGAAAAGTGCATATTTCTCAGGTATTTTTTTTAACACGGTGTTCAAATGTATTTTGAAATTCCGATTAAATAATATTGAATTAATTATAATAATATAATAATTGGTTACATTATTATAATTTGTTTTTGAAGGCAAAATTTATCAAATGAATACTTCTCATTTGGCATACATGTATAATTCTAAATTATTCTTTCTTAGCACAGTGCTATATACGTTTTGAAAGTCCAGTGTACCTTTCAATTAACTAGCAATTGTATAGCTTGACTTTATTACCATATGTTCAATAATGGAGTTTTAATAGAGTTGAATTTTTTAAATTACAAGAGTATGAAAACGCCATACTAGGAACATTAAAAATATATCTTACAATGGCAACAAAGGGACACAGAATTGCTACTTTCAGTATAAACTAGTGAGCCGTACATTTATTTGTTGATTACGCTCATTTCAAAAACACGCAATATTCTTTGAAAATAACATTCATTCAGAAGACAGTTGAATAGCAAAATAACTATTTCGCATAAGTTTATTTTAGCATTGATAACAAACAAAGAATGATTTGCCTAGCTACCGGTATTTGAAAACAAAAGCTATTCATCTTTTATGTACTATTTTTTTTAATCAATATGTCCAATCATCATAATATAACTTACATAGAGCGTGTTATTTCAGAATACATGAATGTAAAGTTTCGGTCAATATTACCTTTTGCAAAATATATTTCACCATGTTTAATTCAGGTATAAATCTGGATATTTTCCGAGTGTCATTGTTTTAACCATTTATTGTATTCATAATTTTTCCATGCAAAAATATTACTTTCTTTGTTTTTAAAATACCTTATATCAGTGGTTATAGAATTAAATTTAGCCTGTATAATTAAATTTTCCCTGTGTGTCGTAAAATTTGTCTTTTTCCACTGACAATTTTAGGAATAAACTGCTTTATGAGGGTTGAAATTTATTAAAAATGAAAGATATAAAATCAACAAATAACTAAAGCCGAGTACAAACTGGATATTCTCATAGGGTTATTGTTCTATTGTTACATTTTATTCATCATAGTTTCCCTGCAATAAAATGTTTTCTAGAAATGCCAAAAGAATTGTTGACAACAATAAACTTAGACTAAACAGTTGAGTTACTCGTGAACTAAATCCATATAGATATTCGATATTTTTATAAATTATGCATAAATTCTCCTATACACTTTAGTCTAAAAATCTTATAAACTACGCTTACATAACGCAGTCATTTGAATTTCCCTAGATATAGTTAATCAGTCAGGAAATAGCATTTTTAAATGAAAACATGAAACGTAAATTCTAAATATTAAATACTTTACTATAAGAATATACATGTTGATAGGTGTATGAAATTTTAGTAGTTTTCATATTTAGTCACTTGAGATATTTGCTACTTTTATCCCTTGTGAAGGAACTCAAATCTATGGAAATGTCTTTGGAAGAATGTGTAGAATTATTTACAACACAACATTTAATTGAGAACTTACAGTTTCCATTTATTAATGTACTTTTACATGGGGTAATTTCTCCCAATCTTACAACCTGAATGGTCCGCTAATGTCATTTATTCAACAAATTATTATAGTATTTTCTTACATCAAAGTTGAATATTCACATAGATTCCCTATTCTTGTATTAAATTTTACACATCATGTTTTTAGGTCTCAAGACTATTTCCTTACAATGTATGAAAACCCATATGTTGACAACATTAAATTTAAAATGTTTCGCAGATTTTCACAAAGTTATTTTTGATATTTATATGAGTGAATGCCTCCATTAGTAGTAAAATGATAAAAAATAATTAAATAAATTTAATAAATATTAAATAAATGGTAATAATAATTATAATTATTATTATTAAAATATTAATAATAAGATAAATGTTAATACTAATTAATTAAATTATTAATCAATAATAATAAAATTGAAACTTCAATTTAAATAATTACCAGATAAAAAGAACTTTTTATATACCATGTTTTTAAATTTTCTGTTGAATCATATAAACTTGACAGTTCTATGTATTAATAAATACTTTTTAAAAATTTTTTTTGATGAATTATCCCATCCACTTGAAGGAAAATGAAGTTAATTGGTTGTTAACTTGCGTTTAACTTTTCGTTCCCGTGCCGACCGATAGAGGGCTGCACCAGTTTACAAAACAAAAATAACTGAAAAAGAATTCAATACTGCTTAAAGATGTCTAAAAGTATCAAAAGAATGCATTGTCATCGTGTTCTGAGCTATTCTAAAAGTTTCAAATGTCTAGCTAGTCGGGAAGTTGGTTAAAAACCGATTGCAATATCTGTACTGGACAAACACACAAACAAACAAGAAAGCGAGTTAATAAAAACATGGTGAAAATAAACCAGTGTTTTGAACAAGCATATACTCGTAGCTTCTTATATGTTGATGCATCTTTGAAGCCGTTATTCACGGTGTTATCAATTATTGTTAGTTTCTTTTAAGTACACATCGCTTTGTAAAATTCTCTTTTCAGACGAGTCCTGGTTCTGCGTGCAGCATCATGATAGACGTATCCGTGACTGGAGGTACCGAGGAGAACGCACTTGGCCTGCTTGCAATCCCTATCATTATACGGGCCCTGCACCTGGTGTGATGATACGGGCGGCCAGTGGGTACACGACACGAACACCTCTTGTTTGCGTCGTTGGTAATCTAACCAGCCAGCGTTGCATTTTTCAGATCTTACGGCCGGTGGCTGTACCCTATCTTCGAGTTAAGACCGCGTATTACCCGTCGTGTCCTGACTTACCTCGACACATGTGTTCGATTGTTCCAGATCTCTAACCCATTGAGAACATCTGGTCATGGGTTGCTGAGAGACTGGACTGCCACCGCTCTCCAGCCACTACGATTGATGAAGTGTGGCATAAACTTAAAGCAGCATGGAATGTCTTGCTGGTATCTGTCATCCAAGCCCAGTTCGACTTGAATCCTAACCGGGTTAGAGCCGTTTTAGCTGCCAGAGGCGGCAGTTTTGTGTAATAATTTCGGACCCTGTATACCCCCAAATTGCCTACAAATTTAATTATGTTTTCTTCCTACTATGCTGAATACGTACAATAAGTAAAGTTTTGTTAGTTGCTTTCCTTCCTGGTGTTGCACTCTAATGGACAGCAGTGTATATGAAACTTCTCAAAAAAACCCACTAATATTAGAATTTTCAGAAAACTAATTTAACACATTTTTATACGCAATATTTATGTTGTCTTACGAAGAACAACAAATGTAAAGTTTCTGTAAAATCAATTTCCAGTAATAAGTCAAAAAGAAAATTTATAAAATTTACAAATATTAAATAAGTAATAAATAATTAAAAAATATATTAAATTAATAATATATAATTATATTAAATAAGTAATACAGTACACTTTGCTTTGCAAAACCACATGAATAAGACTTTCATATTATTTTGACTACAAAATTCGGTTAAAATATGCTAATACATAGCCATAAAACTCTCCCATTATTCTTGCATGACATCAGAAAGTTTTGAAGAATATTTTATGAAACAACCTAGACATAACCATTTTATAATTCTAAAAATAAAAAAAATCCTGAAATTTGAATTTTCAGCAAACTATTTTAACATATATTTACTCGCAATGTTCATGCTGAGTTACAAAGAAAAACAAACGTAAAGTTTCTTGAAAATCAATTTCCAGTAATGGGCCAAAAACAGAAGAAAAAAAACTAAATTTGTTTTACTAATAACTCCTCTCACAATATGCATAAAACAGAAATCAATTGCGCCCCGCTGAATTCTTACTCGAACAAAAGTACTTAATTTGCAAATGTATTATCGATGAAAAGTTTCTATATGAAATCATTCACTGGCTCACGAAATGAGAAATCAATACATCTCTCATCAATACTAAAAACGCCAAATTACATTATCTGGGGTTTCCTGTACACCTGTTTCTTCTTCCTGGAAATATCGATAAAGTTGACAAGGAATTTGAGGATTCTTCAAACTCTAGTTTCTTTGCAAAATCCGATAATAATGGGGAAAAAATAAGGATATTTTGCAACTGTCGAAATTTCTTCAGATATAACCCAGCAATAAATCTCTTTCGAAACGACAGATTCCTGTTTCCATAATGAAGAAAAATTAGATTGTAATATGCATTTGTTCAGTTTTGTTTTATTATTCCATTATCGATAGCTGTCTTTTCTTTCTTTGTTTTTAAGGTTTGATAATTTATTCCTATAACTAGTTTAATGAGATATTTATATTTTCTTTGCATATGATGAAAAATCTATAAATATGATACATGGCAATTTTTTAAAGAGTTTTAAAACATTAGCTTTTTTTATTCAGGCACAACTTAGAATCCTTAAATCAATTTCAATGCTGATCTATTTTCAATATAATATTGAATACATTGTTTATTTTATTTTAAAATCCTTTTAAACCGTGGTAAAATAACGATTCCAATTTTAAAAATTTAATTTTAGATTTAATGGTCTAACTCCTTAAATTTTTTCTTTTGATAGTCATATGTAAACTTCGACAATCGTTATTCGATATTTCCTGATTTCATCCCTGATCAGAAACAAAATGTTGTCTACATTCCCATCCCAATCACAATGTGGATTGAGGAATCAAGCTATCATGGCTATGTGGAGTGAGGAATCAAAGTATTATGACTATGTGGAGTGAGGAATCAAGCTATTATGACTATGTGGAGTGAGGAATGAAGATTCACTATTTTCCAATCTGATGACTTTGCCTGAGTATGTTGTTTGTCCGTTTATGTTTCCACTGCCTTGTCCCAACTATCCAACTACAAAAGAATGTTTGGCACTATTCTTTTATAATTACTTGGCAATCTTCAAACAGGCTTAAAAGGTCAACAAGTGAGGTCCATGGATTCTGAGGAGCCCAAGCAAGCAAGGTTGCAAATTTAAAGAAAATATGTGTTTGGCATTTCAGGATTTTATGGGTCTGACAACAAAAAGATTCTACGTTTCCTAAGTTCACTTCCTGATTGCAGTTTTGTGAACAATACCTTTGTAAAAACTTTTCATCCGTCCAGTGGGCCCCAGATATATTTATCAGGAAGAATGACGTATCCAAACTACTGAATTGTTTAAAGGACTTAAAGGAGGGAGGTGAAAAGTTACATACCCGCTGCTATTGAAATCTTTTGTGCATCCCGATATCATCTGTGGTGTCATTTCAAGATGGAAGGCTCACGGCACTTCGAGACAATCTTTTTTTTTCTAATGCGGCAGGCATTAGAGATATTGGGATAATGTCTTGTTGGACATTATCCCAACAAGACAATCGTAAGGTGGATGATCGAGGCATGAAATACTTAGTGATGACTCTAAAGGAAAAACGTTCTTCCAATGCATTAGCGTTGACTTCAGATGTGTCCTTAGCCACAAGTGCTGATATCAGTGTGCAATCTCTACAATTCGTCGGGAACTGCATAATATCGGGACTCGTGGCGATCGGCTGTACAGAAGCCAGACATTGCTCGGCTCAATGCCAGAAATAGATTGAAGTGGCGTTTAGCACTAAGGCTTTTGATTTTGAGCAACTATTTTAAAACCCGGGTTTCGGGTTTGACGGTTGTTTTTAATTTAAAACGCGGGTTTTCAAGGGTTTACTTGGTTGGTTCTAGGGAGTCAATAGCAAAGAACTAAAATAATAAATAATTTATTAGAAGCATTTAATTTATTTTAGAATTTCAAATACAAAAAATAACAGTAAATAAATTTAATGTTAATAAACATATACATATGTTTATAACATAAATAAAAGTGGTACAAATATCTCATTTTTTATAAAACTGCCTTACAACCATCATTGCACTCAACGTATAATCATTGAGTCGGCTTCTGAGTTTATTAGCAAAGAGACCCATTACAGAAAATGCTCGTTCTGCTTCCACCGAAGTTGGTCGAATTGTTGTTAAAAACCTGAAAAGCTTATTTAGCATTTCAGGTCAGCTTTTTGTTGCCCGAAACAACTCAATTTCTTTTCTTGTGATATATGATCCAGATTTTGATTTTTTATGATTTTGCTTATTATCATTCTCCTGCAGAAACATACTAAGGTCGTCAGATAGGGACATTTGTTTAGGACAAGCACCAATACTCGTAGCATCATCTTCAATTCCATCTTTAACTCCCACCTCAACTGCTACTTCTGGTTCTGACTCTGACCCATTATCATTTACGTTGAATAATCGTTGTAGTGAGGTTACTTCCAGATCATATATTTTGTTTTTAAAAATTTTACTACTAAACTCATCACATTATTGGTCTTGGTTCCAAATTAAGGAATATAATTGGTATTCTACTGTATTAGATAAATAACTAATTCTCAGGATTTACATTAAAAATTCCCCGGGTTTCGGGTTCGTGAAATCTTTGAAAAACCCGGGTCAAAAACCCTATTTAGCACATCCTTCAGGGACAACAGAAGAGTGGAAAAAGGCTATGTGGAGTGAGGAATCAAATTTCACTCTTTTCCAATCTGATGGCCTTGCTTGAGTATGTTGTTTGCCCACTTTTTTCCGACTGAGTTGTCCTAACTATCCAACTAAGAGGGTACTCTGTAATGGTCTGGGCCTATTTCAGCTTGGGTTAAGTAAGGGGGATTAAACGGATGAGTAAATTGATTCTTTTGCTTTCCGAAATAAACTCTGAGAGATGCACATATATTTTATTCAATAGTGCCTTTCCTACAATGTTGGAAAACTTCGGAGATCAAAACATAGTGGGAAGTGCAATCTTGACGGAAGGACGGACTCTTATTTCTTTTAAAATGACCTTAACCCTTGCCCCACTACATACTAGTTAAATGTTTAGTTTTAGGAAGCAAAATACATAACAATTACTTTGGAAGGTTCAGAGATCCTATTTCTATCCTATCAAACACTTGTCGGACGAGATAGAACTTCAAATCCTCTCCCTCTAATACGTCCGCGACTAAAAGCTTCCTGGCTTTAAATGAGGAATTTAGGAATATCTCAGTGGATGCACATTTGAAATCGGTCGAAAGCATGCCCAGAAGTTTCGAGGCAATCTTCGTAAACACAAGTGGTCTTAAAGTATACAGTTTTTCTTTTATATATACACTTTTTCATTTTTAAACTATGTGTCTGATTAGTTTTATCACTATACGTCTGAATAGTTTAAATCTCTATACATAATTAAACAGGAAAAATTTTAAATGTTTGAAACTACGCACTCTTAATTTAGACATCTACCAGGTATTAAAACTGTTTTTACCATTCAATGAATGGAGAATGAAAAATTCCTTAAAACTTAGCCAAGAGAATGGATATTTTTAATTGAAACATAAACCTAATTTGATTATTTTACCCTATTAAAATATCTTTATATTTAATTCTGAAAGGAGCCTCGACTGGAAAAAGGTAAAGAAATTGAGTTAAAATTTCTGTATGCTGAAAAAAAGGCTTTCATTTAATAGACTCAGTGACAAAATAAAACAACTTCAGTATAAGATTTCATCACTTAAATGACTAAAACCGAGAGCCACCTTTTACAAAAGTAAATTTCTTTTGAATGCTATCAAGGAATAATCGAAAGCAGCAGAATTTTTCTTTAGAAAGGAAGTTCTATCAATGCCAAATGTTCTTAACGAACCATCTCTGATTCGATTATAATGTTTACTTTTTTCCCCAATTCAATTGTAAATTAGTTTCTCTACCACATTTGACCGAATTTTTTTTTAAATTTTTCTTTCAACGAATTCTTTAGACTTTGAAATAATACGTTTAACATTTTGCAATAGGGACGAAAACTCCAATCAAGAAAAAAATAATCATGCTGAAATATTAGTGGAACTTTTCTTTACTCTGAAATAATTTCAGATGTTTCTCATTTTATTATATTCTTCTAATCCCAGTACAATTAAAATTTTCTTAATGCTTGTTATATTTCTGGCAGGTCAGTTATACACATAATATTACACAAAATATTTTCAGTTGTGTTTATTAATTAGGACATTAGTTAGTTAGTATGTCAGTGTACGGAAATCTTTCTAAAAATTGCAAGCATTTATATCAGAGGGTAGATATCAAAACTATACTTTTTAAACTCTCCCTGAAAAAAATACTTTGCTCTCTTCTAACATAGTATACATTTGCGCGGGACAATTATAATGGTTGAGGAGACAGAAACACGGAATTAGAATGAAGGGGCAGACCGAAAGATCACGGAGTTTAAATCTTAAATTGATATCCGAGACTCACCTAATCAGTAACGTGCAGTCACAATAAATAATTTTATTTTAGATTTGAGATATTCCTGACAACATTCTTTCATACTATACAATAGGGTCGGCAGAAAAAACTTTTTTTAAGATAATGGCTAATGCGAAAATGTTGCCATTGGTAACACTAAGTTCGCACAAAAAATTTTGAGAACTCCTTGATCTCCCACATATGTCTTGAAGATTTCATAAAACGCTGATTTTGGAACTATTTAGAATTTTTTTTCAAGGTGTTAAGTTAAATTTATTTTGGTCGTAATTACTTGTATAGTCATGTTTTGTCCGGTCAATGCCTAAATAAGCTCTGATTTAGTATTATTTAGGTGTTATGTGCTTTTTGAAAATATACAGCTTTTAGCTTTTTTTGCGTTCAATATTGTTCTCTCTCTCTGTGTATATATATATATATATATATATATATATATATATATATGGCGAGCTTAAATTCTCGTCCTCCCTCTAAAATCGTTTCCACTAATAATTATAATAAATCTATGCAGTCAGTACAATCGTAGGTCTGTGAAATTAAACACTTAATTTAAAACTAAATCATTTATTTAAATTACTAATTAATAACCCGATTCAATCTGTGCCATTTTCGATCTCTCATCTCGCGACACGCGCTACCTCTCAATTCGGAATCCAAGACTGCTATATTAAACTTTTGTTAAAACTTAAGCGAAAAACCTTCGCGCATGCCCTGTGAAAACTTCTAGAACTCATTCCACGTCTGGCATTATGTAACAGTTTCACTCCTCGACACCTAGGTTCACCCCCCGTTTCGCTGACACTGAAATTCCCTTCCCCCTCTCGTTGAAAAAATCTCCAAAAAGAGGAAAATCACCACCCCCGTTTCACCGACCCAAACATGCCTTCCTCCTTCTCGTTGACAAATGTTTATTTACAAACTACACTACTCGCCTGGAGCGAACTGCACCAGGCTCACGAATCATGGGGGTGCAAAATTAGAAAGGGTGAAATAAAAATTTGCGAAAACTTTTCTATAAAAAATTCGATTCGTCAGATTTTCTATGAAATATACAAACAATAAATGAAATATTTTTTAGATAAATAAAACAAAGCTTTTAATATATTAGTATGCACTTGACTGAAATCATAACTTTGATTTCAGAAAATATTCATTATAAATTTAACATTTTATAGACCTATAAAAATGCATGATGATTGCTAAGAATGTTTGAAATCACTACTATAGGCATTTACTATGCGTATCGTAAGTTGCGTTTTACAGCAAAAAAGTTACATGCATCCGGGAAATCCCACGAGCGCAAGTTTACATTGGCGCAGAATCGAGGCAAATATTCGGGATTTTTTTAAAGCAAGCGTAGTATTTAGAGTTTCATATTCCCTTTATTTTGTGCAGTGTAAGGATTTGAATTCTGGAATGAATGTGTTATATAATTTTTAAAACTTATTGAGTGCACTGGAGATTGTAATTTATTGTTCCTTTTAATTGACTTTGTAAAATTTATGGCTATTTTACTAAATTACTTATATACAGTGTGCTTTTGGATTCATCGACGTAAAATTTTAAAAGTAAATGGTTTGTTTATAAATTATTATGTTAATTGAGGTTGTAACATACAAAATAACATTTTGTTTTATAACGTAAGAAAATAAAATCGTTTTTAAAATTTCTAAAAGTAATAAATAAAAAATTATCAACAATTAACAGATATATTTATATATATTCTGTTAATTAAATTCTGTTAATAAATACCATATATTTATATATGTTTTGTAGGTACTTAGAGATGTCAAAAAAAAAAACTAAGTGGGGCTCAGTTTAGAAAACGAAGAATAGAAATGTAAGAAGCCGAAAAGGAAGTTTTAATGAAAGTTGCTAAAATATGAACATTTTTTAAAACGGTCGATTCAAATAATGCACTCGTTGAATTTTAGTGGAAACAAATCGCAAGCTCAAGGCAATAATTCTCCAGACAAAACAGATACAGACATTAGGAAAATTTCTGCGCCTGAAACAATTCAAACAGAAAGTGAAATTCTTCCACAACACATTGATATAGAAATAGACTCGTCTGACAAAGAAAAATTTTCAGAACAATTATTTTGATAATTGTGCAAAGTAAAATACTCGAACCTATTAATACAGTCTCGAAAATGCTGCAAGGTACTCATGAAGATATAGAGAAATCCGCTGAGATGCTTTCATCACTCCTAACCCAATTCCAGAACTTATGGAATAATTGGGAGTTTGTTAAAAAACGATACCCTTGAGTTATCAGCTGTATGGAATAATAAACCTTGTTTTCCCCCAAAAAGATGAGTCTTGTGAAAAAATTCTTTGCTTAATTACAAGTAGATGAACTTATTGAAGACAGTGAACGATATTTCAAAGTCGAGGTGTTTTATAAAGTAATGGATTTAATAATTAATCAATTTACTATTAGATCTGAATCCTTTCAACAGTTATGTACACTTTTTAAATGTTTATCACCTACATATCTCACCGCCTCACTTGATAAAAGCATTCTGGAGGGATCAGAATTGTTACAATCGGCATATCTTTCCAATATTTCACCTAATTTTGGACCTCAATTGCTTCGATTTAAAATGTGCTTTTATATTCAGTTAAAACAAATTACTTTAATACGCGAAATTGCTGAACTACTTTTAATTCACACCGCAGACTCAAGTAGCTTCTTTGACATAATTACAGCTTGCCTGATATTTTCACTTTACCGGTGACGATGACGACAGCAGAAAGAAGTTTTTCAAAGCTTAAATTAATCAAAACATTTTAGAAGCACCATGTCACAACACCGTCTTAACTCATTGACCACTATATAAATTGAAAGACAATAACTTTCCAACTTGATCTGGAGAAATTGATTGATCGATTTGCAAACGAAAAAGTGAGAAAACGACAAGTTTGTATGTGGAAACTAAACATGTATAAGTGCATTTTGACAATACAGTTTATAAAATATGTAGTAAATATTAGTAGGTACTCCGTACTTAAAGAATAATAATTTGTTTTATTATTATAGTAATATTTATTAGATTGAATATCTTAATGTTGAAATGTCTTTAATTTCAATTTAAGTGTTATTAAGTAAGATTTTAAATCGAAGTAAGAGGATCAGATAGAAAACAAATTTCGCCAGAACTCTTCCGAGAAACAAGGGGGAACACTGATTGTACTTGCTCCAGGGCGCTTAATATGTAGTTACACCACTGCTATGCATACTCATAAAGAAGAAATCTAGATGTCTTAAGGGGATAGTGGACTTTCAAATTACCAAAAATCGAACAAAAATTGGAATTTTTTGGGAGTGTATTAATATTTTAAAAATATGTAAATATTAGAATAAAATGCATATAAAATATATAATGAAAAGTAAAATGAAAACTTGGTGGTTTTAGAAAAGTAAATATAATAGTAGAAAAGTAAATATAAAGGTAAGGGGAAAAATATCTTTTAAAGGGCTATTTTATCAAAATGAGTCATTTCCAGCTTTGCAAGTCTTTGAAATGCTCCTTGAGTCACAATTTTTGACGAAGTCGAATATTCCTTAGTTCGTAATATAGACTAAATATGCTTTGGCTTACGTATAAGTATATAGTTACTTATATATTCTTGGAACTGGAACTGTCATTTCTATGACGGCTCTTTCTTTCAGTTTTGAAGATAGAGTTTTTTGTTGGATTTCTTTAATAGCCACCGTGTGCATGAAATCCGGAGGAACTCTTAAAAATATCTTTCTGTAAAACTATACGAGCTTTACATTTTGAATCCGAGGAGCACTTCCAGTAGCACAAATTTTCTCTTTTTCTTTCTATGCGGAAAAGGAAATTTTGGTACTGCACTAAATTTCCGCCACGTTTTGATTTAATGAAAGAAATGTCGCTCATTTTATCTCAAAATCAATGAATTTCGACGCAAAACCCAAGAAATTAGACGCAAACCAAAGAATTCGACGCAAAATCAAAAAATTCAAGTTCACCATGTGTTTGTGCACTTGTGCCTGCAATCTAGTTCCCAGAACTATTTCCTGCAATGTCGAACCCACCAACCCTCTTCGACTTGAAATCCCTAAATATCTCAAAAGGGAAGCTTGAACGGGAAAAAAGGGGGGGGGGGAAGGAAATTTTGTGTCGGCGAAACGGGGTGGACACCGACACCTATTCTTGTTCTAAAAATACACTCGCTCGCCCAGCCACAGACGCGTGTCAAGGCCACATCTCAAAAAGGGATTATTTTTCCCAATTCACGCGAAGCTTTTCGAACTAAGCTCTGTGAAAATGATGGCGCTCTGTGCCAAATAATAAACTATCCTGAAGCCCCCTTTAATTTTAACTTGATTAATCCTTACATATATATATATATATATATATATATATATATATATATATAAATACAGTGGAATCTCGATCTATCGTTTTTCAAGGGACCGATTGAAATGAACGATAAATGCGGGAAAACGATAGATGCGGAAACATAACAAAGCAATATGATCGTTGGGACTGGATAAAGTGAACGACACATACGGAAAAACGATGGATCCGAAAACGATCGATCGAGATTCCACTGTAAATATATATATATATATATATATATATATATATATATATATATATATATATATATATATATATATATATATATATAAAAGATATAATTAAAACAATGATATAATGATACACCAAGATAAGTTAAAAAAGGATAGTGAATTTCTGAAGCAAAAAGGAAATTGTGAAACAAAAACGGAAATTGATGTATTTAAAAAGACGTGAGGGGGATTAAGACCCATCTATCCTGGTTAAAAGATCTCTTTACATAGCTAAAACTTTCCCAGCATTCGTCACACATAAAAGAGATACATATAAAAAGATCTTTTAACCAGGATAGAGGGGTCTTAATCCCCCTCACGTCTTTTTAAATACATCAATTTCCGTTTTTGTTTCACAATTTCCTTTTTGCTTCAGAAATTCACTATCCTTTTTAAACTTATCTTGGTGTATCATTATATAATTGTTTTAATTATATCTTATATAGTATTGTCTAATAATTGCAGCTTAGTGCATATTGACAATATACATATTAATGCCTGTATTTAATAATGTATTAGTATTGGTACAATACATGCTTTAAATATTTTAGTTATATATATATATATATAAAGATAAACAGATGGATGAATGGATAACCACCCGAATTGTAAAAATTGCTTAAAATTTTGAATTCTGTGCACTTTTAATTTCTGTCTTTATATAAGCTACAAAATAACACCAAATGGGTCCGGAAAGAAAAGTTATATTTTCTTGTGAGTTGCTATAAAAGACGTGGTTTTTGTTTGCCGAATAACTTTAAAGTTCCTATACTTAGCATTCCTATCACGTCTGCTGAAAGTGAGAAATATTTTCTGAGCAATTTCAATGCTACGACCCTCTAACAGTTTCTTTCTCTTTCCCATTCAATTACATTATCCTCTACGTCTCCCTAAGCGTTTGTAATAATACTCGGGGGTAAGCGTTATTTTTTTCACTCGGAGCATTTTCCGGATTGCAGCCCAGGCAAATGCTTTTGGACAAAATCACAAATTTGCGTTATTTTTGTCCAGAATGTTTAGCTTTCCCTTGGCTGGCAATTCTTACGACCGAAGGAAATGTAACAGAAGAAATAAGAGTTACATAGTTGCACTAACTTTTTTTTTTTCCTTTTAAGTATGTTGCACATATTGTACTCGGGGAATGACTGGTATTTACGAGCCAAAGTTTGTGCAGTTTTGCACTCTTGAAAGATATTAAATGTATTTTGAATAAAGGAATCTCAATAATTTAAAATATCACTAATTCGTATTCGTAAATATATAAATTAAACATTGACTAAATATTAGAAACATAATAAAGGGATTTTTTTTTAAACTTTGTTTAAAACAATTCTGAAAATTATTTTTTGTATTAATACGTGTTTTATTAAATTAAAAATATAGGATTTGATAACTTAAATGAAATACAGGCTGATATACAGGGTGTCCATAATTAAACTTCCCTACTTTAAAGTTGTCTACAGTCGAAACTATTGTTCAGAATGTTGTGAAATTTTGTGTAGGACATATTGAAGGGATGGGAATTTGTTTGAGTGAATAAAAAAGTTAGTTCAAAATTTCACCAACAGAGGGCGTTTTTGAGGAATTACACATTTGCGACTGGTTCTTTACTTAAGATTTTACCATATTTTTATCCATTGGTCACCCTAACACAATAACTCATATTCATTAAATTTTACAATCTTTGAAGCGATTACAAAGTCTTTCGGTAACTTGTTCGATAACTTTCTTTCAAGGAACGAAGAAGAAACAATTAGGCAAATTAATTTTTGTGCGACGTAGAGCAGAAGCTGTTATAAAACCTAGAAACATTCATGGAGATTTTGTTTTCAGCGTGCTTGCTATTGCTAATCAGAATATCATCTTTACGGACCAGTCTTTATTACCAGATCGAGCTCCCCAGACCTCAACCCATGCGATTTTTAGGTTTGGGGGCATGCGAAACATCTAGCCAGTCTTGATAAACTGAGAACTATACCTGATCTGAAAGACAGCATTTCATGACATGTTCTCAGCATTCCCCGGGCACACTGCGGTCAACTGTAGAACATGCTATCTTCGATTTCAAATGGTAGCTGAAAATCATGGCCGTCATGTTGAATATGTCTTGTTGTAATATTTTTTTAACTATAGTAAATGTTGGTTAAATGTGTAATTCATCAAAAAACGGCCTCTGGTCGTGAAATTTTGAACTATTTTCTTTTTTTAATTCGCTCAAACAAATTTCCATCCCTTCAATATGTCCTATGCAGAATTTCATAACTTTCTGAACGATAGTTTTGACTGTAGGCAACCTTAAAGTAGAGAAATTTAATTATAGACACCCTGTACTTGAAAAATATATACTTTATTCCATGGTTAAGATACTTATATATTTTTACAAACAAGCTAAGTGCGAATCTTCCTTTCAAGTATCCAATCCTAAATTTTAAAACTAATTATTTTTTCTCAAATTAAATCATTTAAATCCATAAATGATTAAATTAAATCATAATTATTAACTAATTTATGGCAAAAACATATGTAGAACATGGAAAAAAGAAACGATAGCTGTAAACTACTTTCACCTTGTCAATCCATAGCTTTTTGACAATTTTCACTTGAGATATACCTCCAATTTTCGAGTTGAGAGATATGACAAGTGTAAGATAGTTTGTGATTTGTGTTTGAGACAGAAGTTTGATATATATGTATTATTTTAAGTTTTATACCCAGAATTTTTTTAATATTTGTAATTAATCTATAGCTGTCCACAATTTTGATTGTTATATACCTGCAGCTTTCCAGATGAGGTAAATTCTAAGTAATGGATAGTTCCTGAGGTGCATATCAGATTAAAAATTTCCCTGATAAGCAATATTTTTAATTTTACGCCCAGAAAAATAATAGAAAGTATTTTTTTATATTTGTAATGAAACCTCATATGTTCACTTAATCATCCGTCAAACAAGCTCTAGAATATTCAAAACAGTAATCCCCAAAATAAATAGTTCAGATCAGAAATAGTTCAGATCAGAAATATCGAATCCACTGTACCATAGTATAACAAAGAAAACATAGGGACAATTGTGTGAGTTTTGGCATAGCTTTATATCTTGAAGACGTAATCAACCAACTGTGCACAGATCCGGTCCCATGCATGAGGCGTCGAATATAAATATTCTCCAAAATGATCCATAAGAAATTTTAACAAATAATGAAAAAACATTAATTGTTTAATCTACTACATCAATGGTTCTCAACCTTTTTCCTGCATCGATCCCTTTTAAAAGAATGATTTTCTTCATCGACCCCCATCACATTTTTCTCTATAATATACAGCATACAACATAATTATGATACTAATAATTGTACATAAAACTCTTAAAGAGGACAATTTGACTAAGATTATGAACAAAAAATTAGAAAAGGGGCTTCATTAGGTTTATGTTTTATTTTATTTTTTTCTACTATTTTCAATTTTAATTTCACAAGTATAAACAATATTTCAGAAACACAGATTGTAATTGCAGGAACATCGCCAAGAGAAAAAAACGAAACTGCTTCTGATTGGTTGCATCGGGAGGACCCTGTTTAAGGTCCAGTGGATTTCCCCATTTCTGCACAGTGATGGTGTACAAATAAAAACCGACGGCGGCATTCGAGGCATATACAAAAGCGTCATGACATTCGACTTTAGATGTGTGAATCACTCCACCTTATACAAATCTGTATTTACACATATTAAAGCGGATATTATTATCTAATAGTTACATTCCTAAAAATTAAATTTTAAAACAGAAAAATTTATTATAGATCCCAATAAACCCCTGGAATACTATAGACCATTTTTAAACTTCCATTGACCCCTAAGGGGTCCACCTAGACCACGTTGGGAATCCTTGTACTAGATGAAGAAATTCATAAAAAATACAAATATAAACGAATATGTAGAGTATTTTATATAAAATTCTGAATTTGAGATTATGAGTATTAAATTTTGAATGCAAATTTATAAATTTTGTAGCTCCATGAATTCTACTTACTCTTCCTGTAACTGTAATAGCTGAGGACATTTTTTTCTAAACTGAAAACTTTTAATCATTATCTATGAGCAACAACAACTCAAGAGTGATTGAATGATCTACCAGTCATTTCTACTTAACTTGTAAATTACTTTAGAGTCTCGCAAAAATTTTGAATGGCGCCATTTTTAAACCTTGCCTCGGGTGCCACAATTGGCTGGCCCGGCTCTGATGATGTACAGTCAAACGTGTTTTTGTGTGGTATTTTTTTATGCGATTTTTTATGCGGTATATATATATATTATCGCGATTCTTCTATTCTCCATATTTGAGTTCGCAGCGAGGTTAGATCAATCCGAACGGTGTTGTTATCACTTTTTTGTTTTCTCTCAGTGTGTCTGTACATATTGCATCAGCCATTTTTATACCTATTGCATCAACCAATGAGAAGTTAAAATGAGAAATTAAATTTTTTTAATGAGAAATTAATGTATCTATGTCTATTAAATTGTTTACTTTGTTTGGAAAGCAGTTTCTCTCGTAAAGCTTTGACCTATTTTCTAAGTTAGACTTTTGTTATGCGGTCCCTCTCCACCATAAAAAATATTTTTCTTTAATATGTCAGGAAAAATTATTTGTTATAGCTATTTAAGAAGTTCCTGAATATTTTATTTTGTGCGGTCCCTATCTCCTGCACAAAAACAGGTTTGACTGTATTACCGTATTTTAGGAGGAAACAACTATTCTTTCCTGTCACAACTCTTAACACAAGCCTCTTAATATACAGCCTCTTAACACAAGTACCTAAACGTTCATAATATTGCTTTTCGGTTGCCAGAAAATGAATCACTGTCTTATGGAAATTTAAAGGTACCTTCGTAAGTGAAAACTGTATAAATAAGAGGTTCCAATCACCGATGGCAAGGTCTTCACGTTAACAGTGGAGTAGAGAGGAGATGTATCCCAGCAAACAATTAGCGAAAATATTTGCTCAGACTACTGTAGACAATACATGGGTAAGGAAGAAAAGGATAAAGCAATTATTTTCCGCCGTCAAAGCCAGCTAAATTCCAACGCTAATTAAGATTTGACTCCCTGAAGATACCATGCGTTAAAAGTGAACAACGAAGCTATGAGGGAATTTCGTATCATGTGTACTCCTAGAACACAAGAGGCATTCCCCTGTTTAAACACCTAATTCTTAAACTCGAGATTAGAATATATGTATAGATTAGATTTAAACTTCATCATGCTATTTACCACTGGGCCTTGGAATAGTTAGTATCGTTAAGTAGTACTGTTTTAAAAGATACATTATTTGATATAATAGTTCCATAGCGATTCCGGCCAACCGGTGAATTATTAACATTTAAATGGATAAATTCCGTTTAATTTATTGCTATACTATTCGGCAAAATAAGGAAATGTGCTTTAAAATATTTTTGTCATTAAATAAAAAATTATGTAATTTCTCTTTCTCAGAAATAAGTTTTAAAGTCTCATAAAAATTTATGATTTAAATACGCCCTTATGATTTATTTAAAGGATTTATTTAAATAAGCACTTATGATTTATTATAAAAATACTTAATATTTATGATTTAAATAAACAATAAAGTCTTTTTTAAAATAAAAATGAAAACTTTAAAGAATTTTTGATAGCTATTCATAATAGTCTTATATGAAACTTGTGGAAAACGTATACCAGGAGTACACAGTTTCTTAAGGATGCTGTGTACTAAGCCTATTGGATTCAATCACCTCAATGTTAACCTATGGGTAAAATTGACCAAGGATAACCGACTTGGATTTAAAGAATTTTTTTTAAGTGTACTCCGTTATACCGAAATAAATTTTACACTTAAGTTCGTTTAGCATTTTCGTTTAAAATATTCAAATAATATTTCGAAATTTTAATTATTTGGGGGGAAAACCTGGTATAGTGTGTTTTAAATGCTCATAAATTACTTTGGAGGACGAAATTTACAAAAGGAATCATGTCGTAAGGTGAATAAAATTCAGGGTAATTGAACTTACCATTTTCATTGGATTATCAGTATTTTGGTAGCTTTAAATAGTAGATAGATATTCTCCACAGGTAAACATTTAGATGAGCGAATCCAATAGGGTTAGTACACAGCAGCCTTAAAATCTACAATAAAAGGGGAAGATAATAACTATTTTTTTAACTAATCAATTGATCTTAATCAGATCGAAGAGTATTGGGTGTGGTTGGAGAATTTATAAATTTATGTAATTAACAGTTTTCAATCAGGACAATTTATTCGCCAGTACATTTTGGAATTTTAACTATTACACACCTTAAATACAAGGTAGTTTATATTTTATTAAGGTATTTGTTTACAATCGGAGCACTTTTTTTCAAAAATATACAGCACTACAAATTTTAATATAATCTAAATCTATGTTCATAAGGCATTCTTTAAGGGAAATTTGGCTTCAAAGATTCCTCCTTTCAGATATTATCTATAGAATAAATTTGATACCTTAAGCATGTTAAAAGAAATTTTAGAAGATACATTTTTCCTTTCCAGGCATCTCAACTCATAAGCCTTATCAAGCAGATTTTGTCTGAAAGCCCTCTGAAATAAAACGCCTCTGGCCCTAAAAATTATTTTAAATGGAGATTATTAGAACACTTAAAATTTATTGAAACATGTTAGTTTTAATTATCTTCAGAATTTTCCTTTGTTTATACATGCTTTAATAGCTAAAACATAAATATAAGGAGCAGACAATGTAAATTGAACAAAATTAAAAAAATAAACAGCACTGAAATTTGCAAATTAAAAGTGACTGTAAATTGACAAATTAAACAATCTACATATGAATACTTCTGAAGTTATTATTACTGAACCCTCTGTGCTGTATAAATACTAAGATTAAAATATATACAGGGTCATCGAAAAATGTGCCCGTGATTGCAATGTGAAATAATGAACCATATAATAGAACTCGTGGTAATTATTTTTTCACCAAAATTTACAGAAATGAATCAAGTTTTGGAGTTTATCTAGTAGGTTTCCATATGAGCAACCCTCGTCATTCGGCACACGTCTAAGCGATATTCGATCTCCATTCTTGTACCGATCATTTCAGGAGTCACAGTCGCTATTGCAGCTGTGATACTGTTCGATAAATGGCGTAGGTCCCCGATCTTTTCAACATACACAACGTTTTTCAGGTAATCCCATAGAAAAAAGTCTAAAGAGGTCAAATCCGGGCTTCTTGGTGGCCAAAAAATTGAACCTTCCCTTCCTGTTTAAAGTCAAAGCCCATGTAATTGGAAGAGCGACGTCACAGATTCGGCGCATTCCTCCAGCACAGCCATGGTCACCATGACATGGATAAATAAAACACCCAGAGTTACCATACCATCTACTACTACGCAAAATCTTATCGGGCAACTGTTGTTCCCGGTCTGCACAACTGAAATCACGTACACCTTTTTTAATGACCCAGTATTTAAATTTCCTTTATACTATATACTACTGTTAATCTTACCTGTGTTCTGAAGTTAGAGTTTACGATATTTCCAAAAATCAATGAAATATACCAAAAAAGGTGAAAAAACACTGATTTAAAAAAATTTTTTTTTTAAATGCAGGTACCTGTAGAATGATTAAATTAACACATATAGCTTAGATTTTAGATCAAAACATAGCTAGTAATATGGAAAACACTATTTCAACATTTCATTAAAATATATCGAAGATAACTTTTTAAATTGTCAGCTTTCTAGATTACAAAAGTAATTAAAAAATTAGTTTTGTATAGAATGCATTTAAAGATGCAACTTCATGTCTCTTAATATATCTTTCGGTATATTAAATTGGCCATAGATTTTCATTCTATGATCATACGAATAAAAGTGAAGCTGATTTAGAATCCTAAAAAACTGGCCTTTGAATCCACCTTTTCCCATCGCAAAATGCTCAGCGCATGCGAAAACCATAAAGAACGTTGGAACGGTACGTGCATAAAAAAAAAGGGATACGTTAAGCCCGCACAAAAAACAGCTCTGTGAAAGGCCTGTGATGGCACCCATGTGGAAAATGGGTAATCCAAATTAAAGTTTTCTTTTGTCCTATCTGTGTTGTCATCAGTTATTGGTGTCTTGCCTCTGTTATATGCAAATTTCCTCCGTGTGCCCCGATCGTGTTTTTGTTGGCCGTTCGCAGAACTTTTTTTTTCTGCGTGCATAACGCGTTCGTTTATTTATTTATTTATTTATTTTTTTATACACGTACCGTTCCAACCCTCTTTAGTGTTTTCGCATCCGCTAAGCATTTTGCGACGGGAAAAAGTGGGTGTTGCCATTCGATTATTTTGGAGTTTCTGTACATATAATCGTAACCATGAACGCCATTCGGTTGCCGTTCATAGAATCTCGAGCTCATACCCCTGAATAAATATATCTGAAATCTCATCTCGATCGGTTGAACGGAACAGCCATTAGAGATACATATATCGGCAAAGTTTTTTTTATGACCACCCTGTACATCTCCAGCTTATAGATAGCCTTGGATCTAAGTTTCGCACTTCTAATTTCCTCCTCAGCAAGGTATAATTGATAAGTATGCGGGGGGAAAGGAATGTCCTAAGGAACAGCATTCATCTAAAACTAGCAATAGTAAAACTGTGTAACATAAATACAAATAAAAAGCACTGATGATAGTTTTCAAGAAACATGCTGTCGGCAAGAAATGCAAAGTAACTGTTGTAAAAATATAAATAATCGTAAATGAATTCTTCCTTACATTTAGAACCGCGTGCATTAAAATACACCGAAAGAGATGACAATTTTAAAGAAACAAGTTTTCGTGGGAAAAAAAAAGAATGCAATTGGTGTAAATAAAAACAATCGTAAAATTATTTTTCCTTACATTTGGAATCGCATGCATTGAAATATGCCTAAAGATATGATGATTTTTAAGAAACAGGTTTACGGCAACATAGGGAATGAAATTGATGTAAAAAAAACAATTCTTCATTACAATTAGAACCGCTTGCATTGAAATATACCTAAAAAAATTTCAGGTAGTCTCTTCTAACGAAACTACCGTGGGTTATTGTAGTAAAGCGCTTTTAAATAAAAAGCTGGCTTTATTACATGTTTGCGATAAAAGGTCGAAATCAAATTTAACGCCGACAGATAATTATAGAGTTGAGTGGAGTAATTTAGGACGTAGCCGGTTGCAAGACAGTTTTATGAGTTTTTGAAGAGGGGAAGGTCTGAGATGGAGACACAGATAAGGTGACGGAACCAAACGATGACGTTATATTTACAAAAGCCTTTTATTGTTAGATTTATGGCAGTACGGTTCGCAAAGGAGTCATTTTGAAAACCAGGTGCTCGCAAGGGTAGGCAGTGAGGGCGTAACGTTTTTGAGTTAAGAAGCCAATGAGAAGGTGAGAGAGGGAGTACTGCAAATGAAAAGTTTACGGTGGCCGGATTGGCTGATGGAAGTTTATGAGAAGGTGGAGTCTTACGTATGAAAGGGGATTAAAATAATAAATTGGAGAGTTTTTTTGAAAAAAGGAGAGAGAGAGAGTCTTGATCGGGGAGGCTGTAGGTCCCCATCTCCAGCACGTCTTAAAAAAATAAACGTAAGTAGATTTGAGGAGTCCACATAAACCTGTTAAGGCACCTGCGAGACTGCGTTGACCCAGTAAAATAAAGAGATCCGCACCCAGATTGCAGCCGAGACCAAGTGACTCAGCTCCCGTGCCCCAGCCGAGAAGTTAAACGACGAGAAGTGCCCCACCATCCCGTTTCACGACGTGAAGAGATATCCAGCGCCCGTGCAAATATAGTGAAGATAAGCGCCAAGGAGAGCCCAACTAAAATTTATCGACAGAGAAGAAGTGGTAATTCACCGTGAAAGAAATAAAGTTAGCCCCCTGCCCGGCATAGCAACGTGATCCCTGACCGTAGGCGAGGCGAGAAGGCCAAGAGAGCACCTTGAATTGATGAAGAATAATTGAGTGAGTGTTAAATAAATGATTTTGATTTGTTCAGTTCCGATTCAGGCAAAGTGAATTTAGTTTTTCGTGAGCAAGGAGTTTTTTAGTGAAAAGGTTTAGTGTTGAACGAATAGTAAAGTATTTTGTTGTTGCGGTCGGGACGCTCCCTAACCTTAGCAAAGTAATTATAAAATATAAGTTGTGAAAGATGAAAATTATAATTGTGCATTGATTTAGGAAAATGAAAGATTCTTTTGTTACATGTAAATATTAAGTATGTAAATAAACTAAATTTTCTTATGTTAAACTTTTTAGTCTGTCTAGATTTGAAAGTTGTTGATGTTAATTTACATAATCTAAGACTGAGAATAGTATTTAGTTTTGTTTGGTTGCTAAGTTCGACACCCAGAGCTTTGGGTTGGATTCAAGAAAATAAATATTAAACACAACGCACCCAAATAAATCCTAAGACAAATAAATACTTTGTACTAACCCAATTAAATTTACGATCCGAGCCCAATTGACTTAAAAACTGGATGTAGCAACACGACAGTTATTAACATACGATAACTTAACCGTTCCTTACCTCTTTTGTATATATATATATATATATATATATATATATATATATATATATATATATATGTGTGTGTGTGTGTGTGTATATATGTATGTCAAAATTTTGACTCATTTTGGTACTTTTCTGTTTAACTGTCTAATTTTTGTCCAAGCGATACATACTGGGTTTGGCACGCTGCCAAAATTAAAAATCGCTAGCTACGGACGGACGCTTTAAGCGTCTGAAATTTTGCTATCTGGAGGACCGTTATGGAGGAACGTAATCCTACGTTAAAAGTTTTTTCTACGTGATTCTTCAAACATGTCAGATACCTCGGATGTATGCATAAACAAATGGTAAAGAAACATCCCATAACTTTCATTTTGCTATTCAGTGAAACCTGAACTGTATCGATTATTGCCCTTTATCCATTTTTGGTGCTTCCGGCAACACAATACTCACGGACAGCCAGACGTATATTCAGACTCAATAAATTGTTTTTAGCAAACTTAATGAGGTAGTGGGGAGTAGAAAACAACAAACATTTCCTTTTCATGCAACCGTAACGCGTCCAGATGCAACAAAAACAGGCCGTGATTTTTTTGATTGACGCGCTCTTGTTACGTTATAACTTTGATGGGAAAATTTTCCCAAAAAACCATATTCCGTGTTAAAATCTCCAAATTCTGAAAAGAAATTTTTATAAAGTTTTAAATTACCTTGTTAATTTATTTTGCACAGAATTTAACTTCCGTTATATAAATCATAACTGTTTTCCATCTCTGTATTACAAATTGATGAGAAAGTTTATAAATAATCTACAAACAACACATAACAATAAATATATCCCTTTAAATGAAACCAGACCGGAACAAATTAGCAAAACAGACAAAAAAAATGTACAAAGATTACTAGTTTGATTCGAAAATTGCGATAATCAGGCAATTAAAGCAAACTGTTTCGTCAACAAAACATTAAACAGACGAAGCCTTACGAGGAAAATAAATGTGACTCCAATATACGAAAATAAAATGAAAAAGGAACTGTGTTTTGTTCACAAATACGATAACAATGGGATCTATTTCTCTCCTTTTTGAGTGTGATAATTATATGCATTATTTTCATATGCAATCAGAGAAAATTAGAAGATAATGGTGCATGCAATGTTGTAATGAATGCGAAAATATGCGACTCATTACAGATAAGTAATATTTATTGGTTACAGATTAATCAATGTTGCAAGTTTTGAAAAATGGTTGTTTTTAGAATTCAAAGAGATAAGCAAAGTACGCTTTGCTGTGAGTCATCCTATTACGTTCATTGAAAATAAACGCATAATAATGATTCAACAAATTCATATTTTCTGTTTCTTTTCAATAATCATATTTTGTACTACTCTACCGTTTAAAAGCCATTAAAATGTTGGCTTTTACCATGACAAAAGATTATTTTCGGCCAAAAATTAATAAGGGGTTGTACCCTTTATAGTCTTCGAATATTTCATTTGTAAAGGAAGATATTACATGCAGACGGCACTTTGTATTAATGAAATTTATCTTGTGTTGCGCCATGAATAAAAGTTTTTGTCATTATTTCCTAAAATTAAATCAGTTTGTGGGCTCGAAGAAGCCTAGTAGTAACGCGTCGGATTTCGGTGCTGAGGCTAATCGGATCGAATCCCGTCGCACGCCATAAATACCTTCATGTCTAGGGAGAACATATGCACGTTAAATCTATAGACCGGAAGGTCCTTATATGAGGTCAGTGAGTGGGAAAGGTACGATCACTATAGATGCCACCCCTGGGGTTGCTTGGTGAAAATTGTAGTGGTACCTAGCGAAGTTGGACTCCGACCCTAGTGGTGCTATTATAAACGTAAGCAGCAATTCTCAGCCCCCAAATTCTTTATGTACCTATTCTGAAATTTCTGGTCAGGGCGCATTAAGGTGAGAAGGATTAGTATAAGAGGAGGGGGGAGGGGGCTAAGCGTTTAACACAGCTATCGGCTCCATATATCCGGATCACACTCGGTTAGTGACTCTCAAGCTCTAAACATGTCTGAAGATACTTCCGCCGCGAATTCTACTCCTGCCGCTGCCACGCCGAAGAAGAATGCGAAATCTGCAACGAAAAAGCCCAAGGCAGCCCCTACACATCCCAAGGTGTCCAAAATGGTGAACGATGTCATCAGGAGCCTGAAGGAACGCGGGGGATCTCCTCTTCAAGCGATCAAGAAGCACATTGGGTCCCACCTCAAGCTGGACCTGGATCGACTGATTTCCTTCATCAAGAGGTACCTGAAGAGTTCAGTTGCCAACGGAGCCCTCAGAACAACTGCAACAAATCAGTATTCATCTCTAGACACTAAAATCTTTTTCAATTTTTGTTTATTTTCATTCCATAATTTAGATTTTACGTCTTCAGGCAGATCCTCTGGCTTGAATTTTGAAAAAGAAATAGGATTAAGTAACGATGTGACTTATTTTACTTCAGTTTAAAATGCTGCAATAATTTTTTGATTAAATGAACAATTAAAACAATTTATGCTGGTTAAATGGTATATCTTGCGCAATATAATTGATTTGCGTCATTCTCTATGCTTATAAAATATAGTTACATACTTTTACAAAAAATGTGCAGTTGCATGTTGGAATTCAAGCGAATGCTATGAGAAAAATAACATTAAGCATGCTTCAAAACAACACAGTTGTTCACAATTATATGCTTACAAACGTCCATTTAAATATCTATAAATTTTATACACAGGGTGTCTCAAAATACCTTGACACATTTTAAAAATTTATTAAAAAATA